>JAHIAL010000013.1:2985642-3560920 GCA_021605145.1 Aegilops bicornis
CACGCGGAGCAGTCAGGTAATGAACTGGAAACCGGCTAACGTTACTTTTCCTTTTCAGCTTCGGAGTGGCAAACCGGCAGACCTTACTTTCTGAAAAAAGACAAGTACGGAACCGATCCTATTTCAGATCTAGAATTGTATTCAAACTTAGGCCGTTTTGAATTGACATAGCTTGACCTGTGAAGTCTCAGCGCGTACCACAGTTGCTTCGACAAACATTCGATAGACTAGAATCCTGTCACCTTGATGTGGTATTCACACAATGGGGCCGAAGTGCAAAGCCCCGTAGCCTATCCGCGGTCGGGAAGGCAGGCGAAAAGCGCGGAGGACAGCTGGCTAGCTCGAAGCAACAACTTGGCCAAACACCCTGGTAGTTCGGATACCAAGGACAACAATGGCAGGTCGCGTTGCAACAAGCATAAACGCAACATTAACGGTGATAATCTTTGAAGATACGACGATAAATGCGGATTCGAGGCTCTAAACCCGGTCACGGAAGAAGCCATTCAAAAGAAATACCCAGGGCCCGTCCAACTTGGACCGAATACTCGATCTCTTGTGCGGATACATGGCACCCCGAAAAACTAGCCAACCACACCAACAGGGATTGTTGGGTGTTCAAACAAGCGAGGCAAGCTAAGCGCCGAAAACAACGACAAAGGGGCTGCATAGCGATGACGAGGAAGAGCCCGCCGAACAATAGAGGACAGAAGGGCTTTCCCACACAAGTGCGAGGCGGTGAACATGA
This sequence comes from Aegilops bicornis, assembly GCA_021605145.1. Taxonomy (NCBI): domain Eukaryota; kingdom Viridiplantae; phylum Streptophyta; class Magnoliopsida; order Poales; family Poaceae; genus Aegilops; species Aegilops bicornis. The sequence continues at coordinate 2,986,391 of JAHIAL010000013.1, forward strand.
TATACGCAACCCACATACCCAAAAGGGAGTGGAAGCGTGCGCTAAAGGGACGATATATGCGATGGAGCCGCCGCCTCAAGTTCAACCCATGGTCCTACTGCCCGATCATCTTTGATCGAAGGGACCACTCCACTAGCATCCGTCACGGCGGATTCGCCGCATTGGTTCTTGACCCAATCATCGACGGATTTCACCTCACTAGAGTCCTGATGGACGCGGTAGCAACTGAACCTGCTTTATCGGGATACAAGGCGCCAAAATGGGCATAGAACCCCTCAAGGATTAAACCCACAAAGACGGCCTTTAAAGGCGTCATACCAGTGTAGAGGCCAATTATGCAGGCTCGGTTACACTCGAAGTGGTCTTGGATCCCGGATAACTTCCAAAGCGAAGAGTTAATCTTGACATAGTCCCGTTCGCGGCGGCTATCACGCCTGCTTGGACGAACCGCATTTGCAAAGTTCAATGCGGTGCCGCACCACGCATACCTCAAGCCCAAGATGCCAGGCCCTCGAGGTAATCACGGTCAATGGAAACACCGAGCGCTCTCCGAGCGTAGGAGCACCTTTGCGGCCCTCGCGGCGGAGGTGCAAAGCAGCCTCTCACAGCAATTCTCGAGCCCGGCTATTAAACGTCCGGCCACCGTCAAGCGCGCCCGGAGTAACCTACAACAAGACCGCCTGGCACGATCCGAGCAGCGCCAGAAAGCAATCCGGCCCCAACCCCAGCCCTCGCGAAACTGCGAAGCCAGTACTACGCGTACATAACTACGCTCTGGAGATACCATGGGCATAAGGGGAGGGGCACGACCACGGCACGCCCAGAATGCGGCTAGACCGCACTAGGGGCTCCCGTTTGTGTCATTCCTTTTTTCTTTTTCTTACTTTTACTTTCAGGACTCTGTTCTCTAGAAGCCCTGTCCGGCATTCGCGCCGAATACACGATGCAACAGCCTGGAAAGCGAAAACTGCGTCGAGTGTCCAGTGGTCTCTATTACGAAGCAGTATACCTGTTTTACATACCACACCGCAAACTTACCCCTGGAAGGGGGACATGTCAAAAGTCCCGTACCTTGCTTATCACACAATTTGTATCATTCTGCTTTTATTTGCAGTTTCTTTTGAATAACCACTATATAGCTCTTGCCTATTATTGCATTCTTTCCCATTATATATGTTCATTTATGACATTGTGCAACCGTACAATTTGGTACGGCCAATACACTAGGGGCTTATGTACCCCAAAAACATGGTGTGACAAGTCTGAACACTTTCACAAGTGCGGCACCCCGAACTTATAGCATTATATGCATCGGCTCCGAATCATGTCTTGGGTCAATAGTTGGGTTTGCCCGGCTCCCATGTTTTGGTACCTTCACGTTCCGTTATATCGGCTAAGGTAGCGCTGGGAGAACCACTGCGATTGTGCCCCGGTTGAGCTTGGTTGAGCACCTCGGTGGAGAAAGCTAAAACGGCCCGTCATGATAAAGGCGAGAGCTGGTTGCTGTTAGAGAGGTTTCTTGAGTCCCTAAAGACTTATGCCGCTTAGAGCGAGGAACCGGCATTGTCCAGCCAAGGCGTGGATAGCGCCCCGAACTCGGTCTTCCGAATACTAGGGGCTTCGCCGAAATTTAAAATTATAGAATTCTATGGCTAAGTGAGAGTGTTCAAGCACTATAAGTCCGGTTGCCTTGTTCGTTGCATTGAGCGCCTCCCTCGAAGGACCCAAGAATGGGAACAAGAGCGCTCAAGTTTATCCCGAACACCCCAAAGACTCGTGGCATGGGGCTGAAGCCAACGACTTGCCATCTCTCAAATTTGATAAACGGCCGCCTGAAGGTAATATTTTAAATTCACAAGCGTTGCTTAGCGCATATGAACAAGTTTTCAGCGTCTGTGATAACAAATGCGAGTCTATTCAAAATTACATCTTTGGAGCATTCACCGCTTCTCTGGCATGGCCTCATTTGGCCACAGCCGAGCTACAAGGCCCTTCATGGCCTGTTCGGCGACCTTGTGGAGCTCGACCAATTGCTTGATTGGTCGCTCAAAGGGCACCGGGTGTTCGGCCTCAAGATCTTTGAGACCAAAACACCTTTTCTGTCGAGCTCCCTTCTTGGCTCGATAAGCGGCGGCATCGGAGACACTCCACAGCAGATCTGCGAGCAGCTCTGGAGAGCTCCGGATTCGGTAAGTACTAGATAATTGACTTTTACATTCTTGCTGTGCATAAAGAATGCCTTACCCGCCGCAATCTTCTTTATTGCCTCAATCTCCTGGAGGGCTTTTTGGGCCTCGGCCTTAGCAGCTTTGGCACTCTCAAGAGCCGAGGCAAGCTCGGACTCTCGGGTCTTCGAGTCACGCTCCAAACCCTCGTGTTTTTTCACGAGAGCCTTGAGCTCTTGCCGTACCTCCGCCAGCTGCACCTCCCCCTTCTTTCGCTCGGTGCGCTCCGAGGCCGCGTTGTTTTCGGCCACGGACACCGCCTCCTTCAGGGTCGCCACCTCGCTCGTGGCCCCTGCAGTACCCATGTTATTCCTGTCATTTTTGCAACCAAATCCTTTCTATAAGGTATTTCTTTAATAAGGTATTACTTACCTTCCTTGTCCTCGAGCTGCTTCTTGGCAAGGCCGAGATCGTTCTCGGACCGCTCGAGGCTCTGCTTCAATGCTGCACCGACCTCCATGATCGGTCTTGTGAGGTCGATAGCATAGCCTGCATTCCCATATTGACATACTTATGTTAGACTCCTGCGTATATCTTTTTAGATCCTTAGTCCGGCTTTTCTTTCCGAACACCGAACTAAGCATCGAGGCTCTGTCTATGCGGTAATATTTTTGCATATTCTAAACTTACCTCAAAGCCTGCTAGAAGGTTGGTACAGGCTTCATCGGCCACTGATCTTGGCGGATCGAACTCTCTGGATCACCACACTCATAACAAGGCGGTGCTCCTCGTCGATGGAGGTGCCTTAAGCGCCTCCAGCAAATATCCGGTGCCTCCGGATGGACGGAGGTCACCGGCGTCGTAGTCTTACCCTTCTTACGAAGGGGCCGCTTGCCGGACTTCGGAACCGCTGAAGGTTCCGATACGGAGTCCGGCACAGGGCCAGACTTAGAGCCCTCTGGGGTCTCGTCCCCTTCACGCCCGGAGTCCGGGAGGTCGCCTTGCGGCGCCTTCAGGACCACCTCCTCCTGGCTGGGCCCCTTTTGGGACTCCACCGCGGTGTCGTCGGCGACATGAGGAGAGGAGGCGGTCGGAAGTGAGGTACTATTCACATCCGACGAGCCCAGGGAGCCGCTCGACGAAGAGGCAAGCTCGTCCTTGGGCGGGCTACATGGTCATATTCGGCGTTAGAAGACACTATGACAAATAAAAGTCATGAACTATTCCGGAGTCCGGACACTTACGATCTCGCCAGGGGCTTGGCCCTTGGTGGCCACTCCTCCTCGTCGTTGTCGGCGTTGGTGGAGAAGTCCGGAGGGAGGGTCCTTCCTTTCTTGGACCCTCTGGCCTCCCCAGCTGGGGCGGCCTTTCTTTTCTTCTCTCCCCCCGCTGGGGGAGAGTGTTGGAAATATGCCCTAGAGGCAATAATAAATTAGTTATTATTATATTTCCTTGTTCATGATAATCGTTTATTATCCATGCTATAATTGTATTGATAGGAAACTCAGATACATGTGTGGGTACATAGACAACACCATGTCCCTAGTAAGCCTCTAGTTAACTAGCTCGTTGATCAATAGATGGTTACGGTTTCGACCATGGACATTGGATGTCGTTGATAACGGGATCACATCATTGGCAGAATGATGTGATGGACAAGACCCAATCCTAAGCCTAGCACAAAGATCGTGTAGTTCAGTATGCTAAAGCTTTTCTAATGTCAAGTATCTTTTCCTTAGACCATGAGATTGTGCAACTCCGGATACCGTAGGAATGCTTTGGGTGTACCAAACGTCACAACGTAATCGGGTGGCTATAAAGGTGCATTACGGTATCTTGAAAGTGTCATTGGGTTGGCACGAATCGAGGCTGGGATTTGTCACTCCGTGTAAAGGGAGAGGTATCTCTGCCCACTCGGTAGGACATCATCATAATGTGCACAATGTGACCAAGGGGTTGATCACGGGATGATGTGTTACGGAGCAGTAAAGAGACTTGCGATAGCGAGATTGAACAAGGTATCGGGATACCGACGATCGAATCTCGGGCAAGTACAATGCCGCTAGACAAAGGGAATTGTATACGGGATCGATTGAGTCCTTGACATCGTGGTTCATCCGATGAGATCATCGTGGAACATGTGGGAGCCAACATGGGTATCCAGATCCCGCTGTTGGTTATTGACCGGAGAACGTCTCGGTCATGTCTCATGGTTCCCGAACCCGTAGGGTCTACACACTTAAGGTTCGATGACGCTAGGGTTATAAAGGAAGTTTGTATGTGGTTGCGAATGTTGTTGAGTCCGGATGAGATCCCGGACGTCACGAGGAGTTCCGGAATGGTCCGGAGGTAAAGATTTATATATAGGAAGTCTTATTTTGGTCATAGGAAAAGTTTCGTGCATTATTGGTATTGTACCGGAGTGCCGAAAGGGGTCCGGGGTCCATCGGGGTCCACCTGCCCGGGGCCACATGGGCTGTAGGGGTGCGCCTTGGCCCATATGGGCCAAGGGCACCAAGCCCCAAGAGGCCCATGCGCCAAGGAGACTTGGGAGGGAAGAGTCCAAAGGGGAAGGCACCTCAGGGTGCCTTGGGAGGATGGACTCCTCCCCCTCTTGGCCGCACCCCTTCCTTGGAGGAAGGGGCAAGGCTCTCCTCCCCTCTCTTGCACCTATATATAGTGGAGGGAGGGAGGGAAGCCACACCTGAGTCCCCTGGCACCTCCTCTCCCTTGGTGCTTGGCGAAGCCCTGCAGGATGCCACGCTCCTCCACCACCACCACGCCATGTCTTTGCTGCTGGATGGAGTCTTCCTCAACCTCTCCATCTCTCCTTGCTGGATCAAGGCATGGGAGACGCCACCGGGCTGTACGTGTGTTGAGCAGCGGAGGTGCCGTCTGCTCGGCACTAGGATCATCGGTGATTTGAATCACGACGAGTACGACTCCATCAACCCCGTTCACTTGAACGCTTCCGCTTAGCGATCTACAAGGGTATGTAGAATCACTCTCCCATGACTCGTTGCTAGATGAACTCATAGATGGATCTTGGTGAAACCGTAGGAAAAATTTTAATTTTCTGCAACGTTCCCCAACAGAGAGGCTGCTGTTTCCTCCTCCTCGTTTTCACGGGAGGAGTCCGCCTCCGAGTCGTCGGACTCCTGGCGCCGGGCACTCCTTCGAGTCCCCGTGGCCTCCTTCTTGGCCTTCTTCTCCGGCACCACGTGAGGTGCCGGAGCCAGCAGCCCCGTCAATCGGGCGTCCGCTGGGTCTTCTGGCAAAGGGGCCGGACAGTTAATCTGTCGGGGCGTGTTTAGCCAGTCTGTCAAAGGTTAGGGAGTTTTAGATCCCGCATAGAGTCAAACTATGAAAAGAGAGTCCCATAAAGGGAAAAATAACTTACCTCGCTGGCTTGACGCTGCGAGCGGAATCTGCGATCTTCGGTAGCGGATGCGGGAGCTTCGGCGCCCTTGGACAACACCTTCTAGGCATCTTCGTACGTAGTGTCGAAGAGCCTTTTAGAGTTGGGTGTTGTGCGGATCGAACTCCCAGCTTTGAAGGCCTGTTGTTGGCATGGGAGAATCCGGCGGATGAGCATCACACGGATTACGTTGACAAGCCCGAGATTCTTGTCCACCGTGTTTGGACGCAGGTTTGGAGTCCCGGACAGCTCGTCCGAATCCCCCATGTCAGCCCGTCTCTTTCCATGATGTGAGCCGTGTGGGGAAGCTAGATCGAATTCGGGGCCGCCGCCCATTGAGAGTCGCGCGACTCGGTGATGTAGAACCACCCCGATTGCCACCCCTTTATGGTCTCCACAAAGGAGCCCTCGAGCCATAGGACTTTGGCCATCTTGACAACCATGGCGCCTCCACTCCGGCTTGGCGGCCGCCCACTACCTTCGGCTTGACATTGAAGATCTTCACCATAAGTCAAGTGGGGCCGGATGCAGAGGAAGGCCTCGCACACGACGATAAACGCCGAGATGTTGAGGATGAAGTTCGGGGCCAGATCATGGAAATCCAGGCCGTAGTAGAACATGAGCCCCCGGACAAATGGGTGAAGTGGAAAACCTAGTCCGCGGAGGAAGTGGGTGAGGAACACCACCCTCTCATGGGGCCTGGGGGTGGGGATGAGCTGCCCTTCGTCGGGCAGCCGATGTGCGACGTCGCCGGACAAGTATCCGGCCTTCCGCAGTTTTTTTACTTGGCCCTCCGTGACGGAGGAGACCATCCACCTGCCTCCCGCTCCGGACATGGCTGGAGATGGTTGAGGAAGGATGTGCGGACTTGGGCGCTGGAGCTCAGAGTGCGCGGAAATGGATGAGCAAGGGAGGAGGAAGGCGTAGGTGAAAAGGGTGGATCCTTATCCCCTTATATGGACGGACGAGGCTATGCGTCCCCACCAGCCTGATAAAACTCGCTTATCTCCCAAGCGCCGCAATGAATGGCGCGGTTGGGTTACCCACGTTCGTATTGATGAGAATTCCGGAATAAGGGGCACGATCTTCGCTTTGATAAGGCGTGCCAAAGGAAACCGCCTCGCTAAACGCTGAGGTGGGACAAGAAAACGATTTGAATAAAGGCTTGGCCGTTGTGTGATGTCACGGCGCGGAATCGTCAGCAGATCTGTGCAAAATTATTCTCTCTACGGTGGTATGTGGAACTTGTTTTGCGAGCGGACACTATCCTTGTGTTCAAAACCTTCTATGAAGTATTCGGAGAGGAACCCGCCTTGCAATGCCGAAGACAATATGCGCGTCGGACTCGTCGTCATTGAAGCCTGGTTCAGAGACTCTGAGGAGTCTGGACTAGGGGTGTCCGGATAGACGAACTATCATCTTTGGCGGACTCCTAGACTATGAAGATACAAGATTGAAGACTTCGTCCCGTGTCCGGATGGGACTTTCCTTGGCGTGGAAGGCAAGCTTGGCGTCTGGATATGTAGATTTCCTACCATTGTAACCGACTCAGGTAACCCTAACCCTATTCGGTGTCTATAAACACCGAAGGGTTTTAGTCCGTAGGACGAACAACAATCATACCATAGGCTAGCTTCTAGGGTTTAGCCTCTCTGATCTCGTGGTAGATCTACTCTTGTACTACCCATATCATCAATATTAATCAAGCAGGAGTAGGGTATTACCTCCATCGAGAGGGCCCGAACCTGGGTAAAAACATCGTGTCCCTTGTCTCCTGTTACCATCCGCCTAGATGCACAGTTCGGGACCCCCTACCCGAGATCCGCCGGTTTTGACACCGACAAGAGGGTATTTAAAGCATGGCTAGATTTCATAAAGGTATATGATATGAGGCTTACAGCTGGCGGTTTGTTCTTGGCAGAAAAAGGAAGCAGGCCGGTTTGGCCAGGCGATCTCGAGTTCATTCAACATCTTCTTAACAGCCTCGGTGACTTCATCGTCGGCAATTTGGACTTCAATGTGCCGTGAAGGGTCTTTTAAGTCTTCGTATTCACACATCTATCCGGAGCGCCGGCTTAAGGGTAGTACGCTCCAAGATATCCAGAAGTGGGCAAGGTCAACTCCGGTCAGCACATTAACCATGAAGGCCCGGAGCTTGGATAATTGAGGAGCATATTTGCTTCTCTCCCTCGCATCGATCTTTGAGGGAAGGATTTGTATTGCTTAAACGTTAGGACGGTAACCCGGCAAGGATTTTCTCCATCGGTAAGTATCTTTGCGGTAGAACCATGTCACATTCCATTCTTTGGGATGACCGTGCGATTTAGCGTGAGGATAAGTAACTTCTTTTCTCTTTTGAATCGCCATGCCGCCTAGTTACGTGTTGGGGCCGTCTGAAAATTCCGTGCAAAGGGTTTAGATGGAAACAATCTCTGAATAGTTCAACTGAGGGCTCCTCTTGAAAGAACACCTCACAAAGCACTTGGAAGTGACAGATATTGGTTACGGAGTTAGGGCCAATATCTTGTGGATGCAATTGGAAGTTGGTCAAGACATCCCGATAAAACTTTGAACCGGGTGGATCAAGCCCGGGCCGATGGTCAAAGAAAACAACAACTTCTCCATCCTTGGGTTCCGAACACTTTTCGGGCCAGGACCCTCCGATGAATGACATCTTTTTGCCCAAAGTGCCAATTTTGACTAAATTCTCCAGTGCATCTCGGTCACTCGAGAAGGGACCCAGTTGCACTCATATACTTGCTTGGCCATGGTACGATCTGCAAAATATTTATACCGGTTCAAAGATATGTTGGAAAGATATATACCAATGCATTCAAGATTAAACCGAAGAAGTTATTTATAAACCGGAGTTCTCGCAGCGGCACTATTTAGCTAAGATCACCGGGCGGTTCAAGAAGGGGACTAATGGTATATGCCGAGTTATCGCTTTTTTCTACAAAACTAAACCGCCCGGTTTGAAAATGATGCAGAGTCGAATCATGTGAAAACATGTTTCACAAGATTGCTTATACAGTTATCGGATCTGGAGCATGTTCGTAAAAAGAAGTGAATATTCAAGATTTGAAAAGGAGCAGATGCTGAATCCATGAGCAAAGATACAGATCGATCTATGGCCCTGAGAGGCGTAAGGACAAACAGATGGTAGAAGTTGTCGTTACATGGGACCAAAATTTACAGGTTTATCTGAAGACTGCTATACGAACGAGAAGCATCTGACGAACGCTGACGAACACAAGAACCCTAGAACAGATCTACGCTGGAAAGGAAAGAAGGCTTACCAGAGCTGAGGAAGAAAAGGAAGGTCGCATGCAGATGATACGATACGCTTTCGAGGTTGATCGTGACCAAGGACGGTCTTGAGGGCAACGGCGGCGGAGCTCTGAAGCAGGGCGGCGCAAGGAAGACGAAGAAGAAGGGAACGAAGGGAAAAAAAGAAATGACCCCTTGGGCCTTATTTATAAGGCAAGGGACATGTGTCAGGCGTGAAAATCGAGGAGCCGTGGGCTTGGAAGCGGAGCCGCCGCCTCAATTCTCGCAGATCTATTAACAAAAGATACTATGGATAATTTTATGACAGATGATGTCATGCCGGTTCACGACGATCAGAGAAGATGACATCACGACGGTTTACCAGATAATACAAAGATGCAGAAGATGAAGTTTTTTACTAAGGATTGACATGAACCTGTTCAAATCAATCTGGGGCCTAATGTTGGGGATATTACCACTAGAGGTAAACCGGCCAGGACAGGCCGGGTTAACTTCACCAGTAGTTGAACATGTTAAAGCCCAAGTAGGTAGCGAGAGGGCTTATGGCCCATAGCTTGATTCACGCCAAGAGTCAGTAAACCGGCGTCGATATGTATCTTGTGTTGTAAGTTAGGAATAGTAGAGACCGAGCCGGATACATCTATGAACCGGCGTCGGGACTCAGCAAACCGGCAAGGCGTCACCCGTGTATATAAGGGGACGACCAAGGCGGTTTGAGACAGACAACAACAACTCGAGGCCTAAGCGAAGCTTGTTTGCTCCCTAGTCATCGAAACCCCATCAATTCCATCACAACTAGACGTAGGCTTTTACCTTCATCGAAGGGGCCGAACTAGTATAAACTCTCGTGTCCTTGTGTCCGCGTTAACCCCTTCAAGTTAACCCGTAGCGATGGCTCCACGACTAAGTCCTTTCACGAGGACATCTGCCGTGACAAACCCACGACAGGTACTGTGGTCATTGCATTGAGCTGACGATAGTCAATGCAGAGACGCCATGTTCCATCCTTCTTCTTTACCAAAATGACTAGCGATGCGAATGGGCTGGCATTGCGCCTGATGATCCCTTGCCTGAGTAGTTCTGCCACTTGCTGCTCAATTTTTGTCTTATGCTCAGGCTTGTGCCGATACGGCCGAATGTTCATAGGCTGTGCTCCTGGCATCAAGGGTATTGTTGGGGTCTACTGTAGGGTGCGTCGACTGCAAATTAAAAATTCCTACGCGCAGAACATCCAGGAACATGCTACGGGAGATGGATCACGATTCGTTACCACTAGACGCCAGCAGCCGCGCGTGAAGACGAGTTGGGGCAGCGGCGTCTGCATGGATCGCCTCCTCCTCGTTCGATCTCCCTCGAGCGGCGGTCGTCCGATCCCACGCATAAGTTCGCCGGAGCGGCGCCAAGTGCACCGCCTCTAACGGTATTTGCGCGTGCGGGAGGAACATCGTGCGGCGGACTGCTAGGTCCGATCACACAGTCGGGGGCGAGTGGAGGTGGCTCCTGAGGCCGAAGCTATCTGCCTCCTGAGGCCGAAGCGATCTGCCTCCTGAGGCCAAAGCGTTCTCTCTTCCTTTGAGTGTGCCGCACCTCCACTTTATATAGGCGTCCGTCGCGAGCTCAACACTTGGGCCTCGCACGGACCCTAAAGCCCAAAGTCTACTCGGTCATGTTCCTAGTCCAGTTCGGATCACATCCGACCAGTGTCCTACGAACCGACCTCGTAGGTTCCTTCCCTTGCCGCGACCCCTTAGAGTTCAAGTCGGCTTGGTCACGATTCGGATCACCTCCGACCTGCGGTTGGTAGCGGCCTCTAGCAAGGCGTCTGCCCACCACCAAGCGACGATGAAGCTGGTTAGGCGAACTCAGTACATCATACTTCCATTCCTTTTGCCACACGATATATGTTGTCGGGCTCAAGGCGAGACTGTCATCCTTGTGCTAGCCCGACCTCTTTCTCGTTCCAAGGATAATCTGACCACAATCCGGATTATCTCATAATCCTTGTCACATGGCCATGCTATTCCTGGTCGGATCACACGAGGGACCCAGAGTATATCTCTCCGATCGGAGGGGCAAATCCCATCTTGCTCAACCATGTCTCGCAAAGCATGGGATTGGACAAACCGAAACCTACCTTTGTAACTACCCGATCCACGGAGTAGCGTTTGGTCGGCCCAAAGCAAGTCTATCACCATCTCGAGTACATGCGTCACTCGGGTCTTAGGACATAGAACGTATGTTGTACTAGAGACTCACAGATGACATATCGCTGCATCTCATAGTTGGGTCCGTCCGACTCGGATCTTATCTCGACTCGGATCCGACTATGTCGAATCCGACCAGACCTTTCCAAGTCCATATTAACCGGTTAGCATCCAATGCTCCATGGCTAGTGAGATCGAGCCATCGACCGTGTCATATGCTAGTCTAGTCGGCTGCGCGTCCACACAGCCCTTTCGACTAGGGACCTTTTAGGACAGTCATCATACAATGCATAGTCCCACAAACAAGTCACGTGCTGGCGATACACATCATTGATAATGTCCAAGGACTATCTTTATTCATAAACACATAGGAAATATCATCATACATGATTGCCTCTAGGGCATATCTCCAACAGGTATGTGATGATCACAATTGCGCTTTGGGGGAAGCCCTTCTGGCTCTCCAAAAACATCCTGGTACTGATCAAGAACAGCTTGAATGCACTCCGGAGCGGCATCTTGTGCTTCACCGTCTCCCAAAGTGACCTGGTACAGTCTCACCATGTGGGATATCGCCCTTGATGACACACAAACTGCCCTAACTGCATCGCTGATGATAGGACATGAGGAAGCTGAAGGATGGCCGTGGATGTGCACCACCCCAGCAGGTGAGGGAATTGCTATATGCTTGCCCTTCCAGTCGACAGTCATGGGACTGTTTTGCTCCAACCAATCCACCCCGAGGATCGCATCATAAGTACCCAGCGAGAGAACTTTCATGTCAGTCACAAATTCATGCCCCTGAGTAAACCATTTGCACTGAGGAATGGAGGCACTGCATTGTAATTCTCCTCCACCAGCAACCTTGACCCGTCCTGGGCGAATCAAAGGGCAACTCCTTCCAACTTAGCAGCCAAGTGGGCGTCAACAAATGATGTGGAGCTGCCTGAGTCCACCAACATGAGGATTTCGTGGCCCTAGAGCCACGCGTGGACTTGAAATTCCCTCGGAGAGGTGTCGCCTGTCAGAGCGTGCCTGGAAATGGCCATCGCCATCTCCGGAGGTGGTTGCTGCTCGTTGTCGATGACGGCGTCAATGCCGAAACGATTCCAAGCAGCTCCTCGACCACATGCAGTTGGACAGTGGTGGGGCAAGTGTGATCCTGACCCCACCGTTCGCCGCACTTGAAATAGAGTCCACGAGCGCGACGATACTCGCGGAGCGCCTTGACCTTGGAATTATCTGCGTGGGCGTCGTCGAGTCCTCGGCGATCAGCAGCTGCGGGCGCCGCTGGTGTCGGTGTCGCTCGTGGCGGAGGTGGCGGTAGGGGAAACGCCCCGCCTAGACGCGTCCCCGTGTCCACCGCACGTGGTGGTGGTGGCGGTGACGCCGCAGAATAGGCGCATCCCGCGACTTCCTCCTGGAGCAAGGCGAGCGAGCACGCCGTATCCAGATCAGGCGGTCGCTGCACCAGGACCACCGCACGAATGTCCGCTCGTAGTCCCTTGACAAAACGAGTCAGGTAAAAATAAGGATGAGTGTTATCGACATAGGAAACCAAGTGATTCATAACTGATTCAAAACGCTCAATGTAATCAGCAACTGAAGAGGTCTGACAAATAGTATAGAACTGCCTAATCAAGTGTTGGTGCCTATCTCGACCAAATCGCGTGCAGAGTAAGGCAGCAAATGATTCCTAATAAAAGTCAGACAACTTGTTCTGAACCGATTGCAACCAAATAGATGCATCGCCCGAGAAATTGAGGGCAGCCATGGGTACCCAAAACGTGGAGTGAATGCCAAACATGTTGAAGTACTGCTCACATAATGTTTTCCACAGCTTTGGATTCTCGCCGGCAAACTACGGAAACACTACAGAAGGGTGGGCTTGCCCCAAACCCGCGAGCAGTTGACTAGCATGCGAAAAGGGAGAAGCGACAGGACCGGGCGACTGAAGGGAATATCGACTGGTGCGGGAGGGGCGCCGGGCGGCAAGACTCGCCCCGGTGAAGGAATGTGTTGTCGTGGTCCTTGGACCTGTGGTCATGAGATCGCTGCAGTTCCGCCAGCTTGGACTCGGCGCCGATCTCCTTGGTCGCCACACCAGCGCCGCCGCAGTACCGCCTGCGAATCCGCCACCGCATCGGGCGAAGCCGGTCGACGCTCCAGATCGGGCCGCCAGGCCGTCAGATCGTCCAGCTTGGTGATGTGCGCGTGGATTGCCGCCGTGTTGCTGCGCAACTCTAGACGGAACTCCTCCATGGAGCTCGTGATCTTCTCCATGTACTCCTTCATGGTCGGATCCATGGCCTCGATCTGAACACGGGCTTGGCGAAGGCGGCGAGTTTCGACGAACTGCGCCAGATCGCGCGAGGAAGGGGTGGTGGATGTCTCTGATACCAGATGTTACGAGCGAGGATAGGATCTGTATATTCCACTAGCAATGATCTCTCAAGAGTACAGAGTGGTAGCGATTACTCTTGGTCTCAAATCGATCTAGGGTTCATACAAGAGAAGGGGAACAGGAGGAGAGCCGGTGCCGCCGCCGTGATCCACTGGATGGCTGGTGAGTGTGTGGGCGAGTGGTTAAGTAAGTGGTTGCCTGGGCCGGGCCGTCTTACACCCACTCTTGCCCAACCACTCGCCTGTTGACCTTGCGAGCCCGTACCGGCCTGGGAAGCGGGGGCGAGCCCTGTTCGTCACTGTCCTGTGGGCCAGGGGTGCTGACATGATGGGTGGTGATCGCAGACGAATCTGCTAAAATTGCTCTTAGGTTTGAAGTATTGTGTTGGATCATCTTCGGAAGATTGTAATCGTTTTCTGGTTTTCTTCTTCCTCCCATTATCTTTACCGAATGCATCTCTTCCTTTTCATGTACAGTGCTTCGTAATGAATGAAAGGTGCGGGCGCCGTAGTCCCGTCTTAAAAAGGCTTGTGTCCAGGCGCAGAGCACTCCCCTGTAAGAAATGGCAATATGCAAGAACCCTGATCCTTTTGCAGACATGGCCAATTCTCATGTCAATTAGCCCGAGAATGTAGCTGCAGAAAAAGTAAGATGGTAGTTGAGCTATAATCATCTGATCACCAGTGCTCCGGTGCTCGATCACCAGTAGTCGTCGCAGGAGCACTTGCCGTCGCCGAAATGGTGGAACCGAGAAGCATCACGGAGAATAATCTGCCGGCCACACAGAGCCGAAACGTGCTTGATCACCTCATGGCAGTCCCTGCACATCCTGGTGTTCTTCACCACCCTCACGGGCGCCCGGCTCTTGTCCGACCGGATCAATCCATAAACGACGGCGAGCTTCTCGGTGTGGCAGAGCAGCAGCCGCTCCTTCTCCTCCTCGGGGACGTCGTAGGCGATGCAGCCGGTGTCCGGCACGTACCCGACCATCCTGATCTGGGACACCAGGCGGCTCATCTCGCCGTATATCTCCGGCGTCTCCGGGTGCGGCGGCGACCCGCCGTCCACCTCGAAGACGTGGACGCCCCGCCCGACCTGTGTCCAGCTCCACCCTGGTCTCGCGTCCACTCCTCTCGCCTTCATGGCGTACTTGAGGCTCTCCGCCTCGTCGAACATCTGGTGCTGCTCGTACAGGCTCATCATCGCCAGGTAGTTGGCCGAGTTGTGCGGCTCGAGCTTGAAGAGGTGCCTCGCCGCGGACTCCGCGAGGTCCAGGTTGCCGTGGATGGCGCAGCCGGTGAGGAGCGCGCCCCAGGAGCTCGCTCCGTGGTCAGCCGGCGACCGCTCGATGAAGGCCGCCGCCTCGTCGAGGTACCCGCGCCGGGCCAGCAGGTCGACCATGCAGGCGTGGTGCTCGGCCGTCGGCGCCACGCCGTACTTGGCCTCCATGTTGTCGAAGTACTCCCACGCTTCGGTGACCAGGCCCATGGAGCGGCAGGCGGTGAGCAGCGCCGTGAAGGTGATGCCGTCCGGCTTCAGCCCCGACCTCCACATGTCGTGGAACAGCGCCGCCGCCTCGTGCGCCTGCCCGTGCACCGCCAGCCCGGTGAGCATCGCGTTGCAGCACACCAGGTTCTTGCCCTGGACCCGGCCGAACACCCTCTTGCCGCTCGTCAGGCTCCCGGCCTTGGCGTACATGTCGATGAGCGCCGTGGAGACGACGACCTCGCCGTCGTAGGCTCGCCGCAGCGCGAAGCAGTGCAGCTCCTTGCCCTTGTTCAGGACGGCGAGGCCGGCGCAGGCTCGGAGCAGGACCAGCATGGTGACCAGGCTCGGCTGGACGCCGTCCTGCTGCATCTCGGAGAAGAAGGTGAATGAGCCCTGGTAGTCGCCGCTGTGGCAGCTCCCGGAGATGAGCGAGGTCCAGGAGACCACGTTGGGCGCCACGCCGGCGGCCTTGATCTGCCGGAGCAGCAGCATCGCCTGCGAGCTCAGCCCGTTCATGGCGTACCCGGTGATCAGCCCGTTCCAGGTGGTCACGTTCGGGTCGAGCCGGTGCCGCTTCATGATCTCCACGAGCTCCAGCGCCCTGTCGAACTGCCCGGCGTTCGCGTGCCCGGCGACGAGCGAGTTCCAGGTGGCCAGGTTCCGGTGCTCCAGTCCGTCGAACACGCTCTGGGCGAGGTCGAGCCGGCCGCACTTGGCGTACATGTCCACCAGCGCCGTCCCCGTGTACGCGTCCGGCGCGAGGCCGTGCCGGAGGAAGAAGCAGTGGACCTCCGTTCCGTGGTCGAGGGACCCCGAGTTGGCCACCGACTTGAGCAGGCTCGACACGGTGGCGGCGTCCGGCGACAGGCCCTGCTCCAGCATCCTCCCGACGACGGAGAGCGCCTCCCGGTCACGGCCGTGGCGCGCGCAGCCGGAGAGCACGGTGTTCCATGTGGCCAGCGTGGGCTCAGCCACCGCCGACGTCTCGGCGTCCCTCGCCATGCGCTCCGCGAGCTCCAAGGCGTCGTCCACCAGCCCGAGCCGGACGCAGCAGGCGATCACCGCGTTCCACGCGACGACCCCAGCGCCGGTCGTCCGAAGCAGCACCGTGGTCGCCGCCGCCACGTCGGCGCCCTCGGCGTACATGCCGGCGAGGAACCCGGGGACGAGCGGGTGCGCGTCGACGAGCCCGGCCCGGAGCGCGTGCGCGTGCACGGCCCGCCCCTCCTGCGGGCGCCCGGCGCGGCCGCACGCGTGGAGCGCCCGCGCGCACGCGTACCCGTCGGCGGCCACCCCGCGCGCCTGCATCTCCCGGAACGCGGCGATCGCGCCGTCCCAGTCCCCCGCCTCCGCCAGCATCGCCACCTGCTTGTTCCACAGCACCGCGTCCTTCCAGTCCTCCCCGTCGCCCTCCGAGAGCAGCCGTCGTCCCGAAGCGCCGCGGCCGAGCCGCTCGAGCAGGTCCGCGAGCGCGCACGCCACGTGCGGCTCCCGCGTCGCGTGGCCCGCCCTCACGGCCAGCGAGTGCAGCTGCGGCGCGAGCCTCCGGGCCGCCGCGAGATCGGTGCGCTCCTCTTCCGGAGACTTCCCGCCCTCTCCGTGGAGCAGGTCGCCGCATTGGCGCAGCAGGGAGAGCAGGAACCGGGCGTCGCGGAACGAGGAGTCGTCCCCGGCTCGTAGCGCGGCGGAGATGGGGGACTCGGCTTTGAGGAGGGACGGCGAGTAGGCTCCGCGCGAGGGTCTCTGGCTGGGAGGCGCGGCGTAGTGGTGGTGGTGGTGGGGAGTGGGGAGCGCGGGGAGGGAGATGGCCTGCGCCATTGGAGGAGTCGGAGGGAGAAGAGCTCCGCGGGTAATGTTGCGGATAATGGAAAAGACAGTGACGGGGGTTCGAGTGAGGTAATTGCATTATGGGCCGGGCTGGACGGTTCTACCCTGTGTTTTTTTTCTTCTTTCTTTCTTTCTTTCTTTCAAACGGGCCTCTAAATGAATGCCCAAATTTGCTTTAAAAAGTCCAAGTTAACACCGGTTTAAAATGCCCAGGAATAGGCACTTTAAAATTTATTAAAATAGACCCTCAATTTTTTTATTAAAATAGAGAAAACTTGGTCAGGGGATCCACAATCCGACTTTAGCGGCGATGGTGGGAGGAGAAAGGGAGTGCATAAGTTGAACGCGAGGAGGCGGTGGCGGACGAGAAAGAGAGGACCGATATATATTACCGAATACCTTGTTGTGACTTCATGTCGCATGCCAGTATGTGCTGCCATATTTCACTTGCTCTGTTCTTGCTCCCATAGCCATCAGAATTATGCTCTCCAACCTTTCTTCAAACGCTATCATGCCTCCAACTATAGAATCCAGATGAACAAATCCCCTCTTCGACTCTTCGACTCAATGAGGTGGTCGTACGTGAGCTCTAACAATTTCCCTTTTCAGCGCCTTGTCCATCATTGTTTTTCGATCAAAGGGGCCACACGATCCCCATTTTCATCATGAAAATTGATGAAAATGGAGTCACAATAGAAGCTTAGCAGGCAAGAGCCCATTGCATGATGTCTCGGCGCCAAAAGAAGAACCACACATCCCTAGATATGGCCCAGTTCTTTTGAGCGATTCTCCCAGAATCTTGAAAATTGACCCTCTACCCAGCTTCTCCTAAAATCTTGTATCTATATATTTTTTACAATCCTAACTATTCACATCCTAACTAGCTAGGATTGTAAAAAAAATATGGGTTCAAGATTCTGGGAGAAGCTGAGTGGAGGGTCGATTCTCAAGATTATGGGAGAATCGGCCAAAAGAACTGGGCCTATATTTAGCCACATCTAGGGGATGTCAGCGACTACACAAATCCAGACTGCCACATCAACCAAACAAACACAACTATCATCTTGGCACAACGGTAACCTATCAAAATCAACAGAGTCGTCGGACAACAGACCCATCCATGCGCACATTCAAAGACTTAGCTCGCCACTTGGGAGAGTATTTTAGACACCCCACTAAGCAAGCCTTGTAGTCCTCTTTTCCCTAACAGGGCTCAGGATTCCTGGGAAGAACAAAGAATCAATATCACATTAGTAGGATCATTAGGCAAAACACTTTGAAAACAAGATTTATTCCTTATTTTTAAAATAAATCCAAAGTAAAGTGGTAGAACCAATCGAAACAACAACACGGTCTTTGCTAGTATAGGACGCAACCAACTTTGGCAGAAATCAAAAAACAAAAGAGGTGTTGGGATTACCTAGCGCACCACCAACAACATTCCACAAGAATGTCGCAAAAAAGCAAGCAAATAATAAATAATCAATGCTCTCCTCTGCACCACATAACGCGTAGTTCTTTGTGCCTTTGCACCCTTTCCTACTCAAATTTAATTTGGTTAAGATCCTACCTTTGATCACTAACCATACAAACGCTTTAACTTTCAACGGTATTTTCATCCGCCAAAGTAACTTGAAAGAAACACAACATTTCTAGCAATAATGAACTGAGAGAGAATTTAATAGAGAAATAACTTGATTTAGTTAACAACCACTTAACTTTGTCAGGTCTTTGTGACAAGGAAACATGGCTACACATGTCAAGTAACTCATTCCACATAGCAAGGGTTTCACCATACAAGCATCTAATACAATTGAAATCTTGACTAAAGACTTTCACAACAATAATGTATTGACAGGGCGTTAAATTATACAAACGAGGAAATAGTACATAGAGGGGCTTATTGCTCAACAAGCATCCTCCAAAAACCTAGTCTTATGACCATCGCCTATAATTTTTTTGTGCGGTAGACCATCACCTATAATTCGCTGACAGCAAATCACTCCAGAAGTGAGAATCACCCGACGATGCTTCACATTGAGACAAAGTAAATTTTATGAGCCCTTGACTTAACATACAACAAAAATAATACATGTGGATTTTATCAGCCCCTTAACCGATGAGAGGAGAAGAGGAGAAGCCTTCTGACCTCTTCATAAGTCATTCTCATGGCATACGATTTTAACCAATACACTTGGCAAAATAAATTGCATAATAGTAAATATTAACATACAACATGTGTCTTATGTAATTTCCTTGATACTGAAAGATGCGCTTGGATTAAATAGAAAATGTATATTTCAATGAAATAGTCTTTTTGGACATTGTCTAACATTATTATTAGTATGGTTAAATTGAATTCTTTTATTCAATATAAAATATAAAGTAACAACATCATATATATTTACTGATTAATTTGTGCAACTTGAATGAAATGCAACTATGTGTATATTGTATATTTTAGTTTCCTAAAGTATCATTCCAAGCTGCATGATTGACTATTTGAACCTCCGGGTAAGGAAATTGATAGCTACCAGTGCACTATATAGAATATTCTAGAGTGCAGAAAATATCTATGAGTTCCCTCCTATTGCTGGCATTGCTCGTTATTGGTTCTTTTTTATGGCTAGTATTTTTTATAAAGGGTATTTTTTATTAACTCATAATGAAGCATCAAGTGAATACAAAGATAATAGGAACGCATCCAGGCTCTGCATGATCAATATGCACATAATAACCATGATTACAGGCCACTCGTCTCAGAGCACCGCCACCAAAATTCAAGGCCACGAGCCTCCCATCGCCAAGCGTCCTGACACTACACTGCATCCACCACCGGACCACTTCCAAGCACCAGCGAGATGAACATGCCTCTACGAGAGAGGAGTGCCCATGAAAGATACACCAGAGTTGCTTCAAACACGCCGTTGCTGGAACAACTAGATAGACATGGAAGGGATCAAGATCTGATGCCGCCAATAGTTGCACAAGCTTTGCCCGAGGATGTCATCTGACGGCGGCGAGGGGAGAGAGCGAAGGAAGAGAATCAAATGAGAATCCCGTCCAAACGACACAGGGGGTGTCAGCAATTTGCCGATCATTGCATACATATTTTGCACGTGGTCTTAAAATTACAATTTATGTCAACTTGCTTTAGATGCTTCAAAAAATATTCTTCAAAATTTTCTCATCAATAGTGTATTAATATCTATACACATAAGCTTTATTTAATCCTTCTGGAACATGTATGTGTACTAAAAAGATAGTTATAAAAAGAGTTCAATGCAGTCCGCAAGCCAAAAGCAATACAATGTAAAGAGAGTTTAGTTTCCTTGTTATAGAAGTTTTTCTTAACTCTTAGTTATCTTTGAGCCTAGAAAAAAAATTAATCTTTAATGTTGGCAGGATTGATCCTCTAACGTGAGTCACTCAAGCAATCTCAAAATAGTGAACCTAACGATTACGACAATAATAGATGTATTTTCACCTAAACAATACTACTATAATAGATACATTTTCACCTAGAAAACATCTTACTGCCAAGGTGTAATTACACTCATGTTCATATGCAACCATGAAGCATTTTTTAGGGAAACAACGGGACGCTGCTGCATATATTTTATTTATTTTTAAATAAATAATACAGAAAGTGTCAAAAATAGAAAAATGAACTATACAAAGTTGACAAAGATACAACAACATGTACAATGGAGGTCTATCTAGAAGAATTGTCCCAAGCTTCAAACTACTCATGTGGCTAGAATGATTATCTCGGGAGAAAAAGGTACCCCTCCGTTCCATAATGTAGTGCATATAATTCTTTCGAAAAGTCAAACCTCACCAAATTTGACCAATTTTTTGGAGAAAAACATTTACACCAAACTTATATCATTAGATATATTTATATATTTGGTATTGTAGATATAAATGTTTTTTTATTTATAAACTTGACCAAAGTTTGCAAGGTTTGACTTTAAAAAAAATTATATACACTCTACATTTTGAAAGGGATGGAGTACATCTAAAAGTTGTTTTGATGTGATTAACTTCCTCCTGAATGCATTGATGAGTTGGATCCCAGTTGGGGCACAAATAGGGCCAGCATGAAAAGTGGGAAATGGAGGAAAAGATGGTTTTGGTTTCAAGCACATGCTTGCCACACATGACACGTGTCTGAAGTCCTTTCTATGAAGAAGTGGTCTTGTGTTCAGTCAATTCTGAAGCAACAGCAAGAAGAATATTTTATGTTTTATAATTGACGGCATGTCTTCCAAATCCATCAGAGAGACGGCATGACTTCATGATTAACATACTCCCTCCGTCCTAAAATAAGTGTCTCAACTTTATACTAGCTCTAGTATAAATTTGTACTAAGATCAAGACACTTATCTTAGGATGGAGGAAGTATAAAATTTGATAAGTTTTTGAAACTTATTGTCTAGTAGCACTTGGAAGAAATTGCCAACAATCTGGGTTATCTATGAGGTGCAACTCTTGGAGAACAGGTAAATGAAAATAATCATCAAGGTCTTCTAGGTTCCATAAAGATTGAATGTACATGTGATGATTTTGGGAAAATGAATGCATATGTGCCAAAAGTGCCTCCTCCTCCTCCTTCAAGAAAGAAAGTTAGGGTTCATGCCTCTCGCCGGCGCCGACGCAGGTCCGCCTCGTCTCCGGTGGCCCTAGGGCCATGGAGGCGCGATGGATCCTGGCAAGGGCCGGCGGGAGGGCTCCGTTTTTAGTTTTTTTTTCAATCTTATTAGGGTTCGTGTCCTACTCAGGAAGGCGAGGCAATGGCGGCTCCTCAAGATGGAATAAAGGTCTCCCGCCTAGTCCCCGCTCCGGGCGTCGCCTAGCATCATTGGTGGGCGTGTGGAGGTGTGTCTCCTGCAGATCTATCTTTGATGGATTTGCTCGGATCTCGTCGTTGTTCATCCACGTTCGTGTGTCTTCGGTTTGGATCCTTCCGATCTATGTTATTTTTCATCGGCAACGGTTGCTGTTTTGGGGTGCTGGTCCTATGGGGCCTTAGCACGACGACTTCCCGACTGTCTACTACAACAAGTTATGCCCGACTCCGGCGATGGAGGGGCGATGACGGCGGCGCGCCTTCGGCTCGTTTCGGTGGTGCTTGTAGTCGTCTTTAGGTGGTTTACGGATCTGGATAATTTTTATTTCTGGTGTTCGTTGTACTGCCATGATTGAAGATGAATAGATTAGAAGTTTTTCCGCAAAAAAGAAAAAAGAAATCAATAGATTGGCCATTCTTAATGTGGCAAGATGCATTATCCTTATAAGTTTGCAGTAATTTCCAGCAATCTCTCCACTAGATTGCACAATGAATCAGCTGTTATTAGGGACAACAGTAGGCAGTCATTTTAAATTTGCGATATGGCATCCTTTTTTTTTTTTTTGGATCAAAGGGGAGCCCCCCGGCTCCATTTTCATAGAAAACGGAACCAAACACGCCTACAGGTCCTTTGGTATGTCACCAGGTTTCAAAACGCAACAAAAAGGCAGGCAACAGGCTGCCAATAGAAAGTATTTACTTACCAGAATTCTACTGAAATAGCAAAGATAAACGATAAAAACGAAGCTAGGGGAAGCTAAATCTAGGTAAATCAACTCATCGGGAAGAAGACCACATGAATTTCTTCCGCCGTCCTTGGATTCTCTCTTACTTGCTCCAGGGTAGCTCGCCCCCATGCGCCAAACCATGCATCTCAGTCTGGTTCCAGTTCCAGCGGTGACCTCGGTTTAAAATTGTGCAACTACACATTTCGTATGCAATTGTCCGTTTTGATCAATTAAAAATTTGCGTAAATAATAGTGTTATGCTACTTGTTTTTCAACAGACCGACTACGGTCGTGTAAGACTTGGTTTAATGTTCCCCTTTGTGTAGCAGTGACGTTATATTGCGGCCAATTGCAACTGTGAACGAATAAGAAGAAACATTTCCCCACCCGCAAAAAGAAAAGAAGAAACATTTCCCTAAAAAAGGGTTATTACTCCCTCCGATCCACAAATTGCACTAAATCAGTTGTTATGGATTCGGAGGGCGTAATTAGAAAATTATTTTATTTTTAAAACATGGAGTCTCCTGATTTTTTCCATTGAAAAGGGACTAAAAGTTCTTACACTACACTCTGCTAGACAGATACACCAAACAGAACCGGAGTATAGTTCCCGGCGCCGGCCACTCTGGTATACCTTGGTGCACCAGCCTCCTTAATTACTACCATCTTGAGCGCCATGGTGGAACAAAGTAACAGAGCTCCACGGCTGTCAGCGCAGCTCGGTCGGCGGCGCCGCCGACCTCCAGACCAGCGGCACGCGGCCCTCGCGGTCCCGGGCGAGCCGCTCCTGCGCGCCGCCGCGGAGCTTCTCGAGCCGCGGCGCGTCGCTCTGGTGCATCACGAACACCTTGAGCACGTTGAACAGTGCGCCCGCCACCCACAGCACGCTCCCGCACAGGCTAATCCACCTCTCGCTCTCGCTTTCCCTCTCGCCTGCCAGGGCGGACTCACGGCGGCGGTGGAGGACGGCGGCGACGAGGAAGAGCAGGCTGCCGAGGAGGACGGGGACCTGCACGCTGGACTGCAGCAGCTGCGCTCGGCCGTCGGCGCGCTCGTACACCTGGCACGCGCTGAGCACGGAGCCCAGCAGCCAGAGCACCGCGCCCGCCAGCAGCGCGTCGGCGGCGCGCCTCTCTAGCCTGTCGCCCTGTTCCACCATCAGCACGAAAACGCAGCAGTCGGTCAGCGGAAGCGATCGGCAAGCCCATGCATGATTGTGGTTGTCGACGGTCGACACTCACCTGGGAGAAGATCTGAAGCGCGAGGCCGACGATGGCGAGGACGCAGCCGGCGGCGTGGAGCGCGGGCGCGAGGAACTCGACGAGGCCGAGCTGGGGGTCGAACCGGGCGAGCCCGACGCGGCAGTCCACGCCGGCGAGGTGCGCGCCCAGGTCGTGCGCGTTGACGGCCGCCACCACCGCCAACGCCACGCCGGCCACGGCGAGCCCGGCGTCCGTGGCGCCGACGCCGCCCTCGGACGCGCACAGCGCCGCGAGCCCCGCGGCCAGGAGCAGGGTCCCGAACATGTACGCGCCGGCGTTGATGTACTCCCACCGCCGCACCGCCAGCGCTGGCCCGTACAGCCGCGCCTCCCTCGCCGTCGCCAGCTTCACCATGGCCCCGACCCACCGAATGCAAGCGAAGCAGAGTCCCTCGGCGGCTCCGTCGACGCGTCACGGCGAGCAGTGCGTGTGGGAAGTAAAGTAGCGAGAAACCGCCGCGATCGAGAGTCAATGTGGTGGGTTGGGAACCTGGGAGGGATGCGTAGGCGGAGTTTGGAACGAGTGTGCGTGGCGCCGTGCATGGCGCGCCTGGCCGAACAGGTGGCCCGTGCTCCCCTCACAGGTGGACGTTGACGAAGGGAAACGGGGCCGGAGCACCTGGATGCCATGCGACATGTGGCAATGCCCTGCTCCGTTTTTGTGTCACCTACTCTCACCTGCTATGTTTTTGCTCACCGGGGCAGAGGAGAACATGTGGCCTGCCATGTTGAACAAACACAAATTAAACAAATTATATGTTTGTTTCATGTTAAACTTGTTTAAGTTTGTCCAAGTCTGCATAATATGTTAAGAACGACAACATCAAATTAGTCTCATGAAATCTTTTATGAAGTATGTTTTCCTACTATGTGTATTTCATGTTGTATATCTTAACACATTTTTCTGTAGAGTTGGTCAACCTTAAACAAGTTTGACTTACTACAAATTGAGAACTTCAATCATTTTGGAACGCAGGGAGTATTGGTCTAGTCTATTTTCTTATACTACCGCTTGTTTGGGAAGATATCATGTGATAGCATGCCATAAAAAAGAATCAAAATTTGCATGTTCCAAGAAAACTGAATTTATTTTTTTAATCCAAATTCGAAATCCACTTGAAGAAACACAAAAAGAAAAATCCACTCCATTCATATTTCGAATTTAGAGTTGATTTTTTCCGAAACAATAAAATTTTATTTTCAAACATGCATTGTATCATGTGATGGTTGGTATCATCGAAATCTAACACCTTCTCACCACATGTTTACCACCTATGGGGTTCACTTGCACCTATGCACAGTTTCATTTAGCTGGCAAAGTAGAATCCATATTGTTTTAGTTGCTTAATTATTCAAGGCTGAGCGAAACCTCTTTATTACTTAATGATAAATAACTTTTTTGCGAATAATAATGATAAATAACTTATTGCCTCCTCGTTACAAACACAAGGGCCAAATTACATAGACAGATTACTCATATTGTATTTGAACCTGTATATTCAAAAGAGATACATGAATGGACAAAATGATGACAAATGGCAGCTAACAAGCGAGAGCCGAATTTGAGGACAAACCACCTCATACAATCTAGAGTTCCCTATTGTTTGCCAAAAAGGAAAAAAAGATACCCTATTAGGCCGGGAACAACTGGGCAATATGACTATGCAATCCTCTGTTAAGATATTTGTTAGCATGGTACATAGTAAATAATTCATTGAGTATTTAAAAACACCGTGCATATAAACACATTATAGTACATCGAAGTGCTATAGATTGTTTCCATTAATGAATGTGGTTTTCTCAACAAAAAATGGTTCTTTGATTCTATTTAGGTAACATTCAGTCCAATGAAATATCTTTGACCAATTATAAAAATAACTTAATTTCAGAATAAACTGAGGTTCTAGTTTAGCAACAATGCATTTTAGCTAAAATGCACGTGGTTAATGAATTAGATACAATAAAAAATTCTTAAAGTTGTATTGCTAAATATTGTATCACTGAAAAATTGTGTAGATATATTGGAATGTATATGTATATAAGGAAGTGAAAATGTTTAGTAAAAAAACAAGGGTCACCAATTCCGTAACACACAATTATGAAATCTGAGTTTCACTACACAGTCTCGCTCCCTCGCCTTCACCCATCTTCACCATGGATCCTGACAGATTGAAGGCAGCGAAGCAAAATTGCAGGCTCATCCGTCAGGCAGGCTCCTCGGGTGGCGCACTTGCGCCGCTTCATGAACACGGAGAGACATGGTGGTGAGCTCCTCGAAAGACTGTTGGGCTTTAATGTTGGTCCGAACTGTTAGTCCAATATGACAGACGCTTTGGCTTGGCCCCAAATCTGCCCTTTTATTTGGGCGAAGGGTGTGTGGGCCGGGGTGTCGAACAACCCGGGCGTATGGCTGAAAATAAAGGGTCCGACTAGATATATTTTTTCTATCCAATTCCTACTCAAACTGTCTCTCCATACAAATGAGTACGAAATGGCGGGGAGATGCATTTGGGGATATCAAGGACATACTGGGCAGGTGTGGTCAGTTCTTCATATTGATAAGTATTTGAAATAAGAACAGAAAGAAGATGAGAAGGGCATACCTACAATCCCTTCTTCGATTAGTCCGCGGACATGCAGACCAGTGATAAGTACAGCAGAAGCTTGAAATTCCAATACGGACGAGAGCACAAGAGTGCTCGTACCCAGCCGCCACTCGGGTTCCTCCTGCCTCCCTGGCGGCCGACGCCTTGATCTGCCTCAATCTCCTGTGGCCTTTGGGCCGTGGAGGCATGGTCGATCTCGGCCTTTGCCAGCGGGAGGGCTTCGTTTTTGGATGCTATTTTGAGTTTTCTTAGGGTTTGTGTCATGCTCAGAGAGACAAGGCGGCGGCGGCTCTCTGTTGATGGAATAAGATTCCCCCACGCAGCCAAGCTCCGTCCGGTGGTGCTCCTAGCGTCAACGGAGGCGTGTGGAGGTTTGTCTCCTGATAGATCTCGCGAGATTCGATGACGTTTGTCTTCGGTGGATCCACGTGGATTCGGTCTTTGTTCGTGCGTATTCGTGTATCTGCAGGTTGGATCCTTCCGATCTAAACTTCTATTCAGCGGCGGTGGTTGCTTCATTACGTGCTACCGTCTCTATAGTGCATTAACACGACGACTTCCTACCGCTCTAATACAACAAGTTTGCCTGACTCGGAGAGGGAGGGTCATGACAATAGCGCTTTGACTCGCTTCAAGATCTTATGTAATCATTGGGTGGTCTGCGGATCTGGATGTTTCGTTGTCTTGCTCATGATTGATGATAAATAGATTGAAGGTTTTTTTTTTAAAGAAGCTCATTATATTGCATTTGTACAACACTTGGACAATCAAGTTTTTTTCAAGGTGAACTTGGGCAAGTTGAAGTGGAAGACCAGATGCAGCAGTCAAGGACAGACAGGCTTGTGGCACTCAGATTTCGACGTATTTTCTCGGCAGCAGGAGAGATTTCCCGTGGCAATCCAAAAGAGTTGCCAAACATTTCGACGTCCGGAGATATCGCGAGGCGTATGGCGACCGCGCACGTGGCGCGCGCCTCATCCACGCACCCCCTCCCGCGCGCGCCCCGCTCCACGCCGCCGCCCCGCGCGCCGTCCGATCCTCGGGCCTCGCCACGCCCCGCCCGTCCGATCGCCCCGCGCCGGCTCGTGGCCGCCGTTGCTCGGCCAACCGCCGACGTACGTGTCCCGCCTCCGCATATATGGAAGGGGACGGCCGGCAGCAGAGCAGAGCACCGCATCGCACTGCTTCCACACGATCGGACTGAGCCGAGAGATTCTGGACTGTTCCACACGGTCCATGACGTCCACGGTGACCACGCCCACGCCCAGCCGCCCGCTCCCGGCGGGGCCCCAGCGCCGCCGGTACAGGCCCACGGTGCTCGCCATCGCCGGTGGTAGCAAGCCGCCGCGGCGCCGGGCGCCCGCCGCCGCCACGAGCTGCGCGGCGCTCGCGGCACCCGAGAAGCAGAGCACGGTCACCGCCAAGCTGTCCCCTTCGCCGGCGCCGGCTCAGGCGCCCGAGGGCACGGACTACGACGAGGTGGCCGCCACGCTGGAGACGCTGTACAAGCTGAGCCCCGTCATCGTGGAGGAGGACGGGAAGAGGAGCAAGAAGCAGGCGGCGACCAAGAAGAAGAGGAAGCAGGGGAGGACGAAATCGGCAGCGACGACGACGACGGCGACGCCGCCGAGGAGAACAGTGGTGGTGAGGAGCCAGCGGCGCCGCCGGATGGACCTGGGGAAGAGGGTGGAGATGCGGGATCAGGCCGCCGGCAAGGAGGACGAACACCGGGACGGGGAGCGCGCGTTCGAGGAGGCGCTGCTGCGGGAGCACGCCGTGTCGACGGACATGGGCAGCCTCGACTGGAGGCGGATGAAGATCCCGCCGGTGCTCTCCGCCGCGCAGAGCGCCCGCCTCTTCAAGATCATGCAGCCCATGAAGGTAATCAACCACCGCTCGATCTAACTCTCTTCTTGAATCTTGATTCGATCGAGGAGGAGGAATCGGTAGCTGATCCAAGAACTCGCTAGCTGAATTTAGGTGCTAAACTGAATAACTGACACACATTTCAGGCCATTTTGGAGGTGCAAGAGAACCTGCGGAACGAGCTGCAGAGCGAGCCGACGGACGCGGAGGTCGCCGAGGCCATGAACATGCCGGTGCAGCGGCTACGGCGGCTCCGCGACGTGGGCCGGGCGGCCAGGAACAAGCTCATCAAGGTAAACAACAACACTGCCACTGATCACTCTGTACTCACTGTTGTACCAATGCTCTGAAAAAGAGATGGAATCCAACTGAAAATTTGGAGGTGATTGCAGCACAACCTACGGCTGGTCCTGTACGCGATCAACAAGTACTACCCGGACATGACCGGCGACGAGAGGTTCGCCGACCTGTGCCAGGCCGGCGCCAACGGGCTCATCACGGCCATCGACCGCTTCGAGCCCAAGCGCGGCTTCCGCATCTCCACCTACGCGCTCTTCTGGATCCGCCACTCCGTCGTCCGCGCCATGACGCTCTCCAGCTTCACCCGCTTCCCATTCGCCATGGAATCGGTAATGCATGCCGAGCTTGCCCAGTCGGTTCAGTCCTCAGTGTTTTGCACATTCTGTTTGTGTTTGTCAGAGATCAAAATGCTGAAACGTTGTACTGATTTTATCGCGCAGGAGAGGCAGGAGATCAACAGGGCGAGGGAGGAGCTGTCGTTCGAGCTCGGTAGGGCGCCGACGGACGAGGAGACGATGAAGAAAGTGGGGCTGTCGCCGGCGAGGTACCGCGACGTGGTGCGGATGACGAGGCCCACCTACTCGCTCCACTCGCGGAACCGTGTCACGCAGGAGGAGCTCATCAAAGAGGTCACCGACGTGGACGCTATCGGGGTCGACACCCACAAGCACAACCGCCTCCTCCGCCTCGCCATTGACGACCTCGTAAGCACATACAACAACATCAAAATATTCACGTGTTTGGTTTCTTGATCGATATGCTCCAGCTCGCGTGATTGACAATGCTGATCATGTGATGGATGATGCAGCTGGATTCTCTGAAGCCCAAGGAGAGCGTGGTGATCCGGCAGAGGTTCGGGCTGGACGGCAGGGGGAGGCGCACGCTGAGCGAGATCGCCGGCAACCTGAGGATCTCGAGGGAGATGGTGCGCAAGTACGAGCTCAAGGCGCTCATGAAGCTCAAGCACCCCACCCGGGTCGACTACCTACGAAGATACATGTGAAATCATCTGTATCTCTGTCGCGCACACACATACCGGTTCTCTAATTTGATTACACTGCATATAATACATTGCAAGATGGCATAGACTCATCATTGATTCCGTATTTCGGACATGTATATAAGTCTGTATATACGAGTGAGGTTGTATATAATATTTGATTTAGACCTCGCCCTGATGTAATTCATAGCACGCAGAAAAGAAAATGGTCTCTGGTTTATTAGAGGAATATATAATGCATTACCTATTTGCAGGATGGGCTGAGTTTAAAGTTTAGAATGCCACTTAAATACACCTCCTCAACTTATCAAACCATTTTCAATGAAGCTATGCAAAACCAGCTGATTCAGCCTCCTCTCAATAGCCTCGATTCCCTGTCATCCACTATGCAGACAACATTGTCATGATCCTTCATGCATGGGGAAGACAATGGCAGCACATAAAGAACCCACTCCTCCATTTTGCATCCTACACTGGTTTGAAAGTGAACTCTAACAAGTCTATTGTGGTGCTAATTAAATGTCTTTAGTCCTTGTCGCAAAAAATGTCTTTAATCCGCAAAATAATTAGTGTCTTTGATCACGGAACGCAAACCCTTGCTCAACCTTTTGGATGTATGTTGGGGTCCTTCCCTTTTACCTATCTAGGACTTCCACTCAACATTGTAAAGCCAAAGACATATGGATTTGTTCCTGTCCCGCTTGGCTAATTTCACCCCATAAAGACTTACTGGATGATCAACCTTCTTCTCATCTGGGGTGAAATTACAGCTTGTGAAACCAGTGTTATGCAGTTTACCTTTTTTCTACATGCGCACTCTGTCGCTACCACTTTCAGTCTCTTAGAAGATTAATAAATACTTAAGGCACTGCTTTTGAAGGTCAAGGTGGTCTTGCAATTCCTGACATTGCACTTCATAGCAAATCTCTTGTGATCAAGCACATTTGGGAATCATATTACGTTGATGCCCCCCCTGGGATCATTCTAGTGAAAATCTCCAATTAACCCTATTCCTATATGGCCACTTGCACAACTGGACAGGGTAACACACTCTACCTCTAGGAATATTCATGGAAAAATCACTCCTTCAAAGATAAATACCCTAGACTTTACCCCTTATCCGGCAGAAGCAACATTACTCTCTAGAATTCATGTCATCACCCAATCACGAAGAACACTTAATTTGCCACTCCCAGTTCAAGATTTTTGCCGTTGTAGATGCTTCAAAATGACAGAGACCAGTCTCATTAATTAAAGACATAAATGGGCTTGCCCTTAGAAATATGTTGGTTGCTCCGCTATTCAAATGTTCAAGGTTTTAAGGGAGCCTGGTTCTGCTCTTATGATTTTTAAATTTCTCTGGATCTCTTTAGTGAACACGGTAAATGGGTTTGCCCTTAGGAATATGTAGCTTGCTCTACTATTCATATGTACAAAGTTATAAGGGGGCCTAATTCTGCTCATATAATTTTTAAGTTGCTCCAGAAAGCTTCATCTGTGCTCGGACACAAGATTTTCTTTTGGCTCATCCTGCATAGTACGCTCAACACAAGGAACCTATTTCACATGAAGAACATTCAAATGAGCTCAAACAACTATTCTATGTGTTCTGGTAGAAAGCTTTCGCTATGTTTCCCCTCTCCTGCTACTATAGAGGCGAACCGGAGGTGAGCCGTCTGCCACCATTCTCCGCCAGCGAGAGGAGGGGTTCCTCCACCCTCCGCCGACAGCTCTGGTGACGGGAGGGGGAGGAACCTATCTGCCTCATCGATGACGTGTAGATGGGTTAGGGCTAGGTTCGTGCTCGTCCACCGTTTTGGTTTTCACGATGATGATAGTGGTGGCCAATAAATGTGACCCTGGTCTATCTCATTTGGATTGGTTCCCGAGGGTGCTGGTTGTAAAAGAAGTCTGGAGGTGTGTTGTACCACTGCATAATTTCAATGTAGTCCGGGGTCCTTTTGTAGAAAATACTATTCTATGTGTGGACCAAGTTGAAGAAACTCTACTTCACCTCTTTTGGTAATTCCTTTTTACTACCTCATGACCCACAAGTATAGGGGATCGCAACAATCTTCGAGGGTAGTATTTCACCCAAATTTATTGATTCGACACAAGGGGGGCCAAAGAATATATTTATAAGCCTTAGCAGTCGAGTTGTAAATTCAACCACACTTGAGAAATCACTTCCTTGTAGCAAATTATTAGTAGCATAGTAATGTGATAGCAATGATAGAAACAGTGGTAAAGTAACGAAAACATCAGCAATAGTAACAAGTTTGTAGCAAGTAAAATAGTAGCAACTTTAACAGAGGCAATAACAGTAAAGCGTAGTAGCAATGGATATTCGAACGAAATTCAATATGTAACTTTCACAACCTAAAGCGATACACAATATCTCTAATTCATCAAT
Source organism: Aegilops bicornis (assembly GCA_021605145.1). Taxonomy (NCBI): domain Eukaryota; kingdom Viridiplantae; phylum Streptophyta; class Magnoliopsida; order Poales; family Poaceae; genus Aegilops; species Aegilops bicornis. Next base: position 3,018,214 of record JAHIAL010000013.1, read on the forward strand.
CATATGTAGCCATGCATTCCGTATATAGTCGTACGTGTTTGCGGTAAGAACTTGCATGATATCTTTTGTCCCACCCCGTGGCAGTGGGGTCCTAATAAAAACTAAGGATAATTAGGCGATCCTTTTAATAGAGAACCAGAACAAAGCATTAACACATAGTGAATACATGAACTCCTCAAATTAAAGTCATCCCCATCAAAATCCCAATCATTGTCACCTTAGCGTCTAGGGTTCAGAACAATAAACACGTGCATACATTTGCATATATGATCAAGAACACAAGTATATTCATGATAACATAACATGTTCAGATCTGAAATCATGGCACTAGGGCTCAAGTGACAAGCATTAAGCATAGCAAAGTCAGAACAACGTCAATCTCAAAACATAGTGGATACTAGGGATCAAACCCTAACAAATTGACATGATTACATATGAAATTTCATCCAATCCCATCTACCTACAATATGCCTACAAGTGGATTACTCACACATGATTGTGAGCATCATGAAATTGTTGATGGAGAAGAGTTAGTGATGACGACGACGACGAATCCATCTCCCTGGAGCCACGAACGGACTCCAAATCAGGGGTCCCGACGATATATTAGTGGTTCCGCCATTGCCAATATGCTTGATCACGTCTCGCTTCAACGTGTCATGTCCTTTGATTATTGCTTTCCATATTTGTGATGGATGGTTGCCAAGTGCGGCCACTAGGAAATCAACCTCTGGGACTTAAACAAACTTCAGAATTCTGGCGCTCAAAAAATCCGAGTTCTCCATGCATGCCTTGCCAATAAAGCTAGATCAAAAATCTTGAAATATGAAATCCTCGACCTCCCATGTATTCTGGCATGAGTAGTGTCCCATGTTACCCAATATGGTTTACGTTGGCCTCTTTTGCTTCCCCGCCAGAATGTGTTTATATCATGAAAGTTAAATGCTGACATAGACCCCTTGGGAGCTTAAAACATGACAAAGAATAAACTTGCACTATGAATTTTATAAGACCTCCTTACCAGCTGTTGATAATAACTTCTCCATAGACCCTTGAATCTTGCTCCATTGCCAATCTTTCAAATATTTGAAGGCCCCATTCTTTGAGATCCAAACATCCGATGGCATCCCAGATATTTCTCATTCAGTTATTCATATGGGACACTCAATATTAGTTTAACTCTGTTCCTTACCACTTTAGGGCAACCTTTACTAAATAAGATTGAAGATTTGTCCTTGTTTATTCTCTGTACCGATGCTCTTGCATAGGTTTCCAAAAGAAGAGAAACCTCTTTCGCCCCCTTTGTAGATGCTTTAAAAAACAGTAGGTTATCATCTACAAATAACAAATGGTCCACGGACGGAGCCGATGTGGCCATTTGGATACCACCAAGACTAGATGACTGAACTCTGGATTTTAAAAGGCACCAAATGCCCTCTGCTGCCAGCAAAACAGGTAGGATGAAATAGGATCTCCCTGACGGATGTCTCGTGAGGGTTTAAATTCATCAAGCTTCTAACCAATAAAAAGAACCGAGAAATATATTAAAGTTACCATCTTCATAACTATGTTGACCCACCATTCTGTAATTCCAGCTTTAATATGATGGCTCGTAGATAATTCATTCAACCCTGTCACATCTTCATCCTGTCCAGGTTCAAAACACAGTGCCTATTTTTTAAAGCTTTGTTCCTCTTCATAAAATGTAAACATTCATATGCAACAATAATATTATCGGTGATCAAGCATCGGAAACAAAGGTTGACTGCTCGTCAAAAATAATCTCAAGCAATACCCTCTTGAGAAGATTAGCACATACATTCGATGCCAACTTATATAACACATTAGAGAGGTTTATTTGGCCGGAACTATGACAGGACCATGTTTTTTTTTTTACCTTTGGACTAGGACAAATGCACACAGTGACACAGCCGAGTGTGGTGCGTGTTCTTTTTTTTTTAGAAAAGAGTGTGGTGCGTGATGGTTTTTTTGTTTGAGTTTTTTCTAGACATTTTTTTTAGTGTGGTGCGTGATTGGTGTGCCGCGTCGTGAAACGGAGACATGGGCCATTCTTCGGCGGACAGAAATGGGCCGGGCCGGAAGCAGAGGTGAAACCCGGCTCGCGCAGGAACATATAGAAACCGAAACGCCCTCCCGGCCTTCCCCCCAACCCCAGCCACTTGTCCCCTTCCCTCGATCCGGTCCCGCAGCGGCGAAACCCTCGAGCCGTCGGAGTCGGCGATCGGCGGCGGAGGAGCTCTTCGGCGGCGGCGGCGGCGGGGACGCGGGCGAGCGGCGCGGGCGACGGGCATCGTCGACAGGATGGGGACGGGGGTCGGCGACAGGATGGCCACGCGGTGCCGTACGTTTGCTCGGGAGGCGGTTCGCCGCTTGGGAGCCTGGGCGAAGCCCGATCCGTCCAAGCCTCGGGTCCCCTTCAGCGAGAGGATGGAGCGATTCAACAAGGTTAGATCCCGCGACACCCCTGTTCTTCACTAGGGTAGGTGCGCTGCATTGCTTTGAAATGGAAACCGTACGTCTCTTGTGCGTGAATTCGAGAAGGAATACCCTAGGTGCAGGTCGCCTAGTTTTCACCAGTAGGGTAGGGTCGTGGATTCGAGAAGGAGGTGCAGGTCGCGTAGTTTGTTTTCATCTGCGTGAATTCGAGAAGGAGGTGCAGGTCGCCTAGTTTGTTTTCATGAGCGGCTGGCAGTGAACGCACTAGTCATTTCGCCCCCAACTAGTTCCCCGAGAGCATACCCTAACGGTGGGTGATGAGGCTGCTGGTTCTGGTCCATGTTAATTCGGTTGATTTCAATCTATTTTGTCATGTAATATGTGCATTTGATCTGTTAATGCGTAGTTTTCATCAGTAGGGCTGGGTCGTGAATTCCAGAATACCATGGGGCAGAATTTTGACAGCAACTAGTCATTTCGCCCAAAGGAATTCTCGAGGTCAAACCCTAGATGGAGGAAATGCCCTGGCGGCAAGGCCCTTGGTTCTTATCCACGTTAATTTGGTCGATTCCTATATATTTTCTCACTTGATCCTGCATGATTTATGATCTGTTGATGCAGATAAATTAGTATGTTCAATGAATGCACTGTTTTTGTTTGTGTTGATGTAATATTGCAATGGATTCACAGAACGAACGAGCATGTTTGCGTGATATGAATGTTCTCTTTTTGTTCTTGTGGGAATTGTTTGCAGATCTTGGGATCTGATACTGCACCAAATGAAATTTTCTTTCTAATGCATATGCAGATACCGTGCATGCACAGATGACAGATGTTTGGTTGTTAAATAAGACTCTACCCTGTTAAACCAATGTAAAGATCTGCATATTTACTGTTATCTCAATGCCATTCATGTATATATATAATGTTGAACATGCTAGCTTGCCGGTAAATTGTTAACATGTTGACTCTGGCAAACGGTTTGCTAAACCCGCAAAGTTTTTTTTTACCTTTGATGTCAGTTAACAGTTTGTTATCTGTGTGTCTTTATCCATGTTAAATTGGTTGATTCCAACATATGTTGTCACATAATCTAGGCATTTGTGATCTGTTAATGCAGAGATATCAGTATGCTGAATTAATGCCATGTATATGTCTGTTAACGGGTAGCTATCTATCCCTATGCGTCAGGTAGAGATTGACGACAGACAAAATATGTTTGCGGTAACAGACACGACGCCCCCTGCTCTGCAGTAGGGCAGCGCTGCATTGCTTATATGTCTGTGTTAACGGATAGCTATCTATCCCTACGCGTCAGGTAGAGATTGACGACAGACAAAATATGTTTGCGGTAACAGACGCGACGCCCCCTGTTCTTCAGTAGGGTAGGGGCGCTGCATTGCTTCGAGATGGAAATAGTACGTCTCGTCTGCGTGAATTCTAGAAGGAGGTGCAGGTCGCGTTGTTTTCATCAGTACGGTAGGGTCGTGAATTCGAGAATACCATGGGGCAGAATTTTAACAGCAACTAGTCATTTCGCCCAAAGTAATTATCGAGGTCAAAACCTAGACGGAGGAAATGCCCTGGTGGCAAGTCTGTTGGTTCTTATCCACGTTAATTTGGTCGATTCCAGTATATTTTCTCACTTGATCCTGCATGATTTATGATCTGTTGATGCAGATAAATGAGTATGTTCAATGAATGCACTGTTTTTGTTTGTGTTGATGTAATACTGCAATGGATTGGTTGTTAAATATGACTATCCTGTTAAAATAATGTAACTACCTGCAGTACTTCATCCCCATCGCATGCATGTAAATTTATTGGTTGTTAAATGTGGCTGCCCTGTCAAACTAAAGTACTATCTGTAGTACTCCATCTCCATGTCATGTGTGTGTATGTATTGGTTGTCATGTCATGTCATACACTGTTAAACTGAATTAATTAACTACTCCCTCCGTTCCATATTCTCATTGTGGTTTTTAGTTCAAATTTGAACTAAAACCACAACAAGAATTATGGAATGGAGGGAGTATCTGCAGATTTACTCTATCTCCATGACACACATGTATATGTATACTGTTGAATAGGCTACCTTGCTGGTAAAGTGTTTACAGAAATGCTGGATGCGATTTTTTCCTTGGTGTTAGGCATTTGTGAAGTGTTAATGCAGAGAAAAGTATGGTGAATGAATGAATGAATGAATGAAGTGGACTGAACCCGCTAAAAAACTGGCATTATACTATGCTAGTAGAAGATCACTAGATTATCTGTTCTTGTTCATTTCAAAATTTTCATTTTTGCTTGCTTGTTAGGAAGTCGAGCGGCAAATACTTTTTTTCCTTTTCCTTTTGGGAAATTAAAGTGATTAACCTCTCATTTTTATGTAGAGTTATTATTGTTCAGCTGTTCATAGTTAGTTCTCTTTGGTACTGGAATGAAGGGGTTAGAAGCTCTTCATTTTGTGTGCTAGCCCAAGCTGTGACGTTCACTTTTACAAACTACCAGTCGTCTATCATGTCACTTTTACAAATTATCTTGAATCCACCTTCCTGCAGCAGAGATAGTTAGTTAACAGATCACAAATGCCTTGGCTAATCAACAAGAAAACAACAATTGTTTGTGTTGGTGTTGCATATTGTAATCACATGTTGTAGTCTAGCATCGATCTGGTTCTTTCCCAGCAACAATGAAATTAACAAATGTTTACTTGGCAGTGGTCACATGCTGTGCAGCCTAAGCCCCTTAAGTTTTTTTTACCCTTTGATGACCGAAGCTAGAAGTTTTGTTATGCTGCTATACTCTACTAAGTAATATACGAAGCATGCATCATGAATCTACCAATTTTGCACGATCTTAGTTTTCTAGGAGTTGATGTTTTATGTTTACATGCCTCTGACTCCCTATGTATTCCAACTTGTGAACAAAGAAAAGTGTGTGTTGATGTTTTTGCTGTGTAACTTTCAGGAATGGGATAGGCACCTTACTGAGGGGGAAAGGTCTGTCCACAATTTCAAGCGGACCATGAAGATTGCGGGGCCTACTTTCACTGCAGCAGCAGCTCTTCACATCTTCTACAAAGAGATGATGAGAGTTCAAGGACCTGATGGTGCTCCCGCAGATCCCGACACAAGCTACGAGCGTGCCAGGCGTGCCGTATTCCTGTTTCTGCACAAGGTTGATCCGGGGAGTTTCCCTTCCCCTGTGGACCCTGCATTGAGGCTGGCGCAACTCTGGAGAATTTACTACGAGGAGCTCTTTGGAAAGCCAGCTGAAAAGGAGTCTGAGAACAAGCAGGAGTCTTTGGAGACTGCGAGGATTACAGCAGAAACTCAGGCTCTGATCTCACAGACTCTTGGCAAGCTACAGGCAGAGGAAGCATGGATGACTGAAGCTGATGCTGTCCTGTATCTGGTTACAAAGCACAGAGACGCATGGATCCGAGAAGGGGCCCTAGAATTGCTGCTTGATCACCAGATGCACAGGGTCGCTGCTGCACAGTCCAGAGCTGCTTGCGATCTTTCCTTGCTGACAGAGCAGCGCGCCTCACGTGTTCGAGCGGCGGCCGTGTCATCGCTGAGGAAGCAGCTGCAGCATAGGACGACTGCCCAGCCTACTGAAGGACCGAATGAGTCTTTTCGAGTTCTCATCGACAGGATTACTGAGACGCTTTCCCCCTTTGTTGCTCTAGCCCTGGCCCAGAGGGCGCCAGTGGCTGACAAGGGATCTAAGCCTGGGCATGGTACAGCAGAGAATGCTGCTGAAGCTCCAAGGGGATCCCAGCCTGGGGATGATACACCAGGGACCACATCTGACGCCTATAAGGGGTCCCAGCCTGGGGACGATGGACCAAGCAAGGTGCCTCATCCAGTCGTCAGCGGAATGTTTGCCATCCTGGAGACGCTTACCAACTGGGGTTCTTCAGCCCGTACCAAGAGGGCGTCTGAAGCTGATAAGGTGTCCAAGGCTGGGGATGCTACAGGAGGAAGTGCCTAGTTCCCTTCGCTCAAGAGTGCCGATGCCAAGAGGGCATCTGAAGCAGCAACGAGATCCAAGCATGGAGATAGTACACTGTGGCTGAAGATAGATAGGAGTTTTGACTAGGAGGCCTCTTGTCGCTGTGGTGGGGGGATGCATGGAGTTTTGAGAGTTCTTGTATCTTCTTGTTCCTTGGGCTGAGGGTGGCTACAGATTTCGATAAGAGCAGTCTGTGTAGTAGATATAGGATGTGGGTAGTAGTCGTAACTGGTTGTTTTGAGAGTGTAGGAGGCTCACCTGATTTGCTTTCGGATGTTTTTGATTGGAAGCCATGACTGGTGGGATGTAACAGCGAAACGATACACGGCAATACTGCATTTTGTTGAAGCAGTGGCACATTTGGAATGGATACGTGGTACTGGTTTATTTGTTGCTATACGCATGAGAAAGAGTACCTTTTTATGTGCACCTGTCCTTGATATTTGTCCCTTGCCTTGCATCTTTTTTATGTTCATCATATTGCTTGTTACACGGAAACTTGTAAGGTCGTTTATGTTTGGAACAGAATAAATCTGGCAAGTTTGTTGCCAGCCAATATCTCAAAGTGCTCAGGCATCCTCATTGCCTGCTTGCTTTCAATTGCATTTGATTGTCGGTGCGTCTGAGAACAAGTGTAGGATTGTTCTGCTATTGCTATTTGGCATGTGAGGCTACAATAATGCCGTAATCGTGCGGTGAACATAGGCCTTCAGGTTTCGTTTGTTACTCGCCATTCAAGTAAGATTTGTACTAGCTAGTACTCCCTCCGCCCCGAAAATTGTCTTGCATTTTGGAACGGAGGAAGTATAATTCAGCTAATTTAATGTAGGAGTTATCTTTATTGTAAACTCTCCATTTAGTTTCCTGGCCACATATACATGTTCCGAACGGAGGGAGTACATGTTATATAGTGAGCCTTCACCGTGTGACGCTCGACTACTCGATCCCTAGCCGCAATGCCTTGGCATTTTTGCTCCTGCGGCGGCGAGCCTCCGTCTCGGTCCAAGTCAAGGACCGACCGATGACATCGCGGAGGAGCTTGACATCCGAGTCAGTTGGCCGCATCTGTTTGGGGGCGGATCTTCACGACCCGCAACCGGATCGGCTTGATCTGGCCTACGTCGCCCTTTGCCTCACACAACAAGTGGCCTGCGCCTCCGACTCGGGGAGCCTCGGCTCAGGCGCTCGGCGGTGTGGGCACGAGTACCCAACATCGCCCGGGAGGAGTAGCTGCTGGGTGTGCTGGGCGGCCGTCCAATCTCAGCCGTTGAGCCAGGAGTGACTGCTCCGAGCGAGCACAGCCTTCCGATCGAACTGTAGTTGTTGCCGGATGATGAACAGGTAACTGAAGAAATGAACCGCGCGGCAGTTCAGAGATAGACATGGTCCGACCGTGTCCTCTGGCAATCTCCGGCGCAAGAGGAGCCTGAGCGGCATGTTCCAGGTAAAGGGGATCCCGCGGCTGGTCCACTGCTCGTGGTGCATGCTCGCTTCGGACGCCGTCGAGGGTCGGAGGGTGGCGGAGCTCGAACCTGAACCTGACGAAGCTGAATCATCCCAAACCAGTGCGGCGCAAGATTCAGCAAAGCAGCCGGAAGGGAGAGAGGTGGAAGCTGGGGCCCACAGGTCAGCCGGAATACCTGTTCCCTCTTCCAAAGAAGTACGAGTAGTATATGCTGGAATATATAGTCTGTCCGCCCGTAAGCAAACTATATATCGATCTGAGTACAAGAAGATATTGGTTCTTGGCGTTCCTGTTGCCGGTCGGATTGCTACAGTACAGGCTGGGCGTACACACCTCAGGTCGCGGGGAGACGGCTGGTCTTCCTTTTTTCTTTTTTCTTTTTATTAGAATCAGGGGCCATCCCCCGGTTCTAGTATTTCAATCAGAATGAAACCAACGAGTGCCGCAGGAAACATCCACCTCAAGTGCAAGCAAAACTGGAAAGAAACTAAACAGCCTGCCCGTTTGCAAAACGGGTTAGGCCGGGCATCTCTAGCCGATCCTCTAAAAACCTTCATTCATAGGAGTAAAATTTTCAGTTTACTCCTCTAAAACGGACCTAGCCGAACTTTTATTAGATTTACTCCTTGACCGAAAAGTTGGCCCAAGGCTCCCCATGCGCGGCGGAGTAAAGTTTCACCACCCCTCTTCTCCCGCCCGCCCGGCCACCGTTCCCGCTGTCGTCCCCACGCCGCAGACGTCGCCGCCACGGTGACCCCTACTCCGGCTGGAACGGGAAGCCAAGACCCTTCCGCCGCCCGCACCCCAAAAAAGAATGTGGACAAAGGCTCTTGTTCGGTCCACCACACCGGCAACTACCATCAATATTAAGGTCGGCACGGTGGCCACTATGTCTCCGGCGTTGGTAGGTAGGCCGCCTTCCTGCTCCCGCTGCTCTGGTTGGAGGCAAGCATGCTAGGAAACCAACGGCCGCCGCTTCGGCCCTCGCCGAGGAGGAGGCGAAGAAGAGGAACAAGAAAGCGACTCTGGCCCCTCGTCCCTGTCCGGTGCTTCGCACGGTGTTTCCGGCCACCCCTACGGGCAGTAGTTCCGGCGCGTTCGGATGCCGTAGCTGGCAACAAGGGCCGCGGCCGTCGAGTGCTCGATGAAATGCCTAGAAGGTAATTTATTTATGTTTACATATTTCATTTCGGCCAATGCATTGTGCGGTGATTGTTAGCGCCCGGTGGATGATGGAATCTGTGATTGTTGTCACCTTAGCGCGGAGATGAACACGACCGGATTTTTGTCGTCTTTGAAGACGTCGTATGAACAGGCAGCATGTTAAAAATAGAGAAAAGCTTACTTTCCGTTCCTCATCTATTTCGGAACTCTAAAATTTATCCTTCAACTCATAAACCAGTCAACTTGCACCCCTAATTCTTAAAACCGAACAAGTTTAGTTCCTTGTCTTGGCTGAACCAGGGGCGGAGCCAGAACTTTTGCGAAGCCCGGGCAAACTTAAGCCTGAATGTCTAACACGCAAATAAAAAATTCCGTGCACGGGTAGACAATATATACTATGCATCAAACTTGCAAAGCACAAATCCACATTAATATTGAAGTGAAAATACGGACATAACAGTCATACAAATGTAATATTTAAGCGAACTAATATATCAATATTCTATTTCAGAGAGCAAATGAAGTTGTGACTTGATAACAAAAGACACGAAATCAAACCGAAGCATAGAGCCAATCAGCCAAACTAGCCATCTTGCCAACAAAAGTGTAGCCGTCTAAATCACCATGACACCATCAATATATCCTAGAAGACACTACAGGATAAGAAAATGGATTTGCTATTCACAAAAATTCAGTGTTGTGATTTTTTTATTTATTCAAAACAAAGAGCTTGTAACAATAGAAAAGGTTAAATAGAACGTACCAATAGTGTGCTAAAGAAAATCACGAGGCAAATGTCCTTTCCGAAACTTCATTGCTGTAAATGTTCGAATAATATCCTTATCATCAATTGACTTGAATAACTCGCGTTCAGTGTAACATATCATCAAGTCGTTGAACCATTCATTGTTGATCTTGCTACGCAATTTATTCTTGATAATCTTCATTGCTGAAAATGCTCTCTCAACAGATGCAGTTGACATCGGCAATATCAAAGCCAACTCAATAAGTTTGTATACCAATGGAAATAGCAGATTTTTCATAGTTTCAACCATCTTCACGGCCAAACTTTGAATATCATCACAAGTAGAAAAAGAAGCATGCCTTTTCACTTGACTTATATAAGTGAGGAGCTGCTCTCTTATTGTTCCACGATCATCATTAGAGAAGTCTTCATGATAAATTTCAGCAAGACGAGCAAGTTTATCAACATTGAACTTGGAGAAAGAGTCCTTGGGGTCAAGACATGAGAAGCAATCAAGCACACAATTTGCTCCTTCACTAAAGCGGCGATCCATCTCCACACAAATTTTGTCAATAGCAACATAAAAAATCTCTGCACGGTAATGGTGAAGATTAGTAACAGTTCTCCCTTCTCTCCTTGAACGACCACGAACTGGTATTACTTCGTCCATATTTGTTACTAGAATACAATTAGCACCACAAAATTCTTGAACATCACCAAATAAATGATCCCAACCACTCTCTCTGAACGTTGCCTACCGATCCTTGACATCATTAACTAATTCCATGGCAAGAACAATATTGAGATCTTTTCTTTGCAAGACTTTTGAAAGCTCATTTGTGATGCCAAATAACTTCAACATAAGCTTCAGAATGAAAACAAATTTAAAGCTCTCCATTTTTTCTATCAAACCTGCTGCTTGAGATGGTCCACGTCCATATTCATCAACTGTACTAAGCACCTTTAACACGGAGGACCACATTTGATCCAAACGAAGTAAGGTAGTATGATGTGAACCCCATCTAGTATCCCCCGGTCTAGCAAGAGTAGATGATTGGTGCAAGCCCCTTCCAGTAGATATCTCACCACTCTCAAGTCTATCCAGAATATCTTGGTGTTGTGCCTCGGTCAATGCATCCCTTCTCTTGCAAGATGTTGTTGTTGTAGTCATAATCAAGGAGATGTACTCAAAGAAATCATGAATAGATGAGCAACTACTAGCAACAGACACAACCACCAATTGCAGACGGTGAGCATAGCAATGAACATAGAAAGCATAGGGGTTTTCATCTATGATCTTTTCTGCAAACCATTAAATTCACCTCTCATATTTGAAGCCCCATCATATCCTTGACCCCGTATCCTTGAAATTGATAACTTATAATGATCAAGAATGCCATAAAGAGCATCCTTTAGTGACTCGGACGTCATATCTTTGACATGATGCAAAGCAAGGAATCTTTCCACAACCCTCCCTTTGTCATTCAAAAACCTATAGGAAAACACAATAATGTCATTTGGTTGCATAGAGAATAAATGACAAACAAACAACAAAATAAAAGTGAAACTACTAACCTCAACATCACAACCATTTGCTCTTTCACAGATATATTACGTGATTCATCAATAAGCACCGAGAATTGTTTGTCACCAAGCTCTGCCATGATCTTCTTTCTAACTTCATGTGCACAACACATTGCAAGCTCCTTTTGAATGTCACCAGATGTCATTGTGCAATTTCTGCCACCACGGTTAAAGGCATCTCTGACTTGTTCATTCTTAGTTTTTTCCAAATCTATCATCTCTCTAAAGTTTCCCTTGTTTAGAGAAGTAGCTGATTCATCATGTCCACGAAATGCCAAGCCTTGTGCAATGAGATATCTTGAACAACTTACAGAACAAGTTAAACGAATCTTATACATTTCTTCTGATTCCTTGCTTGATCTAGCAAAGTTATTTGCCACACTTTGTCTTTGATTATTATAATCATCATAATGCTTGACGAAGGAGTTGTGCTTACTACCATGACCACCAATATGATCTTTGAAGCCTTTAGATGCATGCTTCCAATCTGTAAATCCTTCTTTGGTGAAGACTTCATAACCAAAGTGCTCAGACCTTCCGGTTGCTTAAAGAGAAAACAATAAAAACAATAAGCTGCATTCTTCCACTCACTGTATTCTATCCAGTCGTACCTTTTATACCAAGATTTGGAAAATGCTCTTGAGGAATGCGAACTTCTAAATTCAGTACGATGGTGTTTATTCAAATCTGGTTGCATTGGACCCTTCAATATATATGCTCTCCTCACTTGGTCTTGAATATCAGGAGGATACTCACAAATTTGTTTCCTCTTTCCTGGATCGCGCTCAATCGCATTTGGATTAAATTCATTGGCAACGTTTGGCGCTGGTGGCTCTACTTCTATTTCAGGCTGCGCATCATTCACATATTCAGTCCTTTGCTCTACTTCTACTTCAGGTTGCACATCATTCATATTTTCAGTCCTTACTCTCTTAACCAAAAAACCTCCTCATCTCTGAAATTTAGTGAGTAAAAAATCTGAAGTTAGTTTTTACACAAATAAGAATATGGATTAATCACAAGTTCATAGTACAGTACAATGAAAAAGCTACTTGCATCAACTACATGTATCAGATTATCAAGTATTTCTTGATGTTGCCAAACTAAAGTGAAATCGGTGAAATATTTGTTAAAATTACTAGAGGAAAGAGTCTGCAACCTGCATACTAGTTTGTCAGTCTAATTAACTTACAGTTTCTGTAGTTTCCAACAGCTAACAAATAGATTTTCTCTATGGACTTTGGTCATAATCATCCCTAATCAAAAGTTCCTAAATAAGCCCTAAGTACATCAATCTGATTATCTCAACCCAAATCAGTTATTAAGTACGCGATCTTACCGGAAGTCGAAGGAAAGGAACTGCCTCAACCTCCAGGAGAGGAAGGGCCAAAGGAGGGGACGACCGTGGCCACTGCCGGCTCGCCCAGCCCCAGATCACCGCCTCGCCTTCAAGTCCCTGCCGCACTTGGGAGAAACCAAAGAGACACGAGTACGTGAGAAGCCGAGAAGGCGAGAACTGTCTGGACCATGGAGCGATCGATGGTATTCCCTGTTGCCTCGTGGGCTGGAGCGAAGCGATCGATGGTATTCTTTTTTTTCTAGTGGGCTGGAGTGATCGGGACGTTCAAGTAAATAACTGGGCTGGGCTTTGAAGGAGGCCTAATCCAGTTTTGCCCGGGTAAATCCACTCCTTATCGAGCAGTTTTACCTATTGTGGTACGACCACCGGAGTGCCAGCTAGCCCGGGCAACTGCCCAGGGTCGCTGGGCGCTCGCTCCGCCACTGGGCTGAACTGGGTATCGCTGCTGACTCAGCACGGTGTTGACCGGTCTTCATCCACGTGGCGGTATTTCTCTCCCCTTTCTTCTTCCTTCTCACATTAGCTTACTGAGGCATGTCATCAAACACGTGGCATGCATTGCCGCGTGCGGTCCACGGCCGAGCAGCGAGCAGTGGCATCATCTCCTGCCGGTGCTCCCGTGCCTCACAACCTTCCACAAGTGCGTCTTCGACGGCTTCCCAGCGGCGCACGCCCCAGCTTCGTCGTCCGCACACGCGCCCACGTACCCGAGGAGGAGCGCCATGCCGAGCGCACACAGCGTGGGGGATCTCGTGCAGCTGCGGACGAGCCGTGGAGGACGTCGGCGCCATCAGAGATAGGAGTTAAAAGACGAGCACGTCGGCGGCGGTACAGTGCGTGGTGTGGTTAAAGATGGAGACGGCGCGCACGGTGCGGCCAGCGACGCGGTGCCCGGAGCTCCTCGTCGTACACCCACTGCCAGAGGAGATGTCGCACTCGTCCACACCCTGAGCTCAACCATCGACGCCTCGGTGGCGGCGCCGGTCTCCTGGTCGGCAGGCCTCCTCGGTATCGTCGGGGGCGCTCCAGCACTTGCGCGGCGGGCACCCCATGCTGCTACAGAGACAAGCTGCGGAGGAGGTGCTGCTGTTACAGCATGACGCCCTCCGGCCGGCACAGCAACAGGGACACGTCGCGCGACGGAGCCTCTCGACTCTCGTGCGCGGGCACAGCCCGTCGGCATGCCACCGCAGTGCCTTGGTAGCCGGCGCACACTAATTGATTGATGAAATGCTCACTAGAGAGTAGAGACAGAATAGAATAGAAAGGAAGAAGAGATGTAATGAATAAGATATAGAGAAATAATGCCACAACAAAACCATGCCGAGTCAGCATGAAAACCATGCCGTTTAGAACAACTCAAAAGAGAAAAAGAAAAACGTGGCCACTTGCCGTCGGTGCTGCCTCATGCATCCGGCGGTCTAGCTAGCAAGCACACCCCCCGTGTCGTAGCACTGCTGGTCCCTCGGGTCGTCGATGTCTCAAAAACAAATCGGCCACAATGGTAGCCGCCACGCCGCGCCAGTGCAACCCCCCTTGTTGCATCACCCATGGGAAAAGATTTCTATGGTTCCAGCAAAACCCGAAGCAGGTTGTATCATTTTGGGACACTGGATGTAGCTCTGACGCGCCGACGCTTGGCCCCCGCTCTCTATGGTTACACCAAAAACAGGTGCCCGTTGTAGCAAAACAAAATTCATCAGATGCAGCTCCGCCGCGTGCCATCGATTGCTGTTGTATTTGTCACCGCAGACATTGTAGCAAAATGCGCCGCTGGTTGAAGCTTTTTTGGTCACCCAGGACACGGTGGTCAGTTTGCAGCTTTGGACTCTCCGGTTGCAACATGCTACACCGACGGTTCCACCAAAAATGTTGCCGGTTCCAGCATTCTCGGTGTGTCGCCGCATGCCGCCCGTCCTATCGCAGATCCTCACATTGCCGGTTGCAGCTCGCAGCACCGATGGTTCCAGTTTCCCCATGTGGCTGGTTGTAGCACGGAACCGCCAAAGCATGCGACGACTGCAACGGATGAGCGCGATGGGTGGTGCACGGCGGCCATCATCGGAACCAATGGCCGCATATGTTGGAAACAGCCCATCGTCTCCTAGCAAACCCACGGCCAAAGATGTTTGAACCAGCGAGAATATGTGCTGGAACTGGTGCTCCCGTTTGTTGGAATCAGCAGACACATTTGCTGGAACTGCCGGAGATACCGTGGTGACCGGTGAGCCCTGTTGCTCCTCCAACAAGAGGTTGTAGCTCCCGGCGTCACCAGTTGCAGCTTCCCCATGACGAGGTTGCATATTCGAAGAGCATGCCCAACGCGGGCGCTAGCCGGGGCGCCAGGATGTCCTGGTGAATCGGCAGTTGGGCCATTAATTCCTGGCATCGGTTTGGCGTCGACGCAAGAATTGAAAGCAGCTCCTGAGCTGCTTTTGCTCTACGCGATAACGGCGCTGATGCACCTGCCCACCTTATTAGAGCATCTTCAACAGCCGCGCAAAGCGCCGCGCGCAAAAAACCTGTTTGCCGTGCAGCTCGGCATGTTTAAGCGGCGCCGCCAGCGACTCCGGCAGCTTATAATGCAGCGTAGCAGCCTCGCTCCAAAGCAGCGTAAAAATACAGCGCGCGTGACTCGCCGGGCAAACATATATGATATTTTGGACACAAAATGAGTTTGAAATATTCATCAAAATACAATGAACATGTGAAATTTGACACAAACAAGTTGATGCATAAAAGTTCATGCCCACAAGTTCAAAATCATGCCCACAAGTTCATCCAACCAAGTTCAAATGCAAATTAAAGTTCAAGACATGAAAGACACATCAATCATCTTCCTCGTCTTCGTCCTCATCTTCCGAAGACGATTCTTCCGCCTTCGAAGATGAATCTTCATCCCTCTCCTCATCACGCACCGCATCACGTGAAGCTTCGACGGTGTTGGCAAGATCTTCAACGCCATCTTCATGGGAATGTGTGTGAGAAGGCACATCGAAAGACATTCCACCCATGGCGGCGGAGGTGCACCCATGCCTCCCATGAGAGAAGCAAAACTCATGCCTCCCATGGCGGCCATAGCGTCGGAGGGTGCTCCAAAGCCACCCATGCCTCCCATGGCGGCCGGAGATGCACCCATGCCTCCCATGGCGGCCGGAGGTGCACCCATGCCTCCCATGGCTCCGAAGCCACCCATGCCTCCCATGGCGCGAAGGCCACCGCCACCCATGCCGCCGAGGCCACCGCCACCCATGCCGCCAAGGCCACCGCCACTCATGCGGATCATGGCTCTTTTTTGGATCAACACTTCTTCACGGGCAAGATTGACATATTCCTTTTGCGCTTCATTGAGGTTGGATGTGTCCAAGAAGAACAAGTGCTTCTCCCATTCCAACAATCTAGTTCGCTCCTCATTGCTCACTTACCTCTCCTCCAAAGCCACCTTCCTCTCCTCGGCCGCCACCCTTCTCTCCTCGGCCGCCAACCTCCTCTCCTCGGCCACGGCATCTTGGTTCCTTGCCATTTTCCTCACCTCATTGGCTTCGACCCTTGCCTTCACAATAGCTTCCATAACATTTTTGAGCTCATCATCTCCTTTCCTCTTTGTTGGTGTCAAAACCGGCGGATCTCGGATAGGGGGTCCCGAACTGTGCTTCTAGGCGGATGGTAACAGGAGACAAGGGACACGATGTTTTACCCGAGTTAGGGCCCTCTCGATGGAGGTAATACCCTACTCACTGCTTGATTAATATTGATGATATGGGTAGTACAAGAGTAGATCTACCACGAGATCGTAGAGGCTAAACCCTAGAAGCTAGCCTATGGTATGATTGTTGTTAGATCCTCTGGGACTAAAACCCTCCGGTTTATATAGACACCGGATAGGTTAGGGTTACCTGAGTCGGTTACAATGGTAGGAGATCTACATATCCGTGTCGCCAAGCTTGCCTTCCACGCCAAGGAAAGTCCCATCCGGACACGGGACGAAGTCTTCAATCTTGTATCTTCATAGTCCAGAGTCCGACCAGCGGTGATAGTTCGGCTATCCGGACACCCCTAGTCCAGACTCCCTCGGTAGCCCCGAACCGTGCTTCAATGACGATGAGTCCGGTAGCGTTGATTGTCTTCGGCATTGCGGCGGGTTCTTCTCCAAATTCCATATACTTGTCGAATAGTGTCCGGCTTCTGATAAATGCCGCGCTCCTTGGCTTCTACGCCCAATAATGGCCACCTTCCACGTGTTTGAATGAATGCGAAAGGCCAGGTGAGGGAGTTCTGGATTAGGGGGTGTCCGGATAGCCGGACTACCATCATCAGCCGAACTATCATTTGCCGGACTATCATCATCGACCGGACTCCAAGACTATGAAGATAGAAGATTGAAGACTTCACCCGTGTCCGGATGGGACTTTCCTTGGCGTGGAAGGCAAGCTTGGCGATACGGATATGTAGATCTCCTACCATTGTAACCGACTCTATGTAACCCTAGCCCTCTCCTGTCTATATAAACCGGATGGCTTTAGTCCGTAGGATAACAATCACAACAACCCTTACAATCATACCATAGGCTAGCTTCTAGGGTTTAGCCTCCTTGATCTCGTGGTAGATCCACTCTTGTAAACATCCACAATATCAATATCAATCAAGCGGGGCGTGAGGTTTTACCTCCATCAAGAGGGCCCGAACAGGTAAAACATCGTGTCCTCGCCTCTGTTACCATCCGCCTAGACGCATGGACCCCTACCCGAGATCCGCCGGTTTTGACACCGACACCTGTGGTATTTTACAACTACCCCTAGCTGCGCCAAATGAGCTGCCTATAAAAGGCGAGGATCTAGATCCTGAGTCACATCATCCCTCCTTTGCGAAGCTTTCATTGGGCGCCCTGACCAAAGCCCATTCCATCATGGACCGATCGGCCGGCTCCTCCTCTCGCACTCCCAGCCCTCGGCACAGAAGCGGGAGAGATGCTCGATCCGCATAGCGAGCTAGTTATACTCCAAACCAAGGGATTTCTTCCCCGGCCTTCATGGTTCCGGTTCGAGCGGACTCGCCACCTACAAGGCGGAAAGCAAGCGGAGAGTGTCCCCGATCCCTCTAAAGGAGGCGGGTATGCTTCATCTCTTACCTAGTAAGAGGACTCGGATTTCAATCCATCCGTTTCTCCGGGGCTCTTGGAGTTCTCTGACCTCCAGTTGCACCACCTTCGCTTTGCCTCCATTTTGCACATTGGTAGCCTTGAATGGTTTTATATTGAGGGCGTCCGCTGCGGATCCTGTTCGGACCCGGCCTTCGGAGATTCAGCAATGCTCCTCGAAGAAGCGCCCTAATTTGGCGCCCTCGAAGCCCGGAGGAAGATGACCAGGGCGTCCTCTATTTGATGAGCCGAATAAGGTTCTTGGCTCATGCGGATTAACCATGATTGGAGTCATGGCAATCTGCATTATGAGGAGGCAGCCGCTCAATATAGAGGGGCCACCCATGTGGGACTTCAAGCGGGGAGGGACGATGCCACCCGCCATGGCATAAAGGGCGGGATCGGTCACCGAACTGGTGAAGATCTTGTCTGCTATGTATAAAGGGAGGAGGAGGATTTCCTCGCGTCAATCCATCAAGGAGTTTTCTTGAATAATCCTCGAAGCTGGGTAAGCAAACATCTTTGTGACCTGTCCGATCCATGTTCCCGTGGTTAAATATCTCATTTCATGGTTTCTGCGCAGGAACTGCGCCGGACTGTGGAGAAGATACACATCCCACCCCCACAACCCGAGGATCCGGAACGGTCCCTCGATCCAACCTCCGAAGAGGATCAGGATATAAAGGTGGAGTTGATCGATGGGGTGTTCTACCAACTTAGCATCGACAATGCTTTGGTTGCCATTACGGCCGATTACCCCGGAATACTTCCAGCCTCACAGTGAATGGCGAGACCGAGGTCCCAAAATCACGATAATGACCCACCCATGCATATTTTTTGATCACCGTATACCAATGGTGTTTCGCAGGGGTACCTTCGAGGCAGAAGCCGAGGCCAGCGGCTGGCCCAACAAAGGCGTCTGACGCCCCGCAGTGTAAAAAGGAGTGCGGTCCGGATCGAAACTCCACCGCAACGTCAGTGCGTGTCACCATGTTCCTAGGATGGATTCTGGAAGGCGTACTAACGCCGACGCTCTTTTCGAGAAAAAGCGCCGCCGGACCGAGTCCGGAGAGGTTGCCAATCGAACCTTCACCGCCGGGCTTCAAAGCCGGGTCCGAGGCCGAGGCGAGCACGAGGCGTGCGTCGGATGCTCCTCGGCGAGAGGATCGCGACAAATTGTCCGCCACCAACTCCGAGGTGGAGAGCGCCATGAATCATAGGCGCCACGGACAGGTTCTTCGTGACGCGTGTTTCTCCCAAGAGGCCTTGAATGCCTTGATTCGGGAGATGCACACCTCCGTGCCGCTCAAGATGGTCTAGCCAGAGCCACAGAGCGGTATGTAAAGGACATACGGTGAGAAAATTTGATGATTATATATGCCAAGAGCCCCGAGACTTAAAATAGTTAGAATAACTGATTTAAGGATCATTTGTTATCTGAGGATCTTCTGAGAAAAGAATACCGATTGTCCCAGGAGCTTGAAGAATGCAAGGCCCAACTTGAGGCCGCACTAGCGCATAAGGGGGAGCCACAGAGACCCCTCTGGTAACATATGTTTCAAAAGATAAATAGTTTATGAAGTGCGGCGGGTGTGTAAATTTGACAAAAATATTGCAGATGGCGCCGGACTAGATCCGGACAGAACCAGATCTTCACGTCGGCTAAAGGCGGCGAGGCGTGCTTACGAGGGTGCGGCGGAGAAAAATAACCTCAAGATGCCAACACCCAAGCGGGTGAGGAACTAAAGGATGTTCGTGCCCGGTTATGCGACTCAAGTAAAGGAGAATCGGCGGCTTCGGTAGCGGCATTTTCAAGAAGTGCTTGAGCGAACTTTGAAAGAGTTGGCGAGGAAAGGCGACTAACATAAACATGTATGTAGGTTTGCTCATAGGTTGTCACGAAGAGGAGATGCCCAGTTCTTGGTGATCTTCTTCCCGAACTCATCGGCTACCGCATTTAACGAAGTTCGCAGGTGATGAAAGGCGTCGGCCAGGCCTTGTGGCCATCTATCTCCCTGCCGAAGGCATTGGAGAGCTGGCGGAGCGGCTTCAAGGAGCACGCGGCGCTTCCGACTATGGAAGATATCGGCCTGCCGTCGAAGTGCCGAGGAGGCTGGGCCATGGTGAAGGCAGCGGTACACGAAGGTTGGCCCAAACCACATGGCCGAGGTCGGACACAATGTGGGGCCTGATGGGAAGGAGATCCCTGTAAGCTTAGTGTATGGCCAAGTAGAATTGGCCGCCAAGTATTCTCAGCAAGATTGTAAATTAGATAGCCTGTTAGATGGCATTGAGGAGGAATACAATGAGTCAAGTTGACTTTGTAAAATGACATGAAAAATGTCTTCTAGCCGGATTGTAGATCGTCATAGCGGACCTTTTAACCCGACCTCGGGACCCAATAGTCCGGAGTGTGTCCGAATACCTTCGTGGTTATATAAGAACCGTGGTATGCATGGAGACAAGGCGTAGGGGTCATTAGTGCTGTATCAGACAAGTGCCCAACTAGTTATGTTATATTACATGGATAGTAAGAAACATCTTCCAGGAAGAATAGTTCCGTTAAGGGTTCATTTCACTGGGATGCATGCCCTAAAGTGCATGTCAAAGCTGCTATGAAAGCGAGAAAATCATCCGGGGCAGATGGGTAAATAGTTTAAAATCATCTTTCAGTTCACCGACCGAATATTACCTTAAGAACGCTTAGCTTTCGGCTTCACCCGATCTGAGGTACACATCCGGCTGACCAGCGGTAACAATCGCAGAGGTGCTCCCTTTACCACCTAGCCGTACAATCGGGAACGTAGGGGGTAAGTCACGAGGGGAGAGCAACCCAGCTTGGCCAAAACTTAAGTCATATCGATGCATATAATGGTGAATAAAAGGTACATGCGGAAGTTTACCGCATGTGTTGGGCATGAAGCCCGTATAAAATAAGCTTTTGGTAAAGAAGCCCCCAGGTATAATGAGCACGTACAGCGCGTCAAATATGTGCGAACAAAGCGCAAACGAGCCTCTAGAGGCTGCAAAAAAGAAGGAGGAGGAAGGAGAGAAATAAAAGACAGCAAAATAAAAAATGTGTGGGCGGAGGAAGGAGACGAACTTGGAGTCCGGCACTTAGGCGTAGAATCTTCGTGAGCGGGCTGCGTTCCATGGGTTCGGCTCGAGTTGGTTGTCCGACGCGCTTGGCGAGCGGTATGCTCCGCCGGTCGAGGACCTGGTCGATGATGAAGGGACATTCCCATTTGGGCTTGAGTTTGTCCTTTTTCTTGTCCGGCGAGCGTAGAACTAGTTCGCCAACACTATAAGCTTTGGCCCGTGCTTCCCTGCTTTGATATCTTGAGCCTGCATTGTTGATAAAATGCGGAACGAGCCTTTGCCACGTCGGCGCTCCTCCTCCAATGCGTCAAACTGTCACGCCGATCGAGCTCGGCTTCTCTTTCTTCGTACATGCGCACGCGAGGTGAGTCATGTATTATGTCGCAGGCAAGACTGCCTCTGCGCCGTACACCATAAAGAACGGTGTGAATCCGGTAGTAATGCGATTGGCGTGGTCCGCAGCCCCAGTCTGGTCGAGCTCCTCAACCCGGTCGTGTTAGATTCCTTGAGGGACCGCACTAGTCAGGTTTAATGCCGCTCATGATTTGACCATTTGCTCGTTCGACTTGGCCGTTGGTTTGAGGGTGATAGGTAGGCGTGTCGAGCTTGATGCCCATGTTTTTGCACCATAATTTGACCTCATCGGCCGTGAAGTTGGTGCCGTTATCGATGATAATCTTGTGGGGACACCATAACGGTGCACTACCCCTGATATGAAGTCTATCACCGGTCCGGATTCGCCGCTTTAACGAGCTTGGCCTCTATCCATTTGGTGAATTTATCCACCATGACCAATAGGTATTTTTTCTTGTGGGTTCCTCCCTTAAGGGGTCCAATCATGTCAAGCCCCGGACATGACGGCGGTGATGGGTATAGTTTTGAGGCGGTGGGTGGCATGTGGCTTTGGTTAGCAAAAAGGCGGCAACCGGCTACATCGTTGGACTAAATCCTCGCATCTGCCGGGCCGTCGGCCAATAAAATCCTGTATGGAAGGCCTTGCCTACAAGGGCCGGGCTGCGGCGTGGTGCCCACCCAGTCCGGCATGAATTTCAGCCAGAGGTTTCGCCCTTCCTCTTCGGAGATACACCTTTGAAGGACTCGGTAGTGCTTTTCTTATAAAGCTCTCCCTCATGGACTTTATAGGCTTTAGATCGCCGTAGTATGCAGCGGGCCTCATTTTGGTCTTCGGGAGTTCCTGCCTAGTTAGGTAGGCTAGGAATGGCTCCGGCCCGCGGGCGATAACCGCCATTATTTCGTGAGCGGAGGGTGTTATCTCGAGGCGAGCCTCCGGTTGTGTCGAGTGTTCGGCGTCAAAGCGGTGCGGTTGGGTCCGGATTGTTGTGCGGACTCCTTCCCATAATGCGGATGGCTTAAACAGCCGTTCGGAAAAGATATTGGGTGGGACGGCATCGCGTTTTGCACCGATGCGTGCCAATATATCCGCCAGCGTGGTTGTTATCCGGGCTATATGATGAAATTCGAGCCCTTGAACCCGTCGCGACATTTTTAGGACCGCATTGCGGTATGCTGCCGTTTTCGGATCTTTGGCATCAAAGTCTCCGTTTATTTGAGATATTGCGAGGTTTGAATCCCCGCGCACCTCTAGGCGTTGAATGTCCATGGAGACTGCCATCCGGAGGCCGTGCAGAAGGGCCTCGTATTCGGCTGCGTTGTTGGAGTCCGTATACATTATCTGAAGGATGTATTGGGTGTGTCCCGGTTGGGGACGTCGGGGCAACGACGCCAGCCCCAGGCCGCCAACATTTTGGAGCCGTAAAAGTGCATGATCCAATTGGAGTATCGCCGTACTCTTTAGGGAGTTCGGCTTCAGTCCATTCGGCCACGAAGTCGGCCAAAACCTGCGACTTAATAGCTCGTCGTGGCTTATAAGTTATGTCGAATGGAAGGAGCTCTATGACCCATTTAGCAATCCGTCCCGTCGCGTCGCGGTTGTTTATAATATCGTTAAGAGGTACTTCGGCGACGACTTATGGCGTTTAGGATTCCCTTGTCCGTGCAATTATTGCAGAAAATCGGGATTGCGTCCTCCTCTCGGCAGTCCTTTATCCTATTCATAACCAGGAGGAATCTGGCCCAGTAATGATGTACTGTTTCAGCGGGCTCTTGCCGAATTCAAGAGAGATCGCTAATGTTTGGGTGGGCGGTGGAACTAGATCCTAACCCCGTCCAATTTAGGACTCGGGGGCGAGAAGTTTCGAACTTCGGAAGTTTGGATTTTTGAGTGTTATCCAATGAGTCCAACCCGCCGCTGACTTTAAGTTCGTGGCTTGATCGACATCCGTCCCTCTGCGGGAATCCGGCATGGAGGATCGGGGAATCTGGACGTAGCTAGTCCTTAAGATAGAAGAAGAATCGCCGCATTGCTCCTCTATCACAGCAACATGATGGGTGGCACAGGGAGAGTTGATTTCTCTCGGATCGGTTTTAGGCCCGATCCGGTCGTGGTTGTGGCGACTCGAGTGGCGATGTGATCTAAGAGATCGTTTACGGAGGAGAGCTCGATCGGATCTAACTGTTCGGCAAGTTCCGAATTAACATGGAGATTGGTTTCGATGACTCGAGAGGTCACCGTCGGCGCGGCGGCCGAACTAGCGGTCATGAGGAAACCGCCTAGCGAAGAAGTCTGACCCGATGTGGCCAAGGCTTCTTTGGCGATAGTATCGCCTTTAAAGATGAGATGAGGCATCCACCGACAAAGCAACGACGAGGAACTCTCAATGAAAGCACCAATGTCGATTGTCAAACCGGCGGATCTCGGGTAGGGGGTCCGAATCGTGCTTCTAGGCGGATGGTAACAGGAGACAAGGGACACGATGTTTTTACCCAGGTTCGGGCCCTCTCGATGGAGGTAATACCCTACTCCTGCTTGATTAATATTGATGATATGGGTAGTACAAGAGTAGATCTACCACGAGATCGTAGAGGCTAAACCCTAGAAGCTAGCCTATGGTATGATAGTTGTTAGATCCCACGGACTAAAACCCTCCGGTTTATATAGACACCGGATAGGTTAGGGTTACACAGAGTCGGTTACAATGGTAGGCGATCTACATATCCGTATCGCCAAGCTTGCCTTCCACGCCAAGGAAAGTCCCATCCGGACACGGGACGAAGTCTTCAATCTTGTATCTTCATAGTCCAGGAGTCCGGCCAATGGTGATAGTTCGGCTATCCGGACACCCCCTAGTCCAGGACTCCCTCACTCTTCTTCTTTTCGGTTTTGTCTTTCTTGCACCCATCCGGTCGTTTTGGCTTCGAGTATGAAACCGAGTTGGGTGTGGGGCTTCTCTTGCCGTCATCACTTGATGCATCATCCTCCTCCTCATCATCGTTCAACTCAATTGTTCGCTTGCGTTTGTTGCTCAAATGCAAATCATCCAAACCATCACGCTTCTTCCATTTTTCATCATCCTTTTGTTGGGGAACGTAGTAATTTCAAAATTTTTCCTACGTACACGCAAGATCATGGTGATGGCATAGCAACGAGAGGGGAGAGTGTATGTCCACGTACCCTCGTAGACCGTAAGCGGAAGCGTTATAACAACGCGGTTGATGTAGTCGTCACGTCTTCACGATCCGACCGATCCAAGTACCGAGCATACGGCACCTCCGGAAGTTCAGCACATCGTTCAGCTCGATGACGATCCCAGGCTCCGATCCAGCAAAGCGTCGGGGATGAGTTCGTCAAGACGACGGCGTGGTGACGATGATGATGCTCCACCGGCGCAGGCTTCGCCTAAGCTCATGACGATATGACTTCACCGGCGAGGCTTCGCCTAAGCTCCATGACGATATGACGAAGTGGAATATGGTGGAAGGGGGCACCGCACACGGCTAAGGAACGATCCGTAGATCAACTTGTGTCTCATGGGGTGCCCCCCCTTCGTATATAAAGGAGCAAGGGAGGAGGTGGCGGCCTAGGAGGGCGCGCATGGGGGAGTCCTACTCCCACCGGAGTAGGACTCCTCCTTTCCTAGTAGGAGTAGGAGAGAAGGAGGAAAGGAGAAGGGAAGGAAGGAGGCGCAGCCCCGGACTAGGCTTTGGCGCGCGGCCTGCCCTAGGCAGCCCCTCTCTCTTTCCCGTATGGCCCAATAAGGCCCAATACTTCTCCGGCGAATTCCCGTAACTCTCCGGTACTCGAAAAATACCCGAATCACTCGGAACCTTTCCGAAGTCCGAATATAGTCGTCCAATATATCGATCTTTACGTCTCGACCATTTCGAGACTCCTCGTCATGTCCCCGATCTCATCCGGGACTCCGAACTCCTTCGGTACATCAAAACTCATAAACTCATAATATAAGCATCGCCATCGAAACCTTAAGCGTTGCCGGACCCTACGGGTTCAAGAACTATGTAGACATGACCTAGAACTATTCTTGGTCAATAACCAATAAGCGGAACCTGGATGCCCATATTGGCTCCTACATATTCTCTGAAGATCTTTATCGGTCAAACGCATAACAACATACGTTGTTCCTTTTGTCATCGGTATGTTACTTGCCCGAGATTCGATCGTCGGTATCCAATACCTAGTTCAATCTCGTTACTGCAAGTCTCTTTACTCGCTCTGTAATACATCATTTCATAACTAACTCATTAGTTACAATGCTTGCAAGGCTTAGGTGATGAGTATTACCGAGAAGGCCCAGAGATACCTCTCCGACAATCGGAGTGACAAAACCTAATCTCGAATTATGCCAACTCAACATATACTTTTGGAGACACCTGTAGAGTACCTTTATAATCACCCAGATTACGTTGTGACGCTTGGTAGCACACAAAGTGTTCCTTCCGTAAACGGAGTTGCATAATCTCATAGTTGCGGGAACTTTGTATAAGTCATGAAGAAAGCAATAGCAACATACTAAACGATCAAGTGCTAAGCTAACGGAATGGGTCAAGTCAATCATATCATTCTCCTAATGATGTGATCCCATTAATCAAATGACAACACATTTCTATGGTTAGGAAACATAACCATCTTTGATTAATGAGCTAGTCAAGTAGAGGCATACTAGTGACTATATGTTTGTCTTATGTATTCACACATGTATTATGTTTCCGGTTAATACAATTCTAGCATGAATAATAAACATTTATCATGATATAAGGAAATAAATAATAACTTTATTATTGCCTCTAGGGCATATTTCCTTCACCTTTAACACTTCATAGCAATGAGGCAAGGTAAAGACCCTTCCTTTCTTGATCTTCCCCTTCTTGGTTGTCCTCGTCTCTTCTTTGAACAAGTTTTGTGCAATGTTGTACTACAAGAAAAACAAAACAAGTTAGCACTTGATCACCAAAACAAGTATGATGAACATATATGAGATGCCACTTACTCGATCATCCTCATTTGTGCCACTTGGGTTAATCTTGTCAACCGCCTTTTGACAAGCCGCCCACTTTGACAATCCGAGTTGATTGTCGACCATCGGGACCAAGTGATCTCGGAGCGGTCAATTCCACTCACGTTGTGAGCATCAAAGTGTTTCTTTTCATTCGCCCTTCAATACGCTGCCTCTACTTTGATCACCTCCAATGGATGGATCTCTCGACACTTGCAAATAAGTATAGCATAGTAACTTGTCATCACGTTGGTGGTGTAATTGCCCGCTCTTCCTTTCGGCTCGACAATGCCCTCACCCTCCTCGTCCACCTCAAACTCATGGTCTTCGAAATGGATGTCATTGGTTTGAGACCAATGCGAATTGTTGGACCCAACACCCATAGTTGACATGTATGCATCATCGTTGAGACTACAAAGTTTTTTGAACAATGCAAATAAGCTATCTATATGTGATGATGCATTGAAAAAATAACAAGAAAAGAAAAGTTGGAAATTTTATCACCTTGGGGGCATTTGGTCGAACACGTGGTGCGTCGGCGTCGGCTCAACGAGTGAGCTCGCCGGGCGCTTGGTAGCCGCCGCTGCCGTCGAACGCCTGCAAGCTTCTTTCCCCTCGCCTTCGTCTTGGAGCCATCCGCCGCCTTGTTCTTCTTCTTCGCGGATGTTTTTGCCTTCTTCGGCGTGCCGCATTGGGGACCTTCGACGGTGCGCCGGCGGCTTGCACGGACGGCGCGCCGGCCGACGCCACCCGGCACTGTGGTCATCCGCGGCGGCAAGAAGAGGCTGCGAGCGAGGCCGACGCTTGGCGGAGCTCCGGCGGTGGCGACGCCAATGCTCCCCGCGCTAGGGTTTCTGGCGGCGGCGGCGGGGGGCGGGGGTCGCGGCTGTACAACGGGGTGAGCAGGGTGCCGGTGTGCGCGTCCATGGGTGGGTGGCGCGCCGAGCGCTTGGCAAGCGAGGAGGAGGAGACGAGAGGTCGCGCGCATGGCCTTTCGAGTGTGCCTCAAATGTGAGCGCCAAATACACCGCTGCTGGGACGATGTTTTCGACCATGGCGCCCAACTTGTTATAAGCAGCGCCGCTGCTTTTGCACGCCACTGAGCGACTCCATCGCGTTGCGCGCCCGCTAAAACAGACTAATTTACGGCGCGGCGCTAGTTTAGCGCGGCTGTTGGAGATGCTCTTAGCGCCTTGCGTTGTACCTGAGCTATTTTTGCTCTACGGGGTAACGGCGCTGCTGCACCTGTCCATCTTATTAGCGCCTTGCGTTGTACATACAAGCTCTTGGATAGTTTTTTAGTTTTATGGCATAATTTTATTTCTCTAAGCGCCCGTATAAGCGGCTTGCGTTGAAGATGCCTGAATTGACAAGGAAAGAACAATGGAAGGAAATAATGAAGAGTATACTTTTGGTTCCTTGAGAGTCATCAAAACCCTCATGGTTTTCTGTGTGGATTAGTAGAGCATTTTAAGGATAAATTAGCAAAGATTTCTGTGTTACGTATGGAGGATTAGCAGATGTCTAACCTGGACTTTTTTTTGTGTGTGTTGGAGCCAAAATAGTGAGATCGACGTCATTTCCCCCTCCAGCTTTACTGCAGCGCGTTATGGAGAGAATACGAGGTTTTTGTGTCGAGGCAAGAGCACTACGGACCCACAAACTTGCAATTGATGTGATGATTTAGTCCACAAACTTGCAAAAGGTGATCACCTCATCCCTAAACTTACAATGTATGTGAAGATTTAGTCCAGAGCCAATCACAAGTTGACAAAATGGCGCCACGCTGGCCGCGTCGTGGCACACCCGCTCGGCTCGTCATTTTTACGAAAACTCCCTCCATTTCTATAGAAATCATGAACGCTGTTGCGCTTGCGCCTACGTGGCGAGGGCGGTGCTAGCAATCTGGCTAGGATTGGCAGCTGCCATACGTCAAATTTCACCAATAAATATACTGGTATATATATGAGTACTAGTATGTGTGCATCTTGATTATAATTAATAAGGTATTATTCGCGTTGAGCCACCTGAGTTGATTACTGACTTGCTGATGGTCCTGATGCATCCGCAAGTGGTCTGCGAGTTACACGTTCGCCGGTTTCAAAATTCTGGAAAGAGAAAATATTTTCGTTGCATAGCCGAATGTATGCAGCAGCAAACAACAAGCATGGAGCGGCAGTGGCCGGCACTGAATCCGGCCATGCGAGGACGCAAGCGCGACTGAGTACAAAATGGCATAGAATAAGAAATCAAGTAATGAATGAAAGTGTTCTAAAAATGTAAAGAATGAAGGTTAATTTAGACTTGAAACTGAACTTTGAATTTTGAAGCAATTTTGTTGCCATCTGCCAAAATAAGCTCAAATATTTTAAGTATCCCCTATTGACAAAACTAATCGATTGGTTTCGAATTTTGATTGTGCTTGTTAAACACAAAGTATTTATATAACTGATATTTAGTGACCTTTTGTGTAATTACATTATATGCACATGGTTTTCTCCTTTGTAGATAACGCCACACCTAAGAATTATTCCTGCCTCCGCCACGGGCAATAATTAACACGGTTTCAATACTGGTTTCAACAACGACGTAGTTCAACACGTTTTTCTTTGTTGGTGTCCAATCCACACGATGATGTACATCTGAGATTGAGTATCACTACCGGAACAGGGCTCTAAGCCGACAGCCAAATGTATGCCGATGGCCCCCGTCGGCCTAATCCAAGCTATGCCGACAATGCAGGTCCCGCCGTCGGCGTACATAATGGCCGCTTTCGGGTTATCCCCGTTTCACGCCGACAAGAAATGCTTCACATCTCACCGTC
Source organism: Aegilops bicornis (assembly GCA_021605145.1). NCBI lineage: Eukaryota > Viridiplantae > Streptophyta > Magnoliopsida > Poales > Poaceae > Aegilops > Aegilops bicornis. The sequence continues at coordinate 3,047,438 of JAHIAL010000013.1, forward strand.
GGCTTATCCCCAGATTACGCTCATGCCGTCGGTATATACATGCCGTCGGCATAGATGCGGGCCCCCGACAACGGTCATCACGGGCCATTAACGACGCCTAATCTATACCGACGGGCCGAGACGGTGGCCGCTTAAGATAGATACGGGACACGCCACCGATCCAGAGCGCACCGACCGGGACTTATGCCGACGCAATCACTGCATGTATGACACGCTATCGATCTGCGGCGCCGGGCAAATCCATCTCGCCGCAGTTTATGCCGACGTATAGCATGTGTTAATAAGCATACATATAGTATGTGTTAATAAGCATATAGTATGTTAATAAGCATATAGTATGTGTTAATAAGCATACATATAGTTTTTTTCTTTTTCTTCACTGTTTTCTTTATTATTATTATTTGACTAACTTACATATAGTATGTGTTAATAAGCATACATACATTATTTTTTGGTTCTGTATAGAGCGGTGCTCTTACATTAAAGAATGAATAAAATCTCCCCAAGTAGGATTCGAACCTACGACCCGGTCGAGTTAACAGCCGTAATCGCTCTACCAATCGAGCTCTTTGAGGAACAAGTGGGGATTCGACCTCCTAGAGTTCAACTCCCGCTCTCAACCCATGAACAATATGAGTCCGAAGCTTCTTTCGTAACTCCCATAATTTCTTCGTAGTGGCTCCGTTCCATGCCTCATTTCATAGGGAAGCCCAAAGTGGCTCTATTTCATGTCGGTAAGAATTGCACCAGAGCACCTTCTACTTCTAATAGGCCATGAACTATAGATAGAGAAGAATCATTCTGAGCGAGTACATAAGAAGCGATCCACTTTTTTTCATCGGTTCGTGGGAAGACCAAAGATCTTGCGCGCAGTCCGCCGTAAAAAACTCAAAAGAGAAAGAAGTCTCGTTAATCTCTTCATGCTCGTTCCAAGTTCGAAGTACCTTTTGGCCAAAGAAAAACCCGCTTCCTGACACGATTGCCTCTTTATCTTTATATAGATAGATTCTATGGGGTTATTACTTAGTACCCCCCTCACGAACGGTGCCGCCGCCAGCCGGCACCTGGAATGGGGAACAGCCGCATCGGGTCTATACGAAGGGGACTTTGCTCCAAGTGTTTATATATATCGGATGACCTACCACAACCGGGTGGTGTTATGGCATGTCCGAAGAGGCGGCACGCATCTCCGGGGTGTGGCCCCGTCACGGACGGCGCCGCCGCCGGCACCTGGAGGGGGGGAACTGACGCGTCGGGTCTACATGGAGTGGATGTATAGGTTGGTTTGGCCCGGATGTTGCTCCCCGGTGTCCCTCTGGGCGGACCTGGCACAACCGGGTGGAGAGGTCCACCGTCAAAGCTCCGTCCGTGAAGTTAAAGGGCTAGATCTCGTGGTCAACCGCCTGTGGTTAGTCGGGGCCAGGGGCCCTGGGTAGTAATGCCACCGAGCGTCGTCTGGGGCCCCTCATACATGCGGGGTGGTGTTGTGGCATGTCTTAAGAGGCGGCACGCATCTCCGGGGTGTGGCCCCCGTCACGGACGGCGGCGCCGCCGACACCTGGAGGGGGGGAAACTGACATGTCGGGTCTACACGGAGTGGATATAGCTGTGGGTTTGGCCCGGATGTTGCTCCCAGGTGTCCCTCTAGGCTGACCTGACATAACCGGGTGGAGAGATCCACTGGTCAAAGCCCGTCCGTGTGAAGTCAAAGGGCTAGATCTCGTGGTCAACCGCTCCTGGGTTAGTCGGGACGGGGACCCTGGGGGTAGCAATGCCACCGGAGCGTCGTACCGGGCCCTCATACATGCGGGGTGGTGTTGTGGCATGTCCGAAGAGGCGGCACGCGTCTCCGGTGCGTGGCCCCCCTCACGGACCACTACAAGAAATATGTCAACTTGTGACCACCACTATCGGTCACTGAAAGATCATGGTTTTTCATTTGCGACCTTTTTGTGACAAAAAAGAGAAGGTCAAAAGCTCGCTGTCGTAAACTGACTATAGCGACCTTTCTTCTGGATTGGTCGAAGACGTTTATGACCAAAATATGTCCACTGTGGCGTTTTGGTCACTAGCAACAACCCCAGGCCACGTAGGCATCCAGCGTGGCAAGCTGATGTGGCACAAGATTCAGCCCAGTCCAATTCGGTTTTCTACATGGGCCTAGCCCAACAATTCGGCCTTTTTACTGTATATTTTTCTGTTAATTTTCTCTAGCTACATGGGCCTGGCCCAACAATTTGGCCTTTTATTTTCCAGGTCATGGCCTTTTGCAAATCATTTCAATAAGCCTATTTTTCTGGTTTTCAGAAATGCACAATATTTTGATCCGCTATAGTTTGGGCCGCAGCCTTTTTAGAGCCCATTTGGTCTATTTCATTCACAGATTTAAATTTACACACTTGAACAACAAAAAATCAATAAATATCTCAATTAACTGATTAAATCCAGAAATCATCCAGCCAAATACTCACAAGAGAACATACACGTCTACACGTCCAACAAATGCACATACAATCAAAAACAGAGATACACCATCACTACTGATGTTGTTCATCTTCAAGAAACTTAAACAAGTGCACATACAATTAAACAGGTACATCAGTAGAGATATGTCAACTAAAAATGTGGCACGCATCTCCAAGCTTCTTCATCTTCTGTCATAGGAGCAGCAGCCCCGACGACATTAGATCCTGATCTAGATAAACAATTAGTGAAATACACTAGAAGTAAATAATAATCTTTCAAGAGACCAAATGCCCCATTTCAAGAAACACTAAGCATGGCATAACAAAACTTCCAACAACTTGAATGCAACAGATTAACCTGATGTTGTTCTACAATAGTAATCTATACATACCTGCATGGTACATTGGTACAAATTTAGGTAATGAAATGAACATCACTATAACACCCACCTAAAGAAAATTACTATTCTACTACCACGACCATCCATTCAACTAACAATACTAGTAAGTGCACAAAGACTAACATCATAAGGCAGGAGACAATTATGACAATTTTGGTAAGTTGGAGAAATTGTTTAATCAGTTTTGGTATACTTAGGTTCTGAGCCAAAATAGACCAAGCAAAAAAAGCAGTAACTAGTGATGCATGAGCATGAATATGGTACAAAATTGAGCATATTAACTTTAATATTAATTTGGGTCTTCCAACTTTACTGGTCATACATACATATACAGAATTGAGCATGAATCATCGGTCTTAGTTGTATATGAGAGTAGTTGGGTTGTGTATTCTAAGCTCCAAGCAGGTTCTGTAAGAAATTGAAGATGAACTGTATATAACAGACTAAAAAATCAAATAGAAACCCAAAAATTAAATACGAGTATAACAGGAAGAATTACAACAGGTTCAATTCAATCAATTTCTAAAGCATTGAATCAGTAGCATAAGCATGCAACAACAACATAAGAATTTAATCAACAAAGAAGCGTGAGTATAAGCATTTAATTAGCAAAGAAGAACACAAGCAAAGACTACCACCAAAGACAAGTGCACACCTATTCAAGCTAGTAGCGACTAGCAAAGCTAGCGGCCGAAGCATTCAGACAACTAGAGAAGCACAAGACAACAAAGAAAAGCATTGAAAGAGCAGCAAAGCAGGTTTGAACTGTCACATGCATATCTTATAAACTTAGGCAAGTGTTCTCAAAGTTATCCTTAACATCATGAATTAACTTGGGTAATTAGCATCGAACAATACATATCAAGACAAGGCTAGGCAAGATAATAAAGACTTGGGAAAAGATAGCGAGTTATAAAAATGATATGCCCCTTAAAGAGAGGGCAGTGTCAAGTGCGACCACATATAGGCATTAGCCGCACCCACGATCCCTGGACACTCTCACAACCGAAGAGCCTTGCGTATAGTCTCCTTCGAGTCTGCGAGAGAAAGAACAAGGTGAAGGTCAGTATGCATCAAGGATGCTGCTGTTCTGGGTCAAGTTAAGTCAAGGGCATAAGAGAATTTAGTCAAAAAATAAAATAACATGTGAACATCTTGCACAAACTATCATCATTTATAAAAAATACAAAACAAATATGCATAAAGTTGTACAATGGTTGAGTGCTCATACTTATATTATATCAGGCAATAGCATTTAGCAATAGTGATGATCAACTACACTATTCGCTTATCATGAACAAGATGCAGAAAGCTTGTTTACAATTGTTTGGGTTTTAAAATTTGTCATCTTGAAACATCACACTACCAAATGATAGGAAAGATCACAGGAAATAGGACTGCCCTGATCAAGTATACATAAGCATAAAAATGATCAAACAAGCTCATTGTGCATTTTCTTTTTCAATGTGATACACAATAAGCATAAGTAACCATTAGGAAATAACTTGCTATCTACAGGCCCTATTATCGGCAACAATAACATTAGGCAAGGAAGAACAATATATTTCCAATGCAATCTGTAAGACAACATTGTGTGGGGGCTGCATGAGTATTATGTGGGAGCTGCATGATCTGTCGTTTTAAAATGCTTCCTAAAAATACAAGACTGGAAGAATGCAAAAGGTGCATCATCTATGATATGTTTACTGTTTCTATTTGAACTGGAATAGGATTGCACAAGTGTATTCAATTCAACAAGTACAAAGGTACACCGTGGAAATATTCCAGGTATCTCGACTTTGTTATCCAGAAATATCACATGAGTGTAGTGCACACCAGGATAAATTGCAAGGCGGAAACACTAGGAGCAAGCAACTGATGTAGTAACACTATAAGAAATATGTCAACTTGTGACCACCACTATTGGTCACTGAAAGGTCATGGTTTTTCATTTGCGACCTTTTTGTGACCAAAAATGTATAAGGTTAGTGTCAAGCGGTCGAATCGATTATAGCGACCTTCTCTGTGAGAAGGTCGTAGACGTTTACGACCAAAATATGCCTACTGTGGCGTTTTGGTCACTAGCAACCTCCCCATGCCACGTAGGCATCCTGTGTGGCAAGTTGATGTGGCACAAGAATCAGCCCGGTCCAATTCGGTTTTCTACATGGGCCTAGCCCATTAATTCAGCCCATTTATTGTTTTTTTCTGTCTGTCAATTTTTGGTTGGGTTCATGGGCCAAGCCCAATATTGCAGCCTTTTTATTGTTGGGCCGTGGCCTTTTCATCCCAGTTATAAAATTGTGATAAGTGGGTCCAAGTTGTCTGCTTCTAGTAAGTGGGTCATTGCTGTCAGGGTCATATTCTTCATGTTTCAATTTGGAAGTAAATAAATAAGCAGTATTTAAATTGGCACAAACAGAAAACACATATAATAATACTTCAAATAACAACCAGATTTGGTATGGAGCTCCTGCTCTACAAATAACACATAATACAATGGCTGAATCTGGAGCTCCTGCTCTACAAATAACACATAATACAGTGGCTGAATCTGGAGCTCCTACTCTACAAATAACACATAATACAATGGCCCTCCTGCACTACCAACACACAGGGCACTACCAACTACCAACTGTAGTAATACTATATATACTTTACAACCTCTACTCGATGGAGCCCCTGCTCTACCAACTGTGCTATATTCTTCACGATGGAGCTCCTTTGATAGCATTACAAACTAGGCACTTGATCCTGTCATGAACACCATGCAACCTCAATCGCCCTGTTACATGAATCAGCAAAGAAGAATCAGAAAACTGGAGCCAATATATTATAAAGAGACCACTCAAAAAAAGACAAGTTATTTAGAATGATAACATAAATTCAACTAGTACAATGCTTTTATTATCCAGCTAGTGAAAACAAGATATTCATACAAGAAAGGTGACTCGCGAAAATAGAGCATTCTACTCATAGCTCGCAGAGTATCAATATTCCGTTCTTATAAGCTTATTCTTATGCCTGAAGCAAGTAAGGAAATCTAACCAAATACGCAACACCTCCATAAAATAAAACATCATGATTGGCCTGGGGTTCTAATTCTGATTTTTTCTTGTGGGCCATGATTATGATGATATAGCCTAATAAACTGTATGCCAAAATGTAAAGAAGATAAATATGTGGTACAACAAAACCATGATTATCTTGTAATGTGAAACCCAGGAATTAAAGTGATGTAGCTTTAATTCTGATACAGCAAAGTATATGACATGAGTTGATAACAAATGTTAGAACCACCAGATTACGAAAGTACACACCCACCATTCTGATAAAATAGCCCTTAACAGAGCCAGCAAATGTGTATATTAGCTCTACTAGAAATCAGTCAGTAGATTAAGGAATTTATCACCAGAGAGCTCCAGTAGGAGTTGATGCTTTGTTACAGCATCTAGCAGCAACTAGTAGAGCCGCACATCCTACCCAAATCATGGAGAAGGCCATGCAGGAGCTACATCCGAGAAGAAGGAACGGGGAGGAGCTCACCAGAGGGAGGTTGTAGCCGTAGTAGAGGCTCAACCACACCACGGCTGTGGTGTGACCATCACCACATCCAGGAGAGGGTCTGGAAGCCGCCGAAGCACCACCGCGGCGACCAGGGCAAGCGCCGGGCATAGTGGAGCCACCCAAGGGACATCACCGCATGGACATCACCGGCCTCACCCTGTTTCAAGAAATGTTCGCAACAACTTTGTCAGACTCGATCAATTCTGAAGAAAGCACCTTCGTCGTCAGACACATACATACATACATACATACATACATGAAGCAAAAAAAGAAGAAACAGAGCAGGAAGATGGAGCCAACTCACCGGAGAACTTCTGGTCGCCACCGTACACAGCCTCCATAACACCGGTCACCTTGTTGATCTTGTCCTTGAAGTTCTCTAACTCCAGGGTGTTCCACTACAGCTCGGTATTTGCTCAACCGTGTGTGCACATGCATAAGGGCATACATAAAATATTCAAGTCAATATTCTCAGCTAACTGTGATGTAATGAAAATAATTACTCAAGGACTTTGCAGTGCTCATTTCATCCATGTTCAGATAAACTTGGGGTAAATTAGCAGTAAGGATATTAGTTGCAAGCTAGGTGAAACACAAACGAAGTCCTATTGTATTTATGGATCCCAACTTGTTTAAGCTACAGCAGATCGTTCAACTTGTACAATCTAGCAGTCTAAAAAGAGAGAAATATGTTCATTCTCAGTTACACATTAATTACGACAGAAATGAAAGACACTAATGTAAGCAAGAACTTACAACAAAGTATACATTAAATATATTGCAGCATCTCTAGCACTTTTGTTGTTTGCATATTAAAACTAATTTTTGACAAGTATGGATCATCACTGATAAATTTGCATCTTATGCTACCACTTAATTTCAGCACATGACAAGACCAAAAGAGAAATCGAGCGGACTAGAAGGGGATGTCGTGCAGGGTGCGGGCAATGTGACTGAACTGCCCCAGAACATAAATCATAAAACACAAGGTAATTGCAGAGAATCAGTGAATCAAAAATCAAGAAAACAATAATATACAAGTGTCACAACAACATTAATATACAAGTGTTATAATGTTCACACAATCAAGAATCAACAATCATCTAACTTGTTTCTGTTAACTCTGTAGCAACATTAATAGGCAAGCTTAGCATGTTTTGTTGACAATGTATCACCGAAAAGTCTTATACTGCCAGACTGATTACCAGCAACAGCAGCAAGGAACGAAAGCAGAGTAGCAAAGGAATGCTTGTGCAGAACTCGGCATGCATGCAGAGTGACACAAACTCATCATCACACAATATGAATACTGTAAACTCCGAACTTACTCGGACACCAGTGACACAAGTTTCCGAGTAATGCAATGCATGTATCAAACCCTACGCAGACCGATGAAAACTCGTGGGACAAATGAGTAGCATGCAAAATCACTTGGACTGACAATGGTGGCCACTGTCAGGTTCAGCAGTATACACTTGAAAACACTTAATCTATTGTAACCACCAGACAGAATCAGACACAAACAGCAGCTGTAACCACCAGACAACTGCTGTAACAGGAGAATTAAGCTGTTGTAACCAGCTGCGGTAGTATATCTCCAAGCCCAAACCCTGTGCTAATCTCAGATTCACGGAACGCACAGCACAAACCTGACCTAAATCTGCCCAACCATAGAACCAGAGGCTCCTAATCCTAGAACCACGGAAGCACCGGCCAACACACACTGACGCTACCAAATCTCACTGATCGCACGATACCACAGAGGAAGGAAGGGGGGGTCGGGCGCGTTACCATACCTTGAGGATGCCGATCTTGATGGAGCCGTAGACGATGCCGACGCCGACGGCAGAGACCCTGGCCACCTGCAGAGCAACATCCATCCCGGGGTGAACGACGTGGCTGCGTCGGCGGCTGGATCTGGGCAATGAGGGTTCGGCGCTCCGACGGCAGGGCCGAGGACTTCGGGCTTCTCTTTTCTCTGCGTCGGCCAGCCGAGGTGGAGGAGGAACAACGCCGGCGACGCGGTGGCCCAAACTCTGCCTGCCTGCGTTGTTGAGGAAGAAGAGCAGAGAGGAAGTCAGATCACGACCTTGACTTGGCGTGCGTGCGGGAGGGGGACGGACCTTGAAGAGCAGCTCCATGGCGGGCGTCGAGGGTGCCTGCCTGTCTCATCTCCTCCTCACGAGCCTGTTGCTGTATTTGGCCGCTCCTAGATCTCGCCATGGCTGTGCGGTGCGCCTATGTTTATGGCGAGCGAGGAGGGTCTGACCGTGGCCGTGGGAGAGGAGGGTAGGGGAGTGGTCGCCGGTGGCCGGGGTTGGCGGAGAGGATGGAGGTCGGCGGCGGCAGGTTGGGTGTGTGGGCTGGGAATCAAGAGAGACGGAGGAGGAGCGGCGCTCTCCTCTCCTCTGGTGGGTTTCTAGCCAATTGAGGGCGGGGAGGCGTGGGGACTCGGGCTCGTCGCCGTCGACGCAGGGGTGGAGGCTGGCCATGGTGCGGGCGCGGGGGCGGCTAGGGTTTTGGCCAAAGGGGGCGGCGGCGGCTAAGGGTGTGGGAAAGAAGGTGGAGAAGGTGGGGAAGTGGGGGCGTGGGGAAGTGGGGCTGTGTTAGGGCTAGGTGGGTGAGAGGGTGAGGGGGCAAGGGCTACCGTTGGATCCAGGAGCATCCAACGGTGCTTGATGCATGATCCGCGTGAGATGGCTATGGCCCAACTGTAATGCAAGACGCTGCGTATGACGTTATGACCATCTAGTATTTGGACGTTATGACCATTCAAAATTGGTCATGGTCAAATAAAAATAAAGTGTAAAATCATGTCAAGATTTTATTTTTTATTTTTAGTGTCCAAAATGAATTTTTTTTTGTGAAGAAGCTACCAAATTTTGTACAAGGGTGCATCTTGGGATGGCAAACAATGTTGCCTAAAAAGTTTTCATTTTTCTTGGATGAAAAATTCATTTTCCATTTTTCGAGTGGCCGAAATGAGTTTTTTTTGTGAAGGACCTACCATATAATTGTTCCAAATTGGACATAATCAATTTTATAAAATACTAGGCCATATTTAATGCACAATTGACAAAATGGTTGGGTGTCAAAAGTTTTGATCCACCTCTGGTGAAAAAGACAAATTCCCACCGATTCAGCAGGAAGCGGGTCAAATTTGAACTGCAGCTGCCTCATAGTTTGCTCTTTATTTTTTCCAAAAATTATTTCTAGGTATATAAGTATCTATTTAATCAGAGAAACATCAAAAGTTTTCCAATATTCAACCACTAGCTAGGAACGGTCAAGCCCGCTTTTGTGACCGCATTTTGAAACAGGCATAAAAAATTCAAAAAAATCAAAAATTGGAAAACCTTCACATTGTGTCATTATATGTGACCAAGTTACCAGCAAAAATTATAAACTTGTAATACGGCGATTATTTTAAAAAAGTGTTCTCATAAACGAGCTATCTAGTGTGAAGATTCATGGCTTTCAACCCAAATGATCAATCCTATGGCCACATTCATGGCATAGTTTGTTTAAATAATCTCATATTGTGCACAAGGGTGCATATTGGAATGACAAACAATGTTGCCTAAGGGAGTTTTCATTTTCTTTGGACGAAAAATTCATTTTCCATTTTTCGAGTGCCCAAAATGAGTTTTTTTGTGAAGGAACTACCATATTTTTGTTGCAAAATTGAAGTCAATTTTATAAAATACTAGGACATATTTAATGCACAATTGACAAAATGGTTGGGTGTCAAAAGTTTTGATCCACCTCTCGTGAAAAAGACAAATTTTCATCGATTCAGTTGGAAGCGGGTCAAGTTTGAACTGTAGCTACCTCGTAGTTTGCTCTTTAATTTTTCCAAAAATCATTTCTAGGTACATAAATATCTATTTAATCAGAGAAACATCAAAAAAATTCCAAGATTCAACAACTAGCTAGGAACGGTCAAGCACACCGTTTTGACCCATTTTGAAACGGGCATAAAATTTTAAAAAAAATTTAAAAATTGGAAAACCTTCGCATTGTGTCATTATATGTGACCAAGTTTCCAGGAAAAATAATAAACTTGTAATACGGAAATTATTTTAGAAAAGTGTTCTCATAAATGAGCTATCATGTGTGAAGATTCGTGGATTTCAACCCAAACGCTCAATCTCATGGCCACATTCATGGCATAGTTTGTTCAAATGATCTCATATTGTGCAGAAGGTTGCATCTTGGAATTCCAAACAATTTTTCCAAAGGGAGTTTTCATTTTCTTTGCACGGAAAATTCATTTTCCATTTTTCGAGTGCCCGAAATGAGGTTTTTTTGTAAAGGACCTACCATATATTTGTTGCAAAATTGTACCAAATCATTTTTATAAAATACTAGGACATATTTAATGCACAATTGACAAAATGGTTGGGTGTCAAAAGTTTTGATCCACACAGGTGAAAAGACAAATTCAGCAGTTCATTTGAAGCGGGTCAAATTTGAATTGTAGCTGCCTCATAGTTTGCTATTTATTTTTTCCAAAAATCATTTCTAGGTACATAAGTATCTATTTAATCAGAGAAATATCAAAAGTTTTCCAAGATTCAACCACTAGCTAGGAACGGTCCCGCCGTTTTGACCGCACTTTGAAATGGGCATAAAAAATTCAAAAAAATCAAAAAATTAGAAAACCTTCGCATTGTGTCATTATATGTGACCAAGTTTCCTGGAAAAATAATAAACTTGTAATACGGTAATTATTTTAAAAAAGTGTTCTCGTAATTGAGCTATCAAGTGTGAAGATTCATGGCTTTCAAGCCAAATGATCAATCTTATGGCCACATTCATGGCATAGTTTGTTCAAATGATCTCATATTGTGCACAAGGGTGCATCTTGAAATTCCAAACAATGTTGCCTAAAGAAGTTTTCATTTTCTTTGCACGGAAAATTCATTTTTCATTTTCCGAGTGCCCAAAAGGAGGTTTTTTTGTGAAGGAACTACCATATAGTTGTTGCAAAAATGGACCAAATCAATTTTATAAAATACTAGGCAATATTTAATGCACAATTAACAAAATGATTTGGTGAAAAAAGTTTTGATCCACCTCTGGTGAAAAATACAAATTCCCGTCGATTCAATTGGAAACGGGTCAAATTTGAACTGCAGCTGCCTCATAGTTTGCTCTTTATTTTTTCCAAAAATCATTTCTAGGTAAATAAGTATCTATTTAATCAGAAATACATGGTTTGATGGCGAGACATCGAGGTTTGGACGGTGGCCGAGGGCCCCAACTCTAGAGCTGCCAGAGCTCAAGCATGCCCGCCAAGGTGGTCACTGTGGTGGACCGTATGCGTTGCCATGTGTTCCTGGGCGGCCTAGGCATGTCTAGTGGGTTGGGCACTCACCATGTAGGTGCTAGGAAGAAAATCACAACATAAGATTCTCACGAGGAGACCGATCGATGCTCAAACATGAATAAGCAGCCAAGTGTATAATTTGCGGTACAGGAAATGCACATGGCTAATGGGCGTGAGTTTTGGCCGAGGATGATCAGTTACTAAGAAGTCCGTCTTCACAAATTTTCACCTCAAAAGGAGGAGCCTAGGTGGTAATTGCTTTACAAAGTACCACACTGGACATAAATACGAATTTTGAAGCTAGGCTCAAAATAATGAAGAGACAATAGCCATAATGCCACTATGAGAAACCGAACTTGCCAAAATACCACTATGAAAAACCAACTTGCCAATATACCACTACTTTCAGTTTTTTCTAGCCAAAATACCACTAGTGACTAATGGAGACTAACACCATCCAAAAAAGACTTCTATACCCTTACCTCTTCACAGCCCAAAGCATACATTTCAACAACAAAAAGAGCAGCTATAGTACAACATTTCAGGAGCCAATTGACATGAAAACATCACCAACTCAACATAATCTTACTTTGCATCATCCAACAAGATAGCAACTTTATAGCATCATTTTGAAAAATTCCAGCAGCATTTTGACAGCATTTCAGCAGCATTTTGACATGAAAACATCACAAATTCAACATAATCTAAGTTTACACCATTGAACATCAATATAACAACATTTCAGCAGCATTTTGACAGCATTTCAGCAGCATTTCAGCAGCATTTTGACATGAAAACATCACCAATTCAGCATAATCTCAGTTTGCATCATTGAACATCAATATAGCAACAAATCAACAATGATACATAATGGTTCGAAATAAGATAACATCAACAACGATACATAATGGTTCAAAAGAAGCTAGCATCAACACATAATGGTTCGTAACCACCATTTCTTCAAACAAAAGATCATGGTTCTCACAACCATAAGCAAAAGATGATGATTCTCCCAACCAAATGCACTAAACTCGTCGTAGAGGGCTAGGAGCAGCAATTTTACTGCTTGTAGATCCACTAGGAGGTGTACAAGCAATTGCAATAGCTGCTGCCCTCCGCCTTTGTCATTGGACTCAGAGAGTATCAAGTTGAGTACCTTGCTTAGTTGGTGTCTTAGGAGAAGTAGCCGCAATGCTTGCTTCAACCTTTGACTTTTTCCTACATTCAAAACAATATTGTTAGTAATTAATATGCAGGACATTTGGCAACAATGTGAGAAGAAGTAGTATCATGAAAGAAATACCATGGAAGAGGAGTAGCATCATGAAATAAATACAAGTGAAAGAGATGAGACTTATGAAATAAATACCGTGGAGGAGGAGTAGCATCTCGATCCGCGCCACTTTCCATCTCGTGCTCCTTGCATGTCTTTCAAGATGGCCTATTGCTCCACATCTTTTGCATTTGTGTCTTCTCATCGTTCCACCTTCGTGTAATTATTTATCCTCCTAGTTCTTGGACGTCCAGCACTCTTGGTAAGTTTGGGAGGGATCATATCAAATCCGGGATTTACCTTGGGCCATTGGGATCTGCCCCTAATTGGCATGAGAACTCCAGCATATGCCGCTTGGAACCTTGCCACTGAGAAGCACTCTTGGAACCTTGCCACTGAGAACCTTGCCACTGAGAAGCACTCTGCAATATAATCCTCTAGCTTGGCTTTTTTGGAGAAGATGAACCGAAGAGCATGTGTGCAAGGTTTACCACAAATCTGCCATCTTCTACAAGAGCACTCGTTTTTCTCCAAGTTAACGATGTGCCTCCATCCATTTCCTGAAATCTCAGCTATATTTGGCGATGCTCTTGCTTCCAAATAATGCAGCCCCTTACTTTTCAGATTCAACTCCTTTATCACACTAGGTAGTATGTAACCTAGCAAAGGCTTCACCAAAGGCTCTCCTTTTCTCGAACAATATCATTATCATTTCTCTAAGGTTGTCCAAAAGCTCAACAAGTGCAAGTTGCTTCACATCCTTAATCCAATTGTTGAAAACCTCTGCCAAATTATTGCTAACATACTCAACTTTTGTCATTGTTGAAAATTTGCTTCTTGTCCACACACCTGCCAGGATGCATGTTCAAATAGGCTATTGCTTGGCGCTTTGTGCTTGTATTTCTGCCATTAGTGAATCATGCTTCTCTACTTCATATGTCCAAGCTGCAGCCACATATTATCTAGTATGTCACCTTTGAACTTTTTCTTGAAGTTGAGCATTAGATGCATCATGCATTCTCTATGTTCACAATTTAGGTAGACCTTAGAAATGGCATTCTCCAACCCCTTGCATGCATCGGTATGGATTGCAAGCCCTTGTGGTTCTCCAATAGCCAATTTCAACCGCTCCATGAACCATACCCAATTTTCTCAGATTCTCTTTCTCAAATATTCCAAATGCTACCGAAACATCCAACTATGCCCATCTACACCAATTGCGGCTGCCAATTGGCCAGTGTATTTCCCACAAAGAAAAGTTGCGTCAACCCCCAAATATGGTCTACACCCTGCCAAAAACCCATCAATGCATGGCTTGAAGGCAATGAACAACCTATTGAAAACATGCACAATTTCATCCTTACTATTGGTAGTTGTTTTTACGTCTATCTCAAATATACTTCCAGGATTGGCTGCCAACAATTCAGCTCTAAAGTTCCACAACAACTGAAAATTATCTTTATATGTACCTTCTAATTGATCCTTTGCACGAGCTCTCCCTTTCCAAACATCGGTGTATTGAAGCTTAATATCATACTCCCTTTGCAAGCGTTCTTTTAGCTGTTTTGCACTCACCGTGGCATTCTCCTCAAGTGCAGCCTTCCCTTTATCAATGAGCCAATCTCTATTTGCCATTCCTTTGTCAGCAGATTTTGCTCCCACAAGTATGTTCAAAGGGAAGTTTCTTTACCTGCAATGACATCAAGAAACACAAGTGTCAAATAAATAACAATATAAAGAAAAGAAATAAACAATAACATGTGCCAAAGAAAGAAGAAAACAATGCTACTAATCATACCATGAAAGTGTTAGTGTTCGGTAACTTGGAGGTATGTATCCTCCATGGACAATCCTCATCGGTGCAACTAGCCCTGAATCTTTTAGTGTCACTATACTGTGTGTCAAAAGACCAATCTTCTCTAATTGCTAGTTGTCTCAATGCAACTCTAAATGCTTTGGAGTTAGGAAATGTGGCTCCTACTTCGATTCGAGGATTCTTTTTATCGTGGAGATAAGTAGGAGCCACATTGTTTGCGAGTAATGTCTCATCATCCCCTCGCACATGATGTGGATCATAAGAGTTGTCAACATCTAGTGTTCCCAATGGTACTCTTGCAGCCTTTGGCTCGACATTTTTCTCCTTTGACTCTGCATTCTCCTTTGACTCCGCATTCTCATGCAAATAGGTGTTCTCCTCACCGCATCCTACTGTGCTCATCATCCTCATACTACGCCTTCATAGGCTTGCTTCGCCAAGCAAAGAATGGAGCATGAATAGGTTGATCATCCATATCCTCGGCCATGACAGAGCTTGTTCCTTGTGTTGCTGTTTGTTCTCAATGGTCACACCAAACCTCACTATTTTTGTGTTAGAACACCTATCAAACAATTCAGCTATCTCTGATTCAGAGATCAATGGGATGGTGTTATATCCTGTTCCATACCAAATGGTCATTCTCCATCAGAGACCACTTGAACTTCTCCTCCACAACCTCCTTTATCCGCGCCACAGACAAGTCCCGACCGACCATTAAATCCCTTGTTTTGCCCCTTCTTTAAACTATTTTGCCGTCTACAATCTCAATTTGGACTGTACATCTTTTTATATTTTTAAATCGCCATTTTAATCGACTCTGAAACACACAAACACAACAAATTCTAAATTTGCTGCACTTACAATGAAAAGAACTATGAAAACAGGGGGACATTTTGTACCTTTTGCCGCTGGAGATGCACTGGAGGGTTGGAGGCAGAGGAGCCACTGGAAGGCGAGGTTGCAGGGGAGGCCGCGAGCTGGTCCGGTCGGTGCCAAGCAATGGAGCGCCGCCGTCGGGCTGATCCGGGACGAACTCGAGCAGATGGACGAGCTGGGTGAGGTTGCAATGGAGCAGAGGAGGCCGCCGAACTGATCCGGGACGAGCTGGGGCGGATCCCTCTGACCGAGCTGCGGTTGCTGGTGCTGGCCGGGCGCCGGAGCCGATGCGTCGGGCGACCAGCCAGGCGCCGACGAGCGGGAGTGAGGGCGTTGGGCTACCCAGCCACGAACCCAGGGAGGAGGAGGAGGAGGGCGGCGCACGGAGGGAGCTGGGGGATGGGTGGCGGAGAGGGTCGATCAGAGGGAGGGAGGAGCTGAGGCGGCTACCGGCGGCTAGTTCCTCAGCCGCCATGCTCCCCTGTGTGCGTCAAGTGGAGGAGAGGGGGAGGAGAGGATAGGGTTGAGCCGGGGTAATTTTGGAATAGCCAAAAAATGACAAGTTGCCTCGGTTTGACTAATGTAAAAAGTTTGACAACTAACGGAAGTGTTATTTTGACAAGAAAAACTGAGTGTGCAGTGGTATATTGGCAAGTTGGTTTTTCATAGTGGTATTTTGGCAAGTTCGGTTTCTTGTAGTGGCATTCTGGCTATTGTCTCAATAATGAATGGATTGAGCTGGCATTTGGTGGAGGATGGTTATTTGGGCATAGGAAAGCACTGTAGAAAATGGATACCATTTGGACATGCCAAAGTGGTACTTCCTTCACAAAGTGTCGCTCAATGTAATAGGAAAATGAATATTTTCAAATTATTTTTGAACTAGGCAAGGAATGTTTTTGACATATTTGATGAAGATATGAGAATTTTTTGGGAATTTTTGGAATAACAGAAATATAGGTTGCTTCACAACCTAGGGCAAAAACTGCCACATGGACATGACACATAGGCAAAACTGATGAGATGGCGCCTATTCATCACAACCCAGCACAATCTACATGGCTATGACCATCTATATTGGTCATTAACAACTAGAAATAAGGCAAATGGACTAGCACCGCTTGCTTTGTGACCATTTCGAGTAAGGAAATTACGACCTTCTCGACCACAATGGTCGCAATGGTTTAGGGTTGGAGCCCCCGAACAGCTTTTGACCAATTGGTCTGAAATGGTCATAGATCTATGACCAATTCTTCCAGGGTCACTGACAGAAGGTCACTAGTTGACATATTTCTTGTAGTGTAATAAACTTTCATGGAATTTTATTTTATGTCATGCTAAATGCAGCAGGCATGCATAACTTGATTCACAAGGCTGCACGCAACATTCATAACTTATTTTCCACAACTAGCTCTAAAGAACAAACACACCACAGCTTAAAAGGAAATTTCCAAATTTCACAAAGGCACCATACTGAATCGATGGTGTGTACACAAAATATATACAGGTTCATCCAAAAACTAAACCAACCCCTCCTGTGCTCACTAAACACTAGCACTCAGGCCCAACTTTGTAGCGATGATTACATAGACGCACTGCTAAACTAACGCGACATCTAAACCAGATCCACGCATCGAGAACTAGCAGAGGAGGCCGAGACAGCCGCCAGAACCCCACATGAACAAAGGAAGGGTAATCCATCTAGAAAATGGCACGTTTCTGGAAGAGAAGCCCGGCGAGCGACGGCGAGAGCGAGAGCGAGCAAGCTAGGGGTCTCAACTTGAGGCCGATGTAGCGGTCGCTGTGCACCCTCTTGAAGTGCTTCACCCCCTTCTTCACGATCGCCTTCTTCAGCAAAGGCACCGCCATCTGCACAGCGCACGGAGGAAACTCAGTAACAGGAAGGCACGAAGGACCGGCGGCCGGCGATGGTGTATCCCCTGACGGATTGCATCCACAAGGCGAGGTGAGAGAGGGGGTCAGCTACATCCTACCCGTGCTGATCAATCGGATCAGAGGGGAAAAACAAGCGGGGACGAGGGGCACCTACCGTCTTTGGTCCGCCTCGCTGGCCTTGTCGGGGACGAGGGAGAGTTGGGGAGGCTTCCGAGAAACTTGGAGGGGTAGAGTCCAACAGCAACCATCGAGGACGTGGCTGTCTCTAGCGTGGACGAGAGGCCGTGACGAAGGGGGAAGTCGGCGAGGTGCAGAGCCCGGAGGAGCGTCGGACGGTGAAGGAGCCGCGGCGGAGCGTGGCGTCAAGTGCTCGGAACGGAGCCGCCGTCGCGCTCCGGGCGCGGTCGTCGGAGGCGCTGCAGAGCAGCCATGGAGACGAGGCTGCGGTGCCGGCCATGGACTACAGAGAGAAGGAGGAGGGCGGCGCTACCGAGCGCGAGGGTGGATCGACGGCTGGTGGGTGGGGGTGGCGGCGGGGCATGCCTCGATCGGATCTAGGGGATCGATGGGAGGGGGAGAGGCCGAGAGGGTGGGTCAGGAGTGGGTGGGTGGGTGGGTTGCGGCGGTGGGGATCGAGGAGGGTGGGTGGGCGGGTTAGGGTTTTTGATACTCGGGAGAGGCTCCACCGTTGGATGGGTGCACGGTAGATGGCTCATATTGCGTCCAATTTGATGATCCGCGTGAAGGTGGTTCCTCGCGTCTCATTGGCCGGTTGTCTCGTTTTTGAATCTCAAAATATTGGACTCAAATCTCTGATTTTTTTAAAACATAACAAAGGCATAGTTTGTCAAAATGATCTCGTATTTGCATTAGTGTGCATCTTGAAATGGCAAACAATGTTGCCAAATAGAGCTTTAATTTTTATTGCACAAAAAAATCTTTTTCTATTTTCCGAGTGCATAAATGATTTTTTTTGTGAAGAACCTACCAAATGTTTGTTCCAAAATAGCACCACTCCATTTTTTTCTAAAATAGTAGACCAAATTTTATATAAAATTGACCAAATAGTTGCATGTCAAAAGCTTTTGATCCACCTCTCGTGAAAAAACAATTTCCATTTTTTGATTGCTCGAAATGAGATTTTTTGTGAAGGACCTACCATATATTTGTTGCAAAATTGTACCAAATCAATTTTATAAAATACTAGGCCATATTTAATGCACAATTGACCAAATAGTTGGGTGTCAAAAGCCTGGACCACCTCTGGTGAAAAAGACAAATTTCTACGATTCAAATTGGAAGCGGGTCAAATTTGAACTGCAAGAATCGCCTCATAGTTTGCTCTTTATTTTTTCCAAAAATCATTTCTAGGTACATAAGTATCTATTTAATCATAGAAACACAAAAAGTTTTCCAAGATTCAACCACTAGCTAGGAACGGTCATGCCCGCCGTTTTGACCGCATTTTGAAACGGACATAAAAAATTCAAAAAAAATCAAAAAATTGGAAAACCTTCGCATTGTGTCATTATATGTGACTAAGTTACCAGCAAAAATTATAAACTTGTAATACGGTGATTATTTTAAAAAAGTGTTCTCAGAAACGAGCTATCAAGTGTGAAGATGCATGGCTTTCAACCCAAATGCTCAATCCTATGGCCACATTCATGGCATAGTTTGTTCAAATGATCTCAGACAGTGCACAAGGGTGCATATTGGAATGACATACAATGTTGCCTAAGGGAGTTTTCATTTTCTTTGGACAAAAAGTTCATTTTCCAATTTTTGAGTGCCCCAAATGAGGTTTTTTTGTGAAGGGCCTACCAAATAATTATGGAAAAATTGGACCAAATCATTTTCCTAAAATACTAGGCCGTATTTAATGCACAGTTGACCAAATGGTTGGGTGTAAAAAGTTTTGATCCACCTCTGGTGAAAAAGACAAATTCCCGCCGATTCAGTTGGAAGCGGGTCAAATTTGAACTGCAAATGACCTCATAGTTTGCTCTTTATTTTTTCCAAAAATCATTTATAGGTACATAAGTACCTATTTAATCAGAGAAACATCAAAAGTTTTCCAAGATTCAGCCACTAGCTAGGAACAGTCAAGCCCACCATTTTGACCGCATTTTGAAACGGGCATAAAAAATTCAAAAAAAATTAAAAAATTGGAAAACCTTCGCATTGTGTCATTATATGTAACCAAGTTTCCAGGAAAAATAATAAACTTGTAATACAAAAATTATTTTTAAAAAGTGTTCTCAGAAATGAGCTATCATGCTTGAAGATTCATGGCTTTCAAACCAAATGATCAATCTTATGGCCACATTCATGGCATATTTTGTTCCAATGACCTCATATTGTGCACAAGGGTGCATCTTGGAATTCCAAACAATGTTGCCTAAGGGAGTTTTCACTTTCATTGCATAAAAGAGCCATTTTCCATTTTTCGAGTGCCCCAAATGAGGTTTTTTTGTGAAGGACCTACCAAATAATTATTGCAAAATTGGACCAAATCATTTTTCTAAAATACTAAGCCATATTTAATGCACAATTGACCAAATGGTTGGGTGTAAAAAGTTTTGATCCACCTCTGGTGAAAAAGTCAAATTTCCGCCGATTCAGCTCGAAGCGGGTCAAATTTGAACTGCAGCTGCGTCATAGTTTGCTCTTTATTTTTTCCAAAAATCATTTATAGGTACATAAGTACCTATTTAATCAGAGAAACATCAAAAGTTTCCAAGATTCAACCACTAGCTAGGAACGGTCAAGCCCGCCGTTTTGACCGCATTTTGAAACGGGCATAAAAAATTCAAAAAATATCAAAAATTGGAAAACCTTCGCATTATGTCATTATATGTGACCAAGTTTCCAGGAAAATAATAAACTTATAATACGGTAATTATTTTAAAAAGTGTTCTCGTAAATGAGCTATCAAGTGTGAAGATTCATGGCTTTCAAGCCAAATGATCAATCTTATGGCCACATTCATGGCATAGTTTGTTCAAATGATCAAATATTGTGCACAAGGGTGCATCTTGGAATTCCAAACAATGTTGCCTAAGGGAGTTTTCATTTTCTTTGCACGGAAAATTCATTTTCCATATTCCGAGTGCCCGAAATGAGTTTTTTTTATGAAGGACCTACCATATAATTGTTGCAAAATTGGACCTAATCAATTTTATAAAATACTAGGCCATATTTAATGCACAATTGAGAAAATGGTTTGGTGTAAAAAATTTTGATCCACCTCTGATGAAAAAGACAAATTCCCGTCGATTCAGTTGGAAGCGGGTCAAATTTGAACTGCAGCTGCCTCATAGTTTGCTCTTTATTTTTTCCAAAAATCATTTCTAGGTAAATACGTATCTATTTAATCAGAAATACATGGTTTGATGGCGAGACATCGAGGTTTGGATGGTGGCCGAGGGCCCCAACTGTAGAGCTGCCAGAAGCTCGCATGCCACAAGCGTGGTCACCGCGTGACTGTGGCATTGCCATGTGTTCTGGGCGGCCTAGGCATGTCTAGTGGGTTGGGCACTCCCTGTAGGTGCTAGGAAGAAAATCACAACATAAGATTCTCACGAGGAGACCGATCGATGCTCAAACATGAATAACCAGCCAAGTGTTTGATTTGCGGTACGGGAAATGCACATGGCTAATGGGCGTGAGTTTTGGCTGAGGATGATCAGTTACTAAGAAGCCCGTCTTCACAAATTTTCACCTCAAAAGGAGGAGCCTAGTGTTGGAAATATGCCCTAGAGGCAATAATAAAAGTACTATTATTATATTTCCTTGTTCATGATAATTGTCTTTTATTCATGCTATAATTGTATTATCCGAAATCGAAATACACGTGTGAATACATAGACCACAATATGTCCCTAGTGAGCCTCTAGTTGACTAGCTCGTTGATCAACAGATAGTCATGGTTTCCTGACTATAGACATTGGATGTCATTGATAATGGGATCACATCATTAGGAGAATGATGTGATGGACAAGACCTAATCCTAAGCATACCACAAGATCGTGTAGTTCGTTTTGCTAGAGCTTTTCCAATGTCAAGTATCTTTTCCTTTGACCATGAGATCATGTAACTCCCGGATACCGTAAGAGTGCTTTGGGTGTACCAAACGTCAGAATGTAACTGGGTGACTATAAAGGTGCACTACAGGTATCTCCGAAAGTATCTGTTGGGTTGACACGGATCGAGACTGGGATTTGTCACTCCGTATGACGGAGAGGTATCTTCCGGCCCACTCGGTAATGCATCATCATAATGAGCTCAAAGTGACCAAGTGTCTCGTTTCACGGGATCATGCATTACGGTACGAGTAAAGTGACTTTTTGCAACGAGATTGAACGAGGTATTGGGATACCGACGATCGAATCTCGGGCAAGTAACATACCGATTGACAAAGGGAATAGTATACGAGGTTGATTGAATCCTCGACATCGTGGTTCATCCGATGATATCGCCGAGGAGCATGTGGGAGCCAGCATGGGTATCCGGATCCGCTGTTGGTTATTGCCCGAGAGCCGCCCTCGGTCATGTCTCAGATGTCTCCGAACCCGTAGGGTCTACACACTTAAGGTTCGGTGACGTTAGGGTTGTATGAATATGAGTATGCAGCAAACTGAATGTTGTCCGGAGTCCCGGATGAGATCCCAGACGTCACGAGGAGTTCCGGAATGGTCCGGAGGTAAAGATTTATATATGGGAAGTCTTATTTTGGTCGCGGAAAAGTTTCGCACTTTATCGGTATTGTACCGGAGTGCCGAAGGGGTCCGGGGTCCACCGGGGTGGGGTCCACCTGCCCGGGGGCCACATGGGCTGTAGGTGCGCCTTGGTCTATATGGGCCAAGGGCACCAGCCCCAAGAGGCCCATGCGCCAAGGAGAGTTGGGGAGGGAGAGTCCTAAAGGGAAGGCACCTTCGAGGGTGCCTTGGGAGGATGGACTCCTCCCTCTTGGCCGCACCCCTTCCTTGGAGGAAGGGGCAAGGCTGCACCCTCCCCCTCTCTTGCACCTATATTAAGGGAGGGAGGGAGGGGTGGCCGCACCCATAAGCCCCGCGCCTCCCTCCTCCCCGCAACACCTCCTCCTCCTCCTCCCGTAGTTGCTTAGCCAAGCCTCGCCGAGTTCTGCTGCATCCACCACCACGCCTGGCCGTCGTTGCTGGATCATCATCAACCTCTCCTCCCCTTGCTGGATCAAGAAGGAGGAGACGCCATCCCTCCGTCACGTGTGTTGAACGCGGAGGTGCTGTCCGCTCAAAGCACTAGGTCATCGGTGATCTGAATCACGGCGAGTACGACTCCATCATCCCCTGCTCCATTGAACGCTTCCGCACGCGATCTACAAGTGGTATGTAGATGCAATCACTCTCCCATGACTCGTTGCTAGATGAACTCATAGATGGATCTTGGTGAAACCGTAGGAAATTTTTAATTTTCTGCAACGCTCCCCAACAAAGTGGCATCATGAGCTAGGTCTATGCGTAGTTCTCTATTGCACGAGTAGAACACAATTTTGTTGTGGGCGTAGATCTTGTCAACTTGCTTGCCGCTACTAGTCTTTTCTTGCTTCAGCGGTATTGTGGGATGAAGCGCCCAGACCGACCTTTACACGTGCGCTTTACGTGAGATGTGTTCCACCGATCGACATGCACTAGTTGCATAAGGTGGCTAGCGGGTGTCCTGTCTCTCCTACTTTAGTTGGAGCGGATTAGATGAAAAGGGTCCTTATGAAGGGTAAATAGAAGTTGACAAAATCACGTTGTGGTTATTCGTGAGGTAAGAAAACGTTCTTGCTAGAACCCAATTGCAGCCACGTAAAAGATGCAACAACAATTAGAGGACGCCTAACTTGTTTTTGCAAGAATTGTCATGTGATGTGATATGGCCAGAAGTTGTGATGAATGATGAATGATATATTGTGATGTATGAGATCATGTTCTTGTAATAGGAATCACGACTTGCATGTCGATGAGTATGACAACCGACATGAGCCATAGGAGTTGTCTTAATTATTGTGTGACCTGCGAGTCATTGATTCAACGCCATGTAAATTACTTTACTTTATTGCTAAATGTGTTAGCCATAGTAGTAGAAGTAATAGTTGGCGAGCAACTTCATGGATACACGATAATGGAGATCATGATGATGGAGATCATGGTGTCATGCCGGTGACAAAATGATCATGGAGCCCCGAAGATGAAAATCAAAGGAGCTATATGATATTGGCCATATCATGTCACTACTTTATATAATTGCATGTGATGTTTATTATGTTTATGCATCTTGTTTGCTTAGAACGACGGTAGTAAATAAGATGATCCCTCATAACAATTTCAAGAAAGTGTTCTCCCTAACTGTGCACCGTTGCTAAAGTTCGTCGTTTCGAAGCACCACGTGATGATCGGGTGTGATAGATCCTTACGTTCACATACAACGGGTGTAAGACAGCTTTACACATGCATAAACACTTAGGGTTAACTTGACGAACCTAGCATGTACAGACATGGCCTCGGAACACAAGAGACCGAAAGGTCGAACATGAGTCGTATGGAAGATACGATCAACATGGAGATGTTCACCGACGATGACTAGTCCGTCTCACGTGATGATCGGACACGGCCTAGTCGAGTCGGATCATGTAACACTTAGATGACTAGAGGGATGTCAAATCTGAGTGGGAGTTCATTAAACAATTTGATTAGATGAACTTAATTATCATTAACTTAGTCTAAAGTCTTTGCAAAATATGTCTTGTAGATCAAATGGCCAACGGTCATGTCACCATGAACTTCGACGCTGCTCCTAGAGAAAACCAAGTCGAAAGATGATGGCAGCAACTATTCGGATCGGGTCCTAACCCGAGGATCATCCTCATAGCAGCCAAGAAACAATATGTCCTAGAAGCACCGCTAGGTGATGCACCCTTCCCGAAGAACCAAGACATTATGAATGCTTGGCAGTCTCGTCTTGATGATTACTCCCTCGTTCAAGGCGGCATGCTTTACAGCTTAGAACCGGGCTCCAAAAGCGTTTTGAGCAACATGGAGCATATGAGATGTTCGAGGAGCTGAAAATGGTTTTCCAAGCTCATGCCCGGTCGAGAGATATGAAGTCTCCGACAAGTTCTACAGTTGTAAGATGGAGGAAAATAGTTACATGGGTTAGCACATACTCAAAATGTCTGGTTGCACAACCGCCTGTCCCAAATTGGACATTAACCTCCCGGACGAGGCGGTCATTGACAGAATCCTTCACCGCTTCCCACCAAGCTACAAGAGCTTTGTGATGAACTACAATATGCGGGGATGGTGAAGACCATTCCGAAGTATTTTCAATGCTGAAGTCAGCAGAGGTTGAAATCAAGAAAGAACATCAAGTGTTGATGGTCAATAAAACCACTAACTTCAAGAAGGGCAAGGGAAAGAAGAACTTCAAGAAGGACGGCAAGGATGTTGCCGCGCCCGGTAATCCAGTTGCCGGGAAGAAGTCAAAGAATGGACCCAAGCACGAGACTCGAAAGTGCTTTTATTGCAAAGGAAGGGTCACCGAAGCGGAACTGCCCCAAATACTTAGCGCATAAGAAGGCCGGCAACACTAAAGGTATATTTGATATACATGTAATTGATGTGTACCTTACCAAGATTGTAGTAACTCCCGGTATTTGATACGGTGTCGTTGCTCATATATGTAACTCACAATGAGGAGCTGCGAATAAATGAGACTAGCGAAGGGCGAGGTGGCGATGCGCGCCGAATGGTTCCAAGGTCGATGTGATGGCCGTCGGCACACTACCTCTACATTTACCTACGGGATTAGTTTTAAACCTCAATAATTGTTATTTAGTACCAAGTTTGAGCATGAACATTGTATCGTGATCTCGTTTAATACGAGATGGCTACTCATTTAAATCCGAGAATAATGGTTGTTCTATTTATATGAGAGAAATGTTTTATGGTCATGTCCGATGGTCAATCGTTTATTCTTAATGAATCTCGAACGTAATGTTACACATGTTCATAGTGTGAATACCAAAAGATGTAAAGTTGATAATGATAGTCCCACATACTTGTGGTAATCGCCGCCTTTGGTCACATTGGTGTCAAGCGCATGAAGAAGCTCCATGCTGATGGACTTTTAGAGTCTCTCGATTATGAATCATTTGACACATGCGAACCATGCCTCATGGGCAAGATGACCAAGACTCGCTTCTCCGGAACAATGGAGCGAAGCAACCAACTTATTGGAAATCATATATACCGATGTGTGCGGTCCAATGAGTGTTGAGGCTCATGGAGGATATCGTTATGTTCTCACTCTCACCGATGACTTGAGTAGATATGGGTATGTCTACTTGATGAAACACAAGTCCTGAGACCTTTGAAAAGTTCAAGGAATTTCAGAATGAAGTAGAGAATCAACGTGACCGAAAGATAAAATTCTTGCGATCAGATCGTGGAGGAGAATATTTAAGTCACGAATTTGGTACACACTTAAGGAAATGAGGAATCGTTTCACAACTCACGCCGCCTGGAACACCTCAGCGTAACAGTGTGTCCGAACGTCGTAATCGCACTCTATTGGATATGGTGCGATCTATGATGTCTCTTACCGATTTACCGCTATCATTTTGGGGATACGCTCTAGAGACAACTACATTCACTTTAAATAGGGCACCGCCTAAATCCGTTGAGACAACACCGTATGAATTATGGTTTGGGAAGAAACCTAAGTCGTCGTTTCTAAAAGTTTGGGGATGCGATGCTTATGTCAAGAAACTTCAACCCGAAAAGCTTCGAACCCAAGTCGGAAAAATGCGTCTTCATAGGATACCCTAAGGAAACCATTGGGTATACCTTCTACCTTAGATCCGAAGGCAAGATCTTTGTTGCCAAGAACGGATCCTTTCTCGGAAAGAGTTTCTCTCGAAAGGAGTAAGTAGGAGGAAAGTAGAACTCGATGAAGTACTACCTCTTGAACCGGAAAGTAGTGCAGCTCAGAAAATGTTCTGTGGTGCCTACACCGACCGGAGAGGAAATTAATGATGATGATCAAGGTACTTCGGATCAAGTTGCTACTGAACTTCAGAGGTCCACTAGGACACGTTCCGCACTGCAGTGGTATGGCAACCCCGTCCCGGAAATCATGTTGTTAGACAACGGTGAACCTTCGAACTATGAAGAAGCGATGGCGGCCCAGATTCCAACAAATGGCTTGAAGCCATGCAATCCGAGATAGGATCCATGTATGAAAACAAAGTATGGACTTTGACAGACTTGCCCGATGATCGGCGAGCGATAGAAAACAAATGGATCTTTAAGAAGAAGACGGACGCGGATGGTAATGTTACCATCTATAAAGCTCGACTTGTCGCTAAGGGTTATCGACAAGTTCAAGGGATTGACTACGATGAGACTTTCTCTCCAGTAGCGAAGCTTAAGTCCGTCCGAATCATGTTAGCAATTCCCGCATACTATGATTATGAGATATGGCAGATGGACGTCAAAACAGCGTTCCTTAACGGTTATCTTAAGGAAGAGCTGTATATGATGCAGCCGGAAGGTTTTGTCGATCCTAAGAATGCTAACAAAGTATGCAAGCTCCAATGATCCATTTATGGGCTGGTGCAAGCATCTCGGAGTTGGAACATTCGCTTTGATAAGATGATCAAAGCGTTTGGGTTTATCTTGAGACTTATGGAGAAGCCAGCGTTTACAAGAACCTGAGTGGGAGCTCTGAAGCATATCTCAAATTATATCTAGATGACATACTTTTGATGGGAAATGATATAGAACTTTTGGACAACATTAAGGCCTACTTGAATAAGAGTTTTTCAATGAAGGACCTTGGAGAAGCTGCTTACATATTAGGCATCAAAATCTATAGGGATAGATCGAGACGCCTCATAGGTCTTTCACAAAGCACATACCTTGATAAGATTTTGAAGAAGTTCAAAATGGACCAGTCCAAGAAAGGGTTCTTGCCTGTTTTGCAAGGTGTGAAATTTAGCTCGGCTCAATGCCCGACCACGGCAAAAGATAAAGAAGAGATGAGTGTCATCCCCTATGCCTCAGCCATAGGATCTATTATGTATGCCATGCTGTGTACCAGACCTGATTTAAACCTTGCCGTAAGTTTGGTAGGAAGGTACCAAAGTAATCCCGCAAGGAACACCGGACAGCGGTCAAGAATATCCTGAAGTACCGAAAAGGACAAAGGACATGTTTCTCGCTTATGGAGGTGACAAAGAGCTCGTCAGAAGGGTTACGCCGACGCTAGCTTCGGACAGATCTGGATGACTCAAAGTCACAAACCGGATACGTGTATATGTTGAATGGTGGAGCAAGAAGTGGTGCAGGCAAGCAGAGCGTCGTGGCGGGATCTACATGTGAAGCGGAGTACATGGCAGCCTCGGAGGCAGCACATGAAGCAATTTGGGTGAAGTAGTTCATCACCGACCTAGGAGTCATACCCAATGCGCTTGAGCCGCTCAAACTCTTCTCGTGACAACACCGAGCTATTGCACTTGCCAAGGAGCCCAGGTTTCACAAGAAGACCAGGCACATCAAGCGTCGCCTCAACTCCATTCGTGAAAATGTTCAAGATGGGGACATAGAAATTTGCAAAGTGCATACGGATCTGAATGTCGCAGATCCGTTGACTAAACCTCTTCATGGCAAAACATGATCAACACCGTAACTCTATGGGTGTTCGATTCATCACAATGTAACTAGATTATTGACTCTAGTGCAAGTGGGAGACTGTTGGAAATATGCCCTAGAGGCAATAATAAAAGTATTATTATTATATTTCCTTGTTCATGATAATTGTCTTTTATTCATGCTATAATTGTATTATCCGGAAATCGTAATAAACGTGTGAATACATAGACCACAATATGTCCCTAATGAGCCTCTAGTTGACTAGCTCGTTGATCAACAGATAGTCATGGTTTCCTGACTATAGACATTGGATGTCATTGATAACGGGATCACATCATTAGGAGAATGATGTGATGGACAAGACCCAATCCTAAGCATAGCACAAGATCGTGTAGATCGTATTGCTAGAGCATTTCCAATGTCAATAAACTATTCCGTTTACAATGAGAACGTGAAACTCCCGGATACCGTAAGAGTGCTATGGGTGTACCAAACGTCACAACGAATCGGGTGACTATAAAGGTGCACTACTGGTATCTCCGAAAGTATCTGTTGGGTTGACACGGATCGAGATCGGATTTGTCACTCCGTATGACGGAGAGGTATCTGGGCCCACTCAAGAATGCATCATCATAATGAGCTCAAAGTGACCAAGTGTCTCGTCACAGGATCATGCATTACGGTATGAGTAAAGTGACTTGCCGGCAACGAGATTGAACGAGGTATTGGGATACCGACGATCGAATCTCGGGCAAGTAACATACCGTCTGACAAAGGGAATAGTATACGGGGTTGATTGAATCCTCGACATCGTGGTTCATCCGATGATATCATCGAGGAGCATGTGGGAGCCAGCATGGGTATCCAGATCCCGCTGTTGGTTATTGCCCGAGAGCCGTCTCGGTCATGTTCTCAGATGTCTCCCGAACCCGTAGGGTCTACACACTTAAGGTTCGGTGACGCTTAGGGTTGTATGAATATGAGTATGCAGCAAACCGAATGTTGTCCGGAGTCCCGGATGAGATCCTGACGCCACGAGGAGTTCCGGAATGGTCTGGAGGTAAATATTTATATATGGGAAGTCTTATTTTGGTCGCTGGAAAAGTTTCGCACTTTATCGGTATTGTACCGGAGTGCCGAAAGGGGTCCGGGGTCCACAGGGGTCCACCTGCCTGGGGCCACATGGGCTGGGGGTGTGCCTTGGCCTATATGGGCCAAGGGCACCAGCCCCAAGAGGCCCATGCGCCAAGGAGAGTTGGGGAGGGGAGAGTCCTAAAGGGGGAAGGCACCTCCGAGGTGTCTTGGGGAGGATGGATTCCTCCCCCCTCTTGGCCGCACCCCTTCCTTGGAGGAAGGGGCAAGGCTGCGCCCTCCCACCCTCTCTTGCACCTATATAAAGGGAGGGGAGGGAGGGTGGCGCACCCATAAGCCCCGGGCGCCTCCTCCTCCCCGCAACACCTCCTCCTCCTCCCGTAGTTGCTTAGCGAAGCCTCGCCGGAGTTCTGCTGCATCCACCACCACGCCGTGCTGCTGGATCATCATCAACCTCTCCTTCCCCTTGCTGGATCAAGAAGGAGGAGGCGCCATCCGCCCTGCACGTGTGTTGAACGTGGAGGTGCCGTCCGCTCAAAGACTAGGTCATCGGTGATCTGAATCACGGCAGTAGCACGACTCCATCATCCCCTGCTCCATTGAACGCTTCGCACGCGATCTACAAGTGGTATGTAGATGCAATCACTCTCCCATGACTCGTTGCTAGATGAACTCATAGATGGATCTTGGTGAAACCGTAGGAAAAATTTTAATTTTCTGCAACGTTCCCCAACACCTAGGTGGTACTTGCTTCGCAAAGTACCACACTGGACATAAATATGAATGTTGAAGCTGGGCTCAAAATAATGAATGGATTGAGCAGGCATTTGGTGGAGGATGGTTATTTGGGCATAGGAAAGCACTTTGTATAAAATGGATACCATTTAAACATGACAAAGTGGTACTTCCTTCACAAAGTGTCGCTTTGAATGTGATAGGAAAATGAATATTGTTGAGTTATTTTTGAACTAGGCAAGGAAGGTTTTTGACATATTTGATGAACATATGATCCAAACAATTTATGAGAATTTTTTGGGAATTTTTGGAAATATAGGTTGCTTCACAACCTAGGGCAAAAATTGACACATGGACATGACACATAGGCAAAACTGATGAGATGGCGCCTAGTCATCACAACCCACCACCATCTACAAGGCTATGACCATCTATATTGGTCGTTAACAACTAGAAATAAGGCAATGGACCAAAGCACTGCTTGCTTTATGAACATTTCGTGTAAGGAAATTACGACCTTTCTGACCAAAATGGTCGCAATGGTTTAGGGTTTGGAGCCCCCCGAATAGCTTTTGACCAATTGGTCTCAAATGGTTATAGATCTATGACCAATTCTTTCAGGGTCACTGAGAGAAGGTTGCTAGTTGACATATTTCTTGTAGTGGACGGTGCCGCCGCCGGCACCGGGAGAGGGGAAACAGACGCGTCGGGTCTACATGGAGTGGATTTAGCTGTGGGTTTGGCCCGGATGTTGCTCCCCGGTGTCCCTCTGGGCCGACCTGACACAACCGGGTGGAGAGGTCCACTGGTCAAAGCCCGTCCGTGGGAAGTCAAAGGGCTAGATATCGTGGTCAACCACCTGTGGTTAGGCGGGACGGGGCCTGGGGTAGCAATGCCACCGTGAGCGTCATCGAGCCCTCATACATGCGGGGTGGTGTTGTGGCATGTCCGAAGAGGCGGCACGCGTCTCCGGTGTGTGGTCCCCCTCACGGACGGCGCCGCCGCCGGCACTGGAGGGGGGAAACGGACGCGTCGGGTCTACACAGAGTGGATGTAGCTGTGGGTTTGGCCCGGATGTTGCTCCCGGGTGTCCCTCTGGGCCGACTCGACACAATCGGGTGGAGAGGTCCACCGTCAAAGCCCGTCCGTGTGAAGTCAAAGGGCTAGATCTCGTGGTCAACCGCCTCGAGGTTAGGGCGGACGGGGCCACAGGGTAGTAACGCCCGGAGCGTCGTACCGGGTCCTCATACATGCGGGGTGGTGTTGTGGCATGTCCGAAGAGGCGACACGCGTCTCCGATGCGTGCCCCCCCTCACGAACGGCGCCGCCGCCGGCACCTGGAGAGGGGAAACTGACGCGTCGGGTCTACACAGAGTGGATGTAGCTGTGGATTTGACCCGGATGTTGCTCCCAGGTGTCCCTCTTGGCTGACCTGACACAACCTGTGGCCCCCCTCACGGTCGGCGATGACACGCTAGTAGACGGATCAGGCACTCGTATAGTTACCGGAGCAGGCACTTTCGATGCATTACCCCTCGATCGATTGCTCTCCTATGTATCACCTTTCATGAGACCATAGAAAATATTTATATCATAAAGAAATGTTGCTGACCATAGAAAAATTCGGTTTAGAAAAAAATATACGTGATATTTTAAAAAATTGTTGTACAATAAAAAAAAGATCATGTAATTATAAATAATGTTTCAAACTGTTAAAGAAAATGTATGGTACATTTTAAATAATGTTAATGCATGTCAAAAATATGTATACCATGTATTATTTTAATATAATTATATACCATGTATCATTCAAAAAAAAATCAAGAACGTGTATTTGAAAATATTTAATATGTACGTACAAATATTTTATATGTATACGAAACTTTTCAATGCGTATGAAAATAATATACACTAAAAATATATTTGAAGACAGTTAATAATATTTTTTGAAAAATGTTAAACATTTATAAAAGTCGTTGCTAAAAAAATCCGTTGCGTGGTTCATGGAGAAAGTAATTTTTCACACTTCCCTATTACCCATTTCACACTTCCAATTAAACTCATGCACCCTATAATTTCAATTAAACTTGTAGGGAAATGATCCGAACGAATCAATGGATGAAGAATTGAGATGGGTTTCCATGGGTTTTGACCCTACCGTCATGACATGCCAAAAGTATGATGTGAATGGGTATCGCTTCCATACGAGGAGCACCAGAACAGTCGGCCTGATCCCAAAACCATAAATACCGGAGTCTTCACCGAAGGAGATAATAAAGTAGATTACTACGGAAGGGTAGGAAAAATATACGAGCTTACATTCAAACGTGGCCGTAAACACCTAAGTCTCAATCGTGTTCAAATGTCGATGATTCGACCCCCAAAAAGGGTCTCGAGACATACGCCTTCTGTTGGTTTAGTTGAAGTTAAACCATCAACCGCCTATGCCGGAGCTGATCTCTTTATCGCCGCTACCTGTGCCACACAAGTATATTATCCGCCAGCATCGGATTGATGGTGAGGCAGTTGTGAATCAAAGAGACATAATTATGCTTGAAAAGTTAAATGAAGACGCTCGACGCCGACAATGAGGAAGAGCCTCCACCTCCGTCGAGACAACGAAGAAGATATATGGATAGTGATGATGAGACCGGTCGACAAATTGATTACAATAGTGATGACTCATATGGGTTCTAGAAAATGTAAGTTCTTTTAATGATCATTATAATAGTATTCTTAATGTGCTCTTCTGTTATTACTGTCTTTCCTGCATGCTTGTTTTTTTTGATATCCTTAATAATTGTTTATTCTCTTCTCAATGCAGGTTTGCTAATCATGGGCAAGTCTGTGCCAAAGCGCTTTCCTTAGTAAACTCAAAGGAGGACTTACTCGGAGTGGACGAGCCCACAAGGTTCCCTCCCGACCACGCTGAGGATGGCACCTCACAGGAGGTGGAGGGGTCGGGGAGGAGACCCTAGAGGAGGAGGGGTGGGGAGAGCCCCTAGAGGACGCAGGAGGTGGGGAGAGGCAACCGGCCAAAAACTGGGCCGTGTCCAAATAGGAGGGTCTTCTTCGATGCCCTCCTATGCTGAGGCAGCTTCTGAGTCTGAGGAGGAGGAGTATGTTCCTGATGGCGAGGAGGAGGAGGTCGAGGAGGAGGAGGCCGAGGAGGAGGAGGGTGAGGAGGAGGAGGGTGAGGAGGAGGGCGAGGAGGAGGGCGAGGAGGGTGGAGGGGAGGTTGACCACGAGTTGTGGGGTGACTTGCCACCGGTGCTCCGCAGGGTGGCTGCGTGGTAATGCCGAGTACCTACACCACCTTCTATCGAGGCGCACAAGTGGCTCATTGAACTCAAGGGGACAGAGTAAGTGCATCTCAATCATATTTTCAACACATGACAACATTTTCTTATTGTACACATGGCATTCCTTTGATTCTTTTTGCGATGAATCGGATCCTTCGCGGAAAGGGCCGTAAACCGAACGGCCTTATCACCGTCTGTTGAAGGAGTTTTGGCCTGGCCTATTCTATCCGCTGCCAGACAGGACCCGCAATGCGTTTTTTGGCCACAAGCTGGGCCCACTACGAGGCTTGCAAAGAACGCGGAGTACGGGACGGCCGCTAAGGCCGTGATCACCAAATTTTGGGTAAGTTCTCTTCTGAATCACTTGTCTTTAGTTTCGTTCATAGTTTATCATTGAGTCACTCAACTCATGCCTTGTTTGCTTCTGGTTTATGCATGATTGCAGCAACTCTATAGAGTTCTTGACGAGCACAAGGCCAGAGCCGACGTGGTCTTACTTGCGGCTGCAAAGAAGAAAGCTCGTCAGTTGCAGTACGAGGTGCGTTGGGTTGCCGTCTCGCAGTACTACCACTACTACCTGCACCAAAAGATGACCAAAACTCAAGCACAGAAGCAAAAACTTACCATGAGCAGGGAGCGGATCATGATGGTAACTATTACTGACTTTTCATTATTTCAAGCAGTCAACTATGTGTTTTGTGCTCACATGTCATGCTTCCAAAATTTGCATAGGTTGTTCCTCGTTGGTGCTATGGAAGGCATGACAGATGGGCGAGTTTGGTGGATAGGTGGGTCGCTGATTTATGTAGAGTTTGCTGCCAAGAGCATCAAGGCCAGACTAACCGTGGAAAAGAGCAGGACACTGCGGCCAAGGAAGCGGGAACCACTTTGGGGCTTCAAGGCCATGAAGGTATATCTATATGCATGATGCATTTTTGTTCTTCTTTACCGTCATTTTCTTATGTATGGCTAACTTCTGTTTGACGTTGCAGGAGGACAAGTTGCAGAGGCCGCCTCGGACATGGAGTCGTGGAAGCTGGCCCGCGAGCGGAGTGATCGCAAGGAGGGCGAGAGCGACTATGGCAACACCGAGCAAAGCACTGAGTCTTACACTCGTAACTATCGGGTTGCATCCGGATATTCCCGTTCTCGAGGTCGCCCATGATCTCGAGATCGACGACACGGCGGTGGTGGCCATCCAGGGTAAGTCCCATGGCCGGTATCCGTGTTTCGATGGCTTGATCACTCCGTCGATCTCGTACACACGGCTTCGAGCTACCAACCCGAGCCCGTTAGAGAGTAAGGGGCGTTTGCAGCCTCCCTTAGTCCGCCAACAAGGTCTTTGTAAGTACTTCCCTTATCTTCTTTGTCTCTATCTTTCTTAGTTTATTTTCAAGACAGCCCACTTAGAAACAACCTCAATTTTGTAGGCATATCAGCCTTTCTCGAGCATAGGCATATTGAGGTGCGGGAGTACTTGCAATGAGTGAAGGCAAACGATGATTACAACCGTCAAGTGATGGCGGTTAGTTTTGCCCTCTTAAAACCAAGCTCAAATTTGCACTTTCATTCCTTCTGACTTTCTAGTTTGCTTGTTTAACTAACATCCGTGCTATGTTGGCGTCTTGGACTAATCACACGGAGCCACCACAAGTTGGACCCCCACCACCACTGCTGGAGATGCCCCACACATTCCCACGTTTGAGGAATGGTGGCACTAGGCAAGGATACTCCGGTTAGTACATTTGCCTAACTCTTGACAAACTAGTTCTCGCTCATTCAACACTATCATGTCATATTTATCGTTAGAATCTTCTCTCAAACATGTAGGGGACCGGTGGCTCGATTTCTGCTCGTCGACCCCCACTCCGATCTGGCAGAGTGATGGTGGTCGCGGTGGCGGTTTTGGCGAAGGTGGACTTGGCGGTGGCGGTTTTGGCGGAGGTGGACTTGGTGGTGGTGGTTTTGGCGGAGGTGGACTCGGTGGTGGTGGTGGTTTTGGCGGAGATGGACTTGGCGGAGGTGGACTCGGTGGTGGTGGTGGTTTTGGCGGAGGTGGACTCGGTGGTGCTTGATGTCGATAATGATTCCGTGTATGCGGCCGTCGTGCCATGCCTTTCATGTTTCAACTTTTATGATGTTTCATGTCTTGTACTACTTTTATGTTCGTGAACTTTCGCCGGTGATGATCTTTAGATGATGAACTTGACTATGTTTAAATGATGATGATGAACTGTCATATTTCATATTATTCTACTTTGAAATGCTGTCAAATGAATTGAAAAAGAGAAAACAGGGGAAAAAAACTATGCCTACGACAAAGCCGTCGGCATATATATGCCCAGGAGCCACCAGGAGGCGCCACGTGGCAGAGCTATGCCTACGGCAAAGCCGTCGGCATAGATGGAACCCTGCCGCCAGGCCAAGCCGGGGGACGACACGTGGCGAAGGGATGCCGACGGCTTGGCCGTCGGCAGAGAGTTAAATACCTTCGCCACGTGTCGTCGCCTGAGTCGCCAACGGTTTTGACGGCGCCGTCCGTTGCCGTCAGACAGAAAACAATGCCGACGGCTAAACTATGCCGACGGCTGCCCCACGGCTGTCGGCATACGCTCCTATGCCGACGGCTATACTACGCCGACGGTCTGACACATCTAAGCTGACGTGATCTACACCGACGGGGCTATGCCGACGACAGCCGTAGGCATAGATCTATGCCGACGGCATAAGACCTATGCCGACGGCCTTGGGCCGTAGGCATAGCCGGCGAGTCCGGTAGTGTATCCAGAGCGCCTCAAATGGATCTTACTGGCATTTGGTGACAGATCCTACTAAACAAGCACAAGATAATGACCATTTTCACATAAACGGTGGCAACCCACTTAACATTTACAAATGCGACCAATTAGTCGATGCTTATTTCTCTCGGGCAATGCATATTTGCATTTATTTTGCAAGAATTGCATATATGCATTACATCACGCTAGGATGTCGAGCGGGTGATGGACGGTGGTGGTGGTTCATTCGGGTGAAATGTTTCTGATGGTTATATTTAGTCTGTTTTTGGGTGTGTGTGTGTGTGTGTGTTAGGAAGAGAATACGAGGTTTTTTGAAGTGAGAATAGAATACGAGATTTTTGTGTCTTTTGTTTGGCTGATGATGATGAAAAAAAGGGACATGACGAGAGAAAGTTGGTCTGGCCGTCAGATGAAAAATAACCGCGCTGGGAACACGGAACGGTAACGGGCAAGCCCCGTCCGTGAGCGTCTCGTTCGCGGTGTGCCGCCGGGGGAGGAACCGGAGACGGAAAGGCGAGTAGCCCCCAATTAATACGAAGAACCGTCGTTGGATAAGGAGTCGGAGACGGAAAGGCTCGGCCCAACCCTGATATAGGGGACCCAAGATCCAGACCGCCAAAGAAAATCCAAGTAGCAAACATCGCTCGATCGATTTCTCACCTAAAAGAAGAGAAAAGAAAGGCAAATCGCAGATTGAAGGCGATGGCGGCGGCGATCCGACTTGCGGCCAGGCGGCTCATCGGCGGCCAGCAACCCCAGGCGGTTTTCAAATCCGTCGTCTTGCCGCTGGTCGAGGTGGGGCGTCGCCGGCTGATTCCAAGTCTCATCAACGGCGGCCGACCTGCCTCTTTTTCTCTCAGATCTATTTCCTCCGGCGGCGCAGGTTGCAAAGAGTTTTCCGGCGCCCCCGCCGCCGCTGCCCACCCACCGAATGGCAACAGCGCCCTGAAGGTATACCATCCAAGATCCACAACCTTTTCTTATATGGTTATTAGAATTTTAATACTACGTTCATCCCCTGCTGCACTTCTCAGATAGGATATCTCATATATTTGTTCTGCAATTAAATATCGCTGTACTGCATGTATCTTTTTCCACCGGTTAATTAGAACTATCTCCGATCTGTCCGCCAGCAACCCTTTGGAGAACCTGCGCCAAAGCTCGACCCAGAGAGAGCATGGGCGTATCGGCAGTACTGCGAGATCGAGACCAAGAAGCACGAGCTCTTCTACCTGATCGCTGAGTTGGAGAAGAGGCACCCATATCGTAGGTACACGGGAAAAAACATGGAGCTCCTCCTCCAACTTTTCGGACACGTTGATCCTAATCCCAGCGATCCCCTCTGGTATGATCATAATCCATTTTTTATATTATTCACACGGATTAATAATTTGCTCTTCTTAGTTGGTATCAACTAATATTAATTTTCTATAATCTCTGGGTCCTTGTAGGTGCCGAGCTCAAGCAAGAGAACGACTCAACAATTGTCTGCTATATGGAATGCCTACCGCGATGGCCACTTGGATGTACATGGATTGGGAGAGTTGGAGAAGTATGTTTGCCTTTGCACTTGGAATTGGTCAGTAGACTAGATTCCACTATGTCATGAGTCCAGATATTGTAACTGAAGTAAATTTCGTTCAAGTACACTTTTTGTTGGCTAAATGTCAAGGAATTGCACTATTTTTTTGTGGTCTCTTGTTTTAAGAGGCTGCACTTCCTACAGCGCAGTTATAGCATCCGCAACGCGCTAAAAGCGCTAAAAAGTAGTTTGACGCGCGCCCATCGCCAGGTTTGGCGTGGCGCACAGCGCTGGCTCCAGCACCCGCGCTAAAATACAGCGAGCTAAAATGCAGCGCGCGCAAGTCCATATTTGTTGCATTTTGGACACAAAATAAATTTCACATAGACAATAAAAAAAGATACAAATATATTTTACATAGTTCATAGCATAGACGATACAAATAGGTAAAACAAGTTCATAGCATAGATAGATAAAACCGAACTACGGTGCAACTACATAAAATAAACTACGGTGCAATTAGATAAAACCACGCTGCAGCTAGAACTACTTCGAGTCATCATCATCATCCTCATCCTTGGAGGTGTTGTCCAAGGTATCGATCCATATGTCCTCCTAACGTTCATCGTCTGTCGTGAAGATGGACCTCCCACCTGCTTCAACGATATCGCGCTGCGATATCGCCAATGCCTTTCGCCGACGCTGGTCCGCCCGCTCCGCGCGGCGCCTTGCCGTCCTCTCCACCCTCAGGGTGGCGCCGGCGCCACTCCGCCATGGCTCGCTCGTCCTCCTCGGCGACGAGGAGGCAGCGCTGCAGCCGAACATGGTCCGCACGGTCCTGGTCCATGATCAGACGAGGCGGAGGGGCGACGGCATGCGCCTGTTCGCGCGTGTAGACATCACGGAAGTTCATCTGCGACAGCGGCCTCTCTAGGCGCCACGCCGCCACGTCATACGCGCGGGCGGCCTCGTGCGCGGTCCGGAACGTGTCGAGGCAGAGCCGGACGTCGTCGGACTGGATCTCGGTGTAGTACCAGCTATTGGGGCGCTCGCGGACGCCGCCGTAGCCCGAAGATCCCCGGCGGCGCGGCGGCATGGTGGCGCGGTGGTGGCGGGGCGCTGGAAGCGGCGAGAAAGCCTTGAAGCGGCGAGGTGGCGAGGGCAAGGGCGCATGGCAGTGTGGTGGAGCGCGTGGCGAGCGCCGCATTTTAGAGGCCCGCGCGAAGCCGCGCGCCGTGCCAAATCTACCGCGCGAGCTGCCGCTATCTTCCGTCCGCGCGCTGTAGTTTTCCGCCCCCGCTGGGGCGCGCGAAAAGTTGCCGCGCGCGCGTCTTTTGCCGCGTCCGTTGGAGATGCTCTTATTTTAGCAGCTTAAAAAAATAAACCGCCCCTTTACAGCTTCTCCAAGCTGTCTCCGTTAAAATTTGCGGGAAGGCGGCTTATGGGAGAAGGTGAGGAAGGGGGCTGCTTATTTTTCAAGCTGTAAAAAGAAAATTGGGCCTAAATCCATAGCGAAACTAACCCCAGTGGAAATTTATGTTGACCTCGCCCCAGACTACTTGCATGGGGCCTAGATGCAGGTCCCTCGGTAGATTTCAGAGTGCAGCTTTTTAGCACTGTTTGGAAATGTTTAATTTATCTCAGCATTGTTTAAAAAAAGCAATTTCCTGACTTTTGGCCAACAAAAGAAATGACTTTAACAAATTTACTCTAGCACTATAGTATTATTCGTTCTGGATCCTTTGTAAGTTTGTAAAGTGGATGGTTCACCATCATTCATCTAAATATGTGAGTGGATATTGTAAGCCTAGCTCTCCATTAATATCAAGATCAAATGGAGTGATCATGTTATTGTTTGGAATTGAGCTTTTAATGCATGGTCCCATCTCCCGAGTATGTTATGATGAAGATTGAAGAATAGCGAAAATTAGAATGGTGGAAACACTAGAGATATATACACTTACACTTTCTGGTGGCTAATGTCAAGGAACTGCTTTTCTTTTTTCTTTCTTTTTGTAGCACATCTCTTACAAAAATAAACTTTTCTAATTTTCAACCAATTTTGTTTTCGTGCTCAATCAAATTTTATGGCCGAATCTCAGCACTTGATTCTGGGTGCGTTTCCCCCAGAAAACCAACCCAGGCGAGAGTGTTTCTCCATCCCCAACCCAGAGAGATGGAATGGAGGGGCGCCACTCCCACCCTTGGCGGCGGGGAGATAGCCCCCCCTTTTTCCGCCCCTTTTGTTGTTATGCTTCTTTTGTTTTTTGCGGCAGTGTTGCCGGTGGGTCGCTTCTCACCTTAGAGCAACTCCACTCGTTCGCGCTCCCCCCCCCCCCCCCAAGCGCACCCGGCAATTGAGTTTTGGCGTAAGCGCCGATGGTTTTTTCTCCCTGGGGGCGATCGAGTTCCCAGCCGCGCCCCAGGTTTCGGTCCCCAGACGCCCAAAAATTCAAACCAGTATTTCCCGCTACCTAAAAATGCCCCAAGTTCGGTGATTATCATGCCACAGTTCGCCGATCACCATGCCACAGTTCGACGGTCAAAAGGAAGGACCGTAGACAAAGGAACGCACCAAACGGCTGGCTCGTCTAGCCTGGGGCTGGATGGTGTCGGCGGGGCTTCATCGCTTGGGCTGGTTGTCAATGTCGGTGTCGGCGTGGCTTCTATGCTGGGCGTCAGCGTCAGCATGCTCAGGCTGGTGGTCGGCATCGCCGGGGCTTCATTGCTCGGACTGCGCGCCGCCGTTGGGGTCGGCGTGGGCATAGGGGCGGTGGTCGAAGGCATCTGGTTCAAGATGAGGCTGCGGTCTGCCAGGTACCACGCCTTGACCTGCTCGTCCATCGTCGACATGTATGCCGCCATCAAGAACGCCAGGTCGGTGTTCCTCTTCTTCGCAACGACGTTGGTCCTGAGAAGGTCGAGATTCACGTCCTGCTTCAACATCAACGCCGACCACCGCACGTCTGATTTCTCCTCCCTCTTTGCGGCGTTGTTCTTGGAGTCGGCGATGCACTCCTCGATCAATGATTGCAGCCGCTCGGTAGCAGGTGCCATGTCCCTCGCCACCTTGGCTCTTTTGTTGCCATCAGGGCACCCATCCGCCGCCCCCAGGGTCGGGGCGTCCGTCTTGTACGTCTCCTTGGACTTGGCAAGGGTGAGCCGGACCTCCCTCCACTTCTCGCAAGACTCGATCCTAGAGAACACGTGAATGAACTTGAACTCAGTATCGCTGTTGTCCTGGAGATACATGTTGAACATCCGAACCATCTACACAGTTGAAGAACAAGTGTCGACGAAGTATGATATGTCTCCAACGTATCTATAATTTTTGATTGTTCCATGCTATTATATTATCTGTTTTGGATGTTTCATATGGATTAATATGCTATTTTATATTATTTTGGGACTAACCTATTAACCTAGAGCCCAGTGTCAGTTTCTGTTTTTTTGCCTGTTTTTGAGTTTCGCAGAAAAGGAATACCAAACGGAGTCCGAACGGAATAAACTTTCGCGATGATCTTTCTTGGACCAGAAGCAAACCAGGAGACTTGGAGATTAAGTTGGAGGAGTCTCGAGGCGGCCACAAGGGTGGAGGGTGCACCCAGGGGGGTAGGGCGTGTCCCCTGTCTTGTGGGTCCCTCATGGGTCTCCTGACCTAATTCTTTCGCCCATATATACTCTTATAACCCAAAACCATCAGGGAGAGCCACGAAAGCACTTTTCCACCGCCGCAACCTTCTGTACCCGTGAGATCCCATCTAGGGACCTTTTCCGGCGTCCTGCCAGAGGGGGATTCGATCACGGAGGGCTTCTACATCAACACCAGTGCCCTTCCGATGAAGCGTGAGTAGTTTACCACAGACCTACGGGTCCATAGCTAGTAGCTAGATGGATTCTTCTCTCTCTTTGATTCTCAATACCATGTTCTCCTTGATGTGCTTGAAGATCTATTCGGTGTAATACTCTTTTGTGGTGTGTTTGCCGAGATCTGGTGAATTATGGATTTATGATCAGATTATCTATGAATATTATTTGAATCTTCTCTGAATTCTTATATGCATGATTTGATATCTTTGCAAGTCTCTTCGGATTATCGGTTTAGTTTAGCCTACTAGATTGGTTTTTCTTGCAATTGGAGAAGTGCTTAGCTTTGGGTTCAATCTTGCGGTGTCCTTTCCCAGTGACAGTAGGGGCAGCAAGGCACGTATTGTATTGTTGCCATCGAGAAAAAAAATGGGGTTTTCATCATATTGCTTCAGTTAATTCCTCTACATCATGTTATCTTACTTAATGCATTACTCCGTTCTTTATGAACTTAATACTCTAGATGCATGCTGGATAGCGGTCGATGTGTGGAGTAATAGTAGTAGATGCAGAATCATTTCGGTCTACCTGACATGGACGTGATGCCTATGTTCATGATCATTGCCTTAGATATCGTCATAATTATGTGCTCTTCTATCAATTGCTCGGCAGTAATTTGTTCACCCACCTATTATTTGCTATCTTGAGAAAATCCACTAGTGAAACCTATGGCCCCCGGGTCTCTTTTCCATCATATAAGTTCTCTTTTCCATCATATTAGTTTCCGATCTACTATTTTGCAATCTTTTACTTTCCGATCTATAAACCAAAAATATTTATTTTATCATTTATCTATCTCTATCAGATCTCACTTTTGCAAGTAACCGTGAAGGAATTGACAACCCCTTTATCGCGTTGGGTGCAAGTTTGTTTGATTGTTTTGCAGGTATTCGGTGATTTGTGCGTTGTCTCCTACTGGATTGATACCTTGGTCCTCAAACTGAGGGAAATACTTACTCTACTTTGCTGCATCACCCTTTCCTCTTCAAGGGAAAAACCAACGCAAGCTCAAGAGGTAGCAGGAAGAATTTTTGGCGCCGTTGCCTGGTAGATTTACGCCAAGTCAAGCCATACCAAGTACCCATCGTAAACTCTCATCTCTTGCATTACATTATTCGCCATTCGCCTCTTGTTTTCCTCTCCCCCACCTCTAAAACGATTTTTGAAAAGATTTCCCTTTTGTTCGCCCCTCTTCTGTTCGTCTTCTTCTCTTGCTTTTTGTGTGCTCGTGTGTTGGATTGCTTGTTTTGTCACGATGGCTCAAGATAATACCAAATTGTGTAATTTTTCCAACACCAACAACAATGATTTTATTAGTACTCCGATTGCTCCCACTACTAATGCGATATCTTGTGAAATTAATGTCGCTTTGCTAAATCTTGTTATGAAAGATCAATTTGCTGGCCTTCCTAGTGAAGATGATGCATCCCATCTAAACAATTTCGTTGATGTGATATGCAAAAGAAGAAAGATTTGGATAATGATATTGTTAAATTGAAGCTATTCCCATTTTCTCTTAGAGGTCGTGCTAAAACTTGGATTTCATCTTTGCCTAAAAATAGTATTGATTCATGGAACAAGTGTAAAGATGCTTTCATCTCTAAGTATTTTCCTCCCGCTAAGATCATCTCCCTTAGGAACGATACTCTGAATTTTAAGCAACTTAATTACGAACATGTTGCGCAATCTTGGGAGAGGATGAAATTGATGATAAGAAATTGCCCTACACATGGTTTGAATTCGTGGATGATTATACAAATTTTTTATGCCTGATTGAATTTTGCTTCTAGAAATCTTTTAGATTCGGTCGCGAGAGGCACTTTTATGGAATTACTTTAGGATAGGCTACTAAACTCCTAGATAATATTATGGCTAATTATTTTCAATGGCACACCGAAAGATCCACTAGTAAAAAAGTGCACGCGATTGAAGAGATTAATGTTTTGAGTGGAAAGATGGATGAACTTATGAAATTATTTGCTAATAAGAGTGCTTCTTTTGATCCTAATGATATGCCTTTGTCCACTTTGATTGAGAATAATAACGAATCCATGGATGTGAATTTTGTTGGTAGGAGCAATTTTGGTAATAACGCCAGATAGAGGTAATTTTAGTCCTAGGCCGTTTCCTAGTAATTCCTCTAATATTTATGGTAATTCCTACAACAATTATTATGGAAATTTTAATAAGATACCCTTTGATTTTGAGATTAGTGTTAAAGAATTTCTGAGTTCGCAAAAGAATTTCAATGCTTTGATTAAAGAAAAAATTCTCAAGATTGATGACTTGGCTATGAACGCGGATATAATTTCTCTTGATGTTGATTCTTTGAAACTTAGATTTATTCCACCTAAGCATGATATCAATGAGTCCCTCAAAGCCATGAGAATTTCCATTGGTGATTGCAAAGAAAGAGCCGCTAAGATGCATGCTAAAAAGGATCGGTTTAGAAAAGCGTGTTCTTCTAGTTTTCATGAAAATAATGATGAAGATCTAAAAGTGATTGATGTGACTCCTATTGAATCTTTGTTTTCCAATATAAATCTTGATAAAGATGGGACTGGAGATGAGTCAACTTTATTTAAAAGGCGTCCCAAAGATTCGGAGTTTTTAGATCTAGATGCTAAAATTGATAAAAGTGGGATTGGAGAGGTCAAGACTTTAAGTCGCAATGGACTCACTCTTTTGGATTTCAAGAATTTTAATTATGATAATTGTTCTTTAATAGATTGTATTTCCTTGTTGCAATCCATGTTAAATTCTCCTCATGCTTATAATCAAAACAAAGCTTTTACTAAACATATCGTTGATGCTATGATGCAATCTTTTGAAGAAAAGCTTGAATTGGAAGTTTCTATTCCTAGAAAACTTTATGATGAGTGGGAACCTACTATTAAGATTAAGATTAAAGATTATGAGTGCCATGCTTTGTGTGGTTTGGGTGCTAGCGTTTCCACGATTCCAAAAACTTTATGTGATGTGTTAGGTATCCGTGAATTTGATGATTGTTCTTTAAATTTGCATCTTGCGGATTCCACTATTAAGAAACCTATGGGAACGATTAATGATGTTATAATTATTGCAAATAGGAATTAT
Source organism: Aegilops bicornis (assembly GCA_021605145.1). Taxonomy (NCBI): domain Eukaryota; kingdom Viridiplantae; phylum Streptophyta; class Magnoliopsida; order Poales; family Poaceae; genus Aegilops; species Aegilops bicornis. The sequence goes on from JAHIAL010000013.1 coordinate 3,092,155, forward strand.
GTGCCCGTAGATTTCATTGTTCTTGATATAGATTGCAATCCTACATGTCCTATTATTCTTCGTAGACCTTTCCTTAGAACGATTGGTGCAATTCTTTATATGAAAGAATGAAACATTAGATTTTAATTTCCGTTAAGGAAGGGCATGGAACACTTTACTAGAAAGAAATTAAATTGCTATATGAATCTATTATGAGAGCCACTTATGGATTTCATACCAAAGATGAGAATACCTAGATCTATTGGTGTTTTATGCCCAACTAAGGGCATTAAACAATAGCGCTAGTTGGGAGGCAACCCAATTTTATTTTTATTCTTTGCTTTTCCTTCCTGTTTAGTAATAAATAATTGATCTATCCTCTAATTAGATGTGGTTTTGTGTTTTAAGTTTTTGTGCCAAGTTAAACCTTTAGGATAGCTTACGGTGATAGTTGTGTTGATCCTGCTGAAAAACATAAACTTTTGCGCCCAATAAATAATTTCCAGGATTTTATTGAAACGTGCTTTTGATCTGATTCTTTTTGCTCTGGATTGGTGCACACATTGCTCAAGTTGTCCTAATTTTTCAGAATTTTTGGAGTTATAGAAGTATTCGGGAGTTACAGATTGCTACATACTGTTCTGTTTTTGACAGATTCTGTTCTTTTTGTGTTGTTTGCTTATTTTGATGAATCTATGGGTAGCATCGGGGGGTATGAACCATGAAAAAGTTGGAATACAGTAGATATTACACCAATATAAATAAAGAATGAGTTTGCAACAATACCTTAAAGTGGTGATTTATTTTCTTATACTAACGGAGCTTATAAGATTTTCTATTGAGTTTTGTGTTGTGAAGTTTTCAAGTTTTGGGTAAGGATTTGATGGACTATGGAATAAGGAGTGGCAAGAGCCTAATCTTGGGGATGCCCAAGGCACCCCAAGGTAATATTCAAGGACAACCAAAAGCCTAAGCTTGGGGATGCCCCGGAAGGCATCCCCTCTTTCGTCTTCGTCTATCGGTAACTTTACTTGAGGCTATATTTTTATTCACCACATGATATGTGTTTTGCTTGGAGCGTCTTGTTTTGTTTGAGTCTTTGCTTTTTAGTTTGCCACAACCATCCTTGTTGTACACACCTTTTGGGAGAGACATGCATGAATCGTGATTTATTATAATACTCTATGTGCTTCACTTATATCTTTTGAGATAGGCAATATCGCTCTAGTACTTCACTTATATCTCTTTAGATCACGGCTATGGATTTATTTTATAAAAATTGATGAACTCTCGTGCTTCACTTATATTATTTTGAGAGTCTTTTAACAACATGGTAATTTGCTTTGGTTATGATTTTAGTCCTAATATCATAGGCATCCAAGCACTAGTGCAGAATCTGGCTATTGTCTCGGTTTGTAAGGCCCTTTTAGTGCCGGTTCTAGAACCGACACTAAAGGGTGGGGACTAAAGGCCTCTCCCCTTTAGTCCCGGTTCAGCATGAAACGACACTAATGGCCCACCACGTGGCACGAGCCCGCTCTAGGGCTGGGAGACCTTTAGTTCCGGTAGGTATAGTCTCGGTTGGTAATACCAACCGAGACTAAAAGGTTAAGGGGTTTTTGGTTTTATGACTTATTTTTCCTTTTAATTTTGTGTTTTCCATTTAATTCTTTTTCATTTGAAACATATTTTACGCCACTACATATTGTACATGTTATGCATATGTATAAATAGAAATTCTCGTAGATCCCGCATCTCCTTCATCTTTAAATTAAGAAGGAGATCAATATGCATGTATTAGTTGTTCATGTGTATATATTAGATAATGATGTAATAATTGTGACTAGTGTTCTAGCAAACGTACCCACCATTATATATCAGTTTTGCTCTTTTTGGACGCCATCATGCGAATGTTCTCGCAAACGTAGTATGCACATAAATCAGTCCCCGGCGCCTGCAACAGGCACTTTACGAGAGAATAGAATGAAGTCAGATAATAATTAATCAAGCATAATAACGGTATTGAAAGTAGAATTAAAGAGATGCGCAAACGTAGCTAGTACTACTTAATTACCTTGGGTCAACATCATGTCATCTTTTTTTTCCATTGGCCATCAACCTGTTTGATGAACTTTTCCCAAGCCCTGCCCGCCGGCAAAGAAAATGAATAAAAGGAGTTATTAATGAGTTGATATTAGCAAATGACGAACTTAAAGAGGTCGACATATAGTTCGATAATGATTGAAATTACCTGTTGACCATCCCCTTCACGATTTCGTATTCAGTATCTGGTTTAATTAGTGAGTCCAGTACTTCAACTTTTCCCTCGTCAACTTGAATGATTAACAAGATCTAGTGGAAACTACATGCACACATGTTTGCATGTATAAATTAAGCGGGCATGTGCGTAACTCATCAACTACCGTAAACCCTATACACTTGTTAACATCTAGCTAGTAAGCAAAACAGAATTAAATTTGTAGTACAAGACAGTGTGACTCACCCGAAGTTGTAAGGAAGTAGTATATCTGGATAGGTATTTAGGTGCTTCAAGAACTCTAGCCAGCTTTTCTCTGTGTCTTTTCGTTCCAATTGACGCGCCCATGTGTCTTGATTAATGGTATTTGGGTCAATGAACCCAATGTCATAGCGTCCAACTTTTTTCATTTCATAGATCTTCATTCTGCATAATACAACAGAAAAGAATATAGTGAGGATAGTTACAGGTAATTATCAACGAGCACTACAGCTAGCTAGAGACTTAATTAAATTACAGAAAGAAATCACTTACAAACAATAGCAACTGACGAGAGATTTATCGAGTGCGTCTTGATTAAATAACTGAAACAGTTCCGTAAACTCGACATACAGATCATTTTCATCGTAGTAATGCTCTGACTTCACTTTCACCATGAGGGACTCTTGATCTTTTGCGTCTTGGTTTCTTTCATGTACCATTCGTGCAATTCATACATTATCATTGAGAGCTTCTTGACCTCCTCAGGCTTAACCATAGGTCGGCCGCGGGCATATTTCTGTTTTACTTCATCCTCTTTAATCAAATCCATGGGCTCGAGCCCTAGGAGTTGTTCCACAGTGACACCAGCCTCTTCAGCCATCCTTCTATGAGCGTCGGTTATTACTGGCTGATCGGCGTCGGTACTCACATGTGTTGGTGGTATAATGAGCGGGGAGATCGATTGCACCGCCTGTTCTCCCAGCTGGGGAACAGTTTTCCCGCCTTTTTGGCAGTTCCTTGGCTTGAGCTCGATCTCGACTCCTTGTTTTGTGCTTGATATGACTTCTTGATTTGGCGCTCATAGTCAGAGTCAACATGCGGGGGAGCTGGTGCTTTAGCCATACGAATAAAGTGGTCAACGACATGCTCAGGCACAATCTCCTTTGGCGGCGATGGCGGTTCGGTCCAAAATGGGCCCTCAGTTGGGCTCGCACTTCGGCTCCGTTTTCCTCCTCAGTCAGGTCGTAAGGCCAACAAGGAAGAGGCTTGAGGCTTGGACCAAATTGGAATCTCTTGTCTCATGTACTTGTACCGCTAGCCGCTGGAGCTGCGGTGGCTCTCTTTCGCTGTTACTTAGGCGGACGAGACGGCTGATGCGGTGCCTGACTTGGAGGAGGAGGACTGGGCTGACGCGGTGCCGGACATGGAGGAGAAGGACTGGGCTCACGCGGTACCGGACTTGGAGGAGCAGGAGTGGGCTCACGCGTTGGCGTACTTGGAGGAGCAGGAGTCTCCAGAAGCGGTGGCTAACTTGGATGAGGAACCGACGGACGCGGTGTCGGTGGCCTTGGATGCAATCCTTTCTCCATAGAATGATACGATGAATGGCCTGTCCCAGTGTGCGCTCGTTGATGTCTGCTAGAACTACGTCAGTATTCCCCAAAGAGGAAGGGATGATGCAATATAGCGACGGTAGGTATTTCCCTTAGTGATGAGACCAAGGTTATCGAACCAGTAGGAGAACCTCCTCACACCACATAAATAGCACATGCACACAAATAACAAATACTCGCAACCCGACGTGTAAAAGGGGTTGTCAATCCCTTTCGGGTACGGCGCCTCAAGATTGGCAAATAACGTGAGGTAAAGTGGTAGATAGGATAAATAGATCGCGGAACAAATAAATTGCAGCAACGTATTTTTGTATTTTTGGTTTAATAGATCTGAAAAGAAATGCAAAGGAAAATAGATCGCAAAGGCAAATATGATGAAAAGAGACCGGGGCCAAATGAGGGTTTCACTAGTGGCTTCTCTCGAGAAAAATAGCAAGCGGTGGGAAAACAATTACTTTGTTGGGCAATTGATAGAACTTCAAATAATCATGACGATATCCAGGCAATGATCATTATATAGGCATCACGTCCAAGATTAGTAGACCGACTACATGCGCATCTACTACTATTACTCCACACATCGACCGCTATCCAAAGCATGCATCTAGTGTATTAAGTTCATAGAGAAACGGAGTAATGCAATAAGAACGATGACATGATGTAGACAAGATCTATCTATGTAGAGATAGACCCCATCATTTTATCCTTAGTAGCAACGATACATACGTGTCGGTTCCCCTACTGTCACTGGGATCAAGCACCGTATGATCGAACCCACTACAAAGCACCTCTTCCCATTGCAAGATAAATAGATCAAGTTGGCCATACAAAACCCAAATATCGGAGAAGAAATACGAGGCTATAAGCAATCATGCATATAAGAGATCAAAGAAGACTCAAATAACTTTCATGGATTAAAACATAGATCTGATCATAAACTCAAAGTTCACCGGATCCCAACAAACACACTGCAAAAAGGCTTACATCATATGGATCTCCAAGAGACCATTGTATTGATAATCAAGGTAGAGAGAGAGAGAGAGGAAGCCATCTAGCTACTAACTATGGACCCATAGCACTAGTAGAAAAAGGGCCATTTGTCCCGGTTCATAAGGGCCTTTAGTCCCGGTTCTGGAACCGGGACTAAAGGGTCGGCACTAAAGGCCCCTCCTTTAGTCCTGGTTCTTACACCAACCGGGACTAAGGGCTCTCCACGTGGCCGTTGTTTGGAGCTCCACCTTTAGTCCCGATTGGTAACACCAACCGGGACTAAAGGAAATTTTACAATTTTTTTTTATTTTTTTTAAAAATTCCTGATTTTCAAATTTTTGAATTATTTTACAATTTAATCTCTAATCACCCTCATCGCTGCTCAATTTAACCTCTAATCTCTAATCACCCCTCATCATTCCAAATCATCTAACTTCCCGACTGGTCACCCATCCTCTCACTACTCCATCCTGAGCACGCTTAACTTCCGGGTTCTATTCCCCCTCGTTTCCAAGTCTGCACTTGTTGTTTTCCTGACAATACTAAGATGTCAATCCTATTAACCCTCAAGAGTTTTGCTTGAGCATGAAGTCACACGTTTCACTCTTTGAGTTTGAAACTATTATCTGAAAAAACAGTAATTATTTAGTAACACTAATATTTCTTGAATAAGTAGTTTGACCAGATTTGACCAAAATTCAAAAAAACTGAAATAATTATTTAGCAACACTAATATTCTTGAATAATTATTTAGCAATACTAATACATCTTGAATAAGTAGTTTGACCATTGTTTTACCATAGTTTGACCACAGTTTGACATGATTTGACTAAAATTCAAAATACTGAAATAATTATTTAGTAACACTAATATTCTTGAATAATTATTTAGTACCACTAATACTTCTTGAATAAGTAGTTTGACCATAGTTTGATCAGATTTAATCAAAATTCAAAAAAAATGAAATTTGAGCATAACTTTTTTCCTTTTAGAATGTGAGGATTCTAAAATTTGCAAAGCAGACCTCTGGTACATCAAAATTAGGTCACTTGGATTTTACGTGCTGGTTTTTTGATATATTATGCGTTTTTTCGACATCGTATGCAAAAGATATGGCCGTTTTACTTTTTCATAACACTTTTTTTTGCAAAATATGTCCAAATTGAAGTTTTTTAATTTTCCGAACTAATGATGTAGTAACATAACTACATCTTGAAGGATTTTAATTTTTGAAGTTTTTATCATTTTCTTTTGCTTTTTACAACTCTGAAAAGGTGATCAGGGGGGGTGGGGGGTAGAGTTTGAAAATGGGACCTTTAGTCCCGATTTGAGATACGAACTGGGACTAAAGGGCATTGCACCCTTCAGTCTCGGTTCGTGTCTCAAACCGGGACTAAAGGTCTAATCTTTAGTCCCGATTTGAGATACGAACCGAGACTAAAGGGCATCACACCCGTTAGTCTCGGTTTGTGTCTCAAACCGGGACTAAGGGGTTAACTTGAACCGGGACTAATGCCTTTAGTCGCATGAACCGGGACCAATGCCCCCATGGGTACCGGTTCATGACTAAACCGGGACTAATGGGCTTATCTGGCCCGAACGAAAGCCCTGTCTTCTACTAGTGTAGGTCTACAAAGAACTGCTCACACATCATCGGAGAGGCACCAATGGAAGCGGTGAACCCCTCCGTGATGGTGTCTAGATTGGATCTGGTGGTTCTGGACTCTGCGGCGGCTGGTATTGATTTTTGTCGACTCTCCTAGGGTTTTTGGAATATTGGGGTATTTATAGAGCAAAGAGGCGGTTCAGGGGCACCCAAGGTGGGCACAACCCACCAGGGCGCGCCTGAGCCTCCTGGCTCGCCCTGATGGGTGCTGCTCCCCTTGAGGCACCCCCAGGTGCTTCCTTGGCCCACTGGATGTCTTCTGGCCCAAAAAAAAATCCTCAGGAAGTTTTGCTGCGTTTGGACTCCGTTTGATATTGATTTCCTGTGATGTAAAAAACATGGATAAAACAGCAACTGGCACTGGGCACTATGTCAATAGGTTAGTACCAAAAATTATATAAAATGATTGTAAAACATCCAAGAATGATAATATAACAGCATGGAACAATCAAAAATTATAGATACGTTGGAGATGTATCAGCATCCCCAAGCTTAATTCCTGCTCGTCCTCGAGTAGGTAAATAATAAAAATAGAATTTTTGATGTGGAATGCTGCCTAACATGTTCATCACATTTCTTTTCTTTATAGCATGGACATATGGACTTTTATATGATTCAAAGCAATAGTCTAGTTTTGACATGAAGACTTTAATACACTACTAGGGAAAACCCTAACAATAGCGCGGGTATTTTGCCTATCAGTAGGGCGGGACGACGCGCTACTGATAAGGCGCTACAACTAACGTTTAGCAGTAGCCCCGGCCATCCCACGCTACTGCTATACATGGCTAGCAGTAGCGAGCTTTAGTGCAGAGCGCTCCTGCTAATATCTGCAGCGCTTTTTAGCAGGAAGCGCTATTGGTAAGGGAGCGCTACTGCTAACTTTACTCCCCTCGCTACTGCTAGTTTTATGAGTTTCTGTTTTTTTCTGCATATTTGTTTTGTATTTGAATAGGCTTTATACAATAATCTTTAGCATATCATACACATACAAATGTAATCATAGCATATACATACAAATAGTCGCGTCAAATCATGTCATCATCATAATGATCATCCAACACAAAGTGGTCTCTCGTCATCATCTCAAAAACAACGATACAAGTCTCGATTACTTGCAACTACATCGTCATCCATCTAAACAATGATATACGCGAGAAGAGCTATCACTATGAGTGAGAGCGGAACTATGCAGTACATGAGTTCGTATCCCTCTCTCGCATTAGCGTGAACCTAAACTATCTACTGGTTGTCGCTCGGAAACCGGGAACCGGTACACCTGGGCCTGACACTCCGGCCACTCGTCGTATATTCCTGGCGTAGCACTTCTTCTCCATCGATGATCTATGCACCTGCATCGTCACATGAGTCGATGATATGCAACATATATAGTTGAGCAACAGAAAGAGATAGAATTGGCAAAAATGGAAGTAACATTCATAAGCATAAATAACAAAGTTCATCGTACCCAAAATGCCCTAACTAGAGTGGTCTTTGCTAGTCGAGGAGGACGGTTTAACTACATCACAAATAAAGTTTTGTCGTGCATAACTCAAAGTTTTGTCATACAGAAAGTATGGACTAAATGGACACATTGTCATATATCGACAATCACTACATGTTGTGCCATCCTTCCATGTTAGGGAGATAGTCCCCGAGCTTAGTGAAAGGCTTCAGGTCAAGACGCTGAGAGGCTACGCGTGTTCGGACGTCTTCCCGCGACATTTGTCCTTCTTCATAGAACATCCCTGTTTTTTCGACGACTTCATTCATGATGATTTGGGCAAGTTCACGCTGGATGTGATAGAACTCAGCTCGAAGTCGATGATCCTCGATATCTCCTAAGTCCTTTGCCCATTGCAGAATATGGGCATCGCCGAGATCTAGGTGACATGCGAAGGTTACGGTGATCCCGCTCGTACTCCAAAGATGTGGTGTAGGACATAGAATCCATCATTAAGAGAATCACACGGTTGCTGGATGCAGCAGAAGTCGGTCTTATGGCTGAAGGCGGGCCTGTCGTCCCTTGTCTTATTGTCGTTGACCACTCCACCCTGTTTGCCATAGTAAAAGATAGCACTGTCGAGAACAGACTTGATGTGGGGGTAATCATTTTTGGTAATGTTCTTCAACAAGTCCAAGTAAAGAGCGTGGGAGTATCGGGGGTAGAGGATGATGAGGACGGCGCGCCCGCCGCTGCGCAAAATAAGTAAACCTCAAATTAATTAGCTTCCACCGTGCAAATGAATGATTGAAATTGAAGGAAGGATATCCGCGCAGATGACTTACAGGGGATGATAAGGCACGAGAATTGCCTCCTTGTCCTTATTGGCGAGCATGAAATTGACGAGGTAGTCCCTCGCATATTCACAGTGCTTTGCCAGTCATGATGTATCCAACATTAGCTACACACAATGCATTAGCATGACAGCAGTGCTCTCAGGTTCTGGCGCTTATTTGAGAAGGTGATGACACAACATAAAATTAAATAGATAGTCCCTTCATAGAGGGAATCAGTGATTTGCAGAGGTGCCAAAGCTCAAGTTTTTAAAACCAAGGTAAATGAAATTTTGAGACATGCACCCTTCTCATTTACTTCAGGACCATCAGTTATCAATATCTCCCATGCTAAGCACGCTAGTGGCGGTTCCCAAGCGGAAAGGTAAAGGTGATGAATCCATTGGGAGTTTTTGTTTGATTATTTGAGAGATCAATTTTTTTTGCAGATTGGGACTGGGCATCCCTACCACCCTTTTCTCGTGCGATGGCGAGTGAATTAACACTCGACCTAAGAATAACCCGCTTAGCATGGAAGATACCGACTACCTCTGTCATTCCATGAATGATCCAGGCACACAAAAAGGATATTTATTTGAAGTTTTAGAGATGGCACATGCAAATTTACTTAGGACGACAGGGTAATACCGCATATAGGTAGGTATAATGGACTCATCTGGAATAACTTGGGTTCAAGGTTTTTGATGTACAAGCAGAATCCCCACTTAGTACAGGCGAAGGCTAGCAAATAGGTTAAGAAGCGGCCAGCTAGAGAGCAACAACGGTCATGAACATGCATTACGCATAAGTAACATTGGATACTAGCATGAGTAGGATATGAGCACCATGAACATAAATATCATAGAGGCTATGTTGGTTTTGATTCAACTCTATGCATGAACATGTGCCAAGTCAAGCCATTCGAACATTCAGAGGAGGATACCATATCATCATACTACATCACAATCATTTTAACACAATGTTGATATCCAAGATAAGTTATTATTCACTCCTAGCTACTTATGCATGGCATGAGAAACTATAATCTCTAATTGCCGTTGCAAACATGTTTGATCATAATAGGCTAAATCATGGATACTAGGTTAAACATATTTACAAAAACAGAACGAGTCGAGTTCATACCCGTTTCTCTCTGCCACGGCCAGTTCATCGAATATCGTCATTATTGCCTTTCACTTGCACGGCCGAATGATTTGAAAATAATAATAGTGCAAGAGTGCCATGGACCAAGATGGAATCTGCAAACATTTTATTCAACAGGAGAAGACAAGGTAATATGGGCTCTTTGTCAGATCAACAATAATTCAAACGAGATCCACTCAACATTTTCATCATGGTCTTCTCCTCGGTATGTGATAACCCACAAGTGTAGGGGATCGCAACAGCTTTCGAGGGTAGAGTATTCAACCCAAATTTATTGATTCGACACAATGTGAGCCAAAGAATATTCTTAAGTATTAGCAGTTGAGTTGTCAATTCAACCACACCTGGATAACTTAGTATCTGCAGGAAGGTATTTAGTAGCAAAGTAGTATGATAGTAATGGCAACAGTGGCAAAACTAAAGATAATAGTTTTGTGGTAATTGTAACAGTAGCAACGGAAAAGTAAATAAGCAACACACAATATGTGAAAAGCTCGTAGGCATTGGATCAGTGATGGATAATTATGTCGGATGCGATTCCTCATGTAATAGCTATAACATAGGGTGACACAGAACTAGCTCCAGCTCATCAATGTAATGTAGGCATGTATTTCAATATAGTCATACGTGCTTATGGAAAAGAACTTGCATGACATCTTTTGTCCTACCCTCCCGTGGCAGCGGGTCCTAGTGGAAACTAAGGGATATTAAGGCCTCCTTTTAGTAGAGAACCGACCAAAGCATTAACACATAGTGAATACATGATCTCCTCAAACTACGGTCATCACCGAGAAGTATCCCGATTATTGTCACTTCGGGGTTGTCGGATCATAACACATAATAGGTGACTATAGACTTGCAAGATAGGATCAAGAACTCACATATATTCATGAAAACATAATAGGTTCAGATCTGAAATCATGGCACTCGGGCCCTAGTGACGAGCATTAAGCATAGCAAAGTCATAGCAACATCAATCTCAGAACATAGTGGATACTAGGATCAAACCCTAACAAAACTAACTTGATTACATGGTAAATCTCATCCAACCCATCACCGTCCAGCAAGCCTCACGATGGAATTACTCACGCATCGGTGAGCATCATGAAATTGGTGATGGAGGATGGTTGATGATGACGACGGCGACAAATCCACCTCTCCGGAGCCCCGAACGGACTCCAGATCAGCCCTCCCGAGAGATGTTAGGGCTTGGCGGTGGCTCCGTATCATAAAACGCGATGAAACTTTCTCTCTGATTTTTTTCTCCGTGAAATGGAATATATGGAGTTGGAGTTGAGGTCGGTGGAGCATCAGGGGGCCCACGAGACAGGGGGCCCGCCCAGGGGGAGGGCACGCCCCCACCCTTGTGGACAGGGTGTGGGCCCCCTGGCCTTGATTCTTTCGCCAATATTTTTTATATTTTCCAAAAATTATCTCCGTGGATTTTAAGGTCATTCCGAGAACTTTTGTTTTCTACACAATAAACAACATCATGGCGCTCAATGAAAACAAAGATCATCAAGGTTAGTTTCAATCAAATCATGCAAGTTAGAGTCCAAAACAAGGGCAAAAGTGTTTGCAAAAGTAGATACATTGGAGACGTATCAAATCCCCCAAGCTTAAACCTTTGCTTGTCCTCAAGCAATTCAGTTGATAAACTGAAAGTGATAAAGAAAAACTTCTACAAACTCTATTTGCTCTTATTGTTCTAAATATGCAAAGCCAGCATTCAAGTTTTCAGCAAGTATTATGAACTAACCATACTCACAATAACACTTAGGTCTCACAATTACTCATATCAATGGCATAATCAGCTAGCGAGCAATAATAATAAAACTCAGATGACAATACTTTCTCAAAACAATCATAATATGATATAACAAAATGGTATCTCGCTAGCCCTTTCTGAGACCGCAAAACATAAATGCAGAGCACCTTTAAAGATCAACGACTAACTAAACATTGTAATTCATGGTAAAAGAGATCCAGTCAAGTCATACCCAATATAAACCAATAGTAATGAATGCAAATGACAGTGTGCTCTCCAGTGGGTGCTTTTTAATAAGAAGGATGATGACTCAACATAAAAGTAAATAGAAAGGCCCTTCGCAGAGGGAAGCAGGGATTTGTAGAGGTGCCAGAGCTCGATCTTAAAATAGGGATGAATAACATTTTGAGCGGCATACTTTCACTGTCAATGCAACAACTATGAGATGGCGATATCTTCCATACTACATGCATTATAGGCAGTTCCCAAACAGAATGGTAAAAGTTTATACTCCCCCACCACCAGTAAGTATCAATCCATGGCTTGCTCGAAACAACGAGTGCCTCACAACAACCCTGGGGGAGTTTTGTTTAATTATATTGATTTACTTTGATATTTTTGGATCATGGGACTGGGCATTCCGGTTACCGGCCCTTTTTCGTGAATGAGGAGCAGAGTCCACTCCTCTTGAGAATAACCCACCTAGCATGGAAGATATAGACATCCCTAGTTGAAACATGAGCTGCTCAAGCATACAAAACAGAATTTCATTTGAAGGTTTGGAGTTTGGCACATACAAATTTACTTGGAACGGCAGGTAGATACCGCATATAGGAAGGTATGGTGGACTCATGTGGGATAACTTTGGGGTTTATGGATTTTGGATGCACAAGTAGTATTCCCGCTTAGTACATGCGAAGGCTAGCAAAAGACTGGGAAGCGACCAACTGAGAGAGCGACAACAGTCATGAACATGCATTAAAATTAATTCACACCGAGTACAAGCATGAGTAGGATATAATCCACCATGAACATAAATATCGTGAAGGCTATGTTGATTTGTTTCAACTACATGCGTGAACATGTGCCAAGTCGAGTCACTTAATTCATTCAAAGGAGGATACCATCCCATCATACCACATCATAATCATTTTAATAGCATGTTGGCATGCAAGGTAAACCATTATAACTCGTAGCTAATCAAGCATGGCACAAACAACTATAATCTCTAAATGTCATTGCAAATATGTTTACTTCATAATAAGCTGAATCAGGAACGATGAACTCATCATATTTACAAAAACAAAAGAGGTCGAGTTCATACCAGCTCTTCTCATCTCAATCAGTCCATCGTATATCGTCATTATTGCCTTTCACTTGCACGGCCGAACGATGTGTATAATAATAATAGTGCACGTGCATTGGACTAAGATGGAATCTGCAAGCATTCAATTCAAGAGAGAAGACAAAGTAATATGGACTCTAAGTTAAATAAACAATCATGCATATGAGAGCCACTAAACATTTTTCAATATGGTCTTCTACTCTCGACCCCCAAAGAAAAGAAAAGAAAAGAAAACTATTTACACGGGAAAGCTCCCAACAAGTAAAAAGAAGAATGAGAAATCTTTTTGGGTTTTCATTTTAAGTCTACTAAAAGCACGTAAATTAAACTAACTAAATTTTTTTTGGTTTTTTTCTTAAGGTTTATCAAACACACAAGAAGAAAGCGAGAAAAAGAAAATTAAACTAACATGGATAATACAATGAAAGAGTATGAGCACCGACAGCTAAAATAGTGTGTGAACATGAATGTAAAGTCGGTGAGAAATACATACTCCCGCAAGCTTAGGATTTTGGCCTAAGTTGGTCTATTGCCAAGGGTAGCCTGGTTGATATCCGTAGTTGTAATGGCGGGTCGTCTTGAGATGCAGCAAGAAATGCCTCCTCGAGCTGCGGCATGTTGGCGAGTCCTCCGCCTCCCCTCGTTTTGAGCTGCCTCATCCCTTTTAACAACATATCTTCGTTTTGTCTGGTAATCAAAAAGGAAAGGAGCAGGGAGAGTAACATGGATAGAGCTACGTCTGTCAAAGATTATTCGATACTGGAGGAATTGTTCGTTCCTCAAAAGAAAACGATGTTTGACCATCGCGTCATAATCTAGATAAGCAGGAGGCAACACCATATCCCCCTCTCGTGGGGCTATACCAAGATAATTAGCTACACGGGTCGCATAAATCTCTCCAAATAAATCTCCAGACATACCATTATTATGCAACCTACGTGCAACTATTGCCCCCAAGTTGTAATCTTTATTACCTAACACAACACTCTTGAGGACACAAAGATCAGGGACACACATATAACATGCTTCATCTTTACCATTAATGCATGTACCAATGAAGAGAGCAAAATAATGTATAGCAGGAAAATGAATGCTCCCTATGGTAGCTTGTGCTATATCCCTAGATTCTCCCACAGTAATACTTGCAAGAAAGTCTTTGTATTAAGATTTGTGGGGATCATTAACATTGACCCATCATGGGAGTTTGCAAGCGGTTGTAAAATCTTCTAAGTCCATGGTATAAGATTTATCATAAATATCAAAGCAGACACTCGAGAATTACGTGAACATTTATATTTAAACCTTCTCACAAATGAATCAGTCAATTGATAGTACTGAGGACACTTATCTTGTAAGAAGTCCTCAAGATCGGTATTATGCACATATGCATCAAATTCATCCTTAATGCCTGCATTGACCATAAAATCGTCTGATGGCCACTCACAAGCTCGTACTTCTGCGTCCCTTGGTGGTTCATCGTCTTGCTCACGCATAGCAAGCCTGGGTCCTTTCTTTATTGAGGAACCACCTTGGTACATTCTCCTAGACATATTTCTTTTTCTGAAAAATTTCTGAAATTTTAGTAACTTCAAAATAAAAGTGAATAAAACCAAACAAGATTGGTAGTAACTACTCCTACAAGTGCCTAGAGCCTATATCATGCATTAGAATTGCTTGGGACCTCATAAATTTGACATGCAAGCTCAAGACCATGGTCACCTATGCACCAAAAAATTGTGATGAATAAAGCACTAGAAGAAAAACTAATTGGATCAATGGAGGAGTCACATACCAAGCAACAATCTCCCAAAGCAGTTTTGTGAATGGAGCTTTATGCAAGCAGATCGAAAATCGCAGCAAAATGAGCTAGAACCCGTGCTTGAGCTGGATGGGGATTTTTTTTTGGGAAGAAGATGGAGTGTGTGGGTGCAGGAATAAGTGGAGGGGGGCCACCCTGGGCCCACGAGACAGGGGGCACGCCCAGGGGGCGTGGGCGTGCCCTCCACCCTCGTGGCCAGGTGCTTGCCCCTCCTGAAGTGTTTTCAGTGCCTAAAATCCTCAAATATTCCATAAAAAAATCATACTAAATTTGCAGGGCATTTGGAGCACTTTTATTTTCGGGATATTTTTTATTGCACGGATAATTCAGAAAACAGACATATAATACTATTTTTGCTTTATTTATTCTAAATAACAGAAAATAAAAAGAGGGTACAGAAGGTTGTGCCTTCTAGTTTCGTCCATCTCATGATCATCAAAATGAATCCACTAACAAGGTCGATCAAGTCTTGTTAACAAACTCATTCCGAATAACACGGAACCGGAGAAATTTCGAATAACACTAAGTCACCTCAACGGGGATATGGACATCCCCAACAATAAGAATATCATACTTTTTCTTGACAGTAGGAAGAGGAAATTCAAAACCTCCAATAATGATAGTTGGACTTTTTCCAATAGAATTAATGCTATGAACTTGAGGTTGTTTCATCGGAAAGTGTACCGTATGCTCATTACCATTAACATGAAAAGTGACATTGCCTTTGTTGTAATCAATAACAGCCCCTGCAGTATTCAAAAAGGTTCTACCAAGGATAATCAACATACTATCGTCCTCAGGAATATCAAGAATAACAAAGTCCGTTAAGATAGTGACATTTGCAACCACAATAGGCACATCCTCACAAATACCGACAGGTATAGCAGTTGATTTATCGGCCATTTGCAAAGATATTTCAGTAGGTGTCAACTTATTCAATTCAAGTCTACGATGTAAAGAGAGAGGCATAACACTAACACCGGCTCCAAGATCACATAAAGCAGTTTTAACATAATTTCTTTTAATGGAGCATGGTATAGTTGGTACCCCGGGGCCTCCAAGTTTCTTTGGTATTCCACCCTTAAAAGTGTAATTAGCAAGCATGGTGGAAAATTTCAGCTTCCGGTATCTTTCTTTTATTTGTAATGATATCCTTCATATATTTAGCATAAGGATTTACTTTAAGCATATCAGTCAAGCGCATACGTAAGAAGATAGGTCTAATCATTTCAGCAAAGCGCTCAAAATCCTCATCATCCTTTGTCTTGGATGGTTTAGGAGGAAAGGGCATGGGTTTCTGAACCCATGGTTCTCTTTCTCTACCGTGCTTCCTAGCAACAAAATCTCTCTTATCATAACGTTGATTCTTTGATTGTGGTTTATCAAAATCAACAGCAGGTTCAATCTCTACATCATTATTTTTGCTAGGTTGAGCATCAACATGAACATTATCATTAGCATTAGCACTAGGTTCATGTTCATCACCTGATTGTGTTTCATCATCAGAAATAGAAATATCATTGGGATTCTCAGGTGTGTCTACAACAGGTTCACTAGAAGCATGCAAAGTCCTATCATCTTTATTTTTCTTTTTTTAGAAGAACTAGGTGCTTCTAAATTATTTCTCTGAGAATCTTGCTCGATTCTCTTAGGGTGGCCTTCAGGATACAAAGGTTCCTGAGTCATTCTACTAGTTCTAGTAGCCACTCTAACAGCAAAGTCATGTTTATTATTTAATTCATCAAGCAAATCATTTTGAGCTTTAAGTACTTGCTCAAATTTTGAGTGGTAACCATAGAATCATATTTGCTAATGAGTTTAAGTTCACCTTTAACTCTAGCCATATAATCACTCAAGCATCCTATCTCGAAAGCATTATTCTTTAATTCTCTACCAACATAAGCATTAAAACTTTCTTGTCTAGCCATAAAGTCAGCAAATTCATCTAAGCATTGGCTATGAAATTTAGTAGAGGGAATTTCAACTTTATCATATCTATAGAGAGAATTTACCTTTACTACTGTGTCGAGGTTATCAAGACAATGTGTTTCTTCGACGAAGTGTATATTAAGACCATGTATTTCTTTAATAGGAGGTAAATTCTTAACATCTTCAGCTTTAATACCTTTTTCTTTCATTGATTTCTTTGCCTCTTGCATATCTTCAAGACTGAGAAATAGAACACCTCTCTTCTTCGGAGTTGGTTTAGGAATAGGCTCAGGAGTTAGCTCAATTGGCTCAGGGATTGCCTCAGGAATTGGCTCAGGAAGAATCCAATTGTTTTCATTAGTCAACATATTATTCAATAGTAATTCAGCTTGGTCGACTGTTCTTTCCCTGAAAACACAACCAGCACAACTATCCAAGTGGTCCTTGGAAGCATCAGTTAGTCCATTATAAAAGATATCAAGTATTTCATTTTTCTTAAGAGGATGATCAGGCAAAGCATTAAGTAGCCGGAGAAGCCTCCCCCAAGCTTGTGGGAGACTCTCTTCCTTGATTTGCACAAAGTTATATATTTCCCGCAAGGCTCCTTGTTTCTTATGAGCAGGAAAATATTTAGCAGAGAAGTAATAAATCATAGGGATAATTGATATTATGCCCCTAGTTGGGTCACCCTCGACAGGTTTACCCCTACTTTTCGAAAATACTCGTTCTTGCCCAAATCACTTTGCTTCTCTTGTGTTTTTGCCCTTCTGTCTCAATTCCGCCTGGTCAAAGGCGTTTGACTGTTAGAGAGACATTTTTTTAGACCATTTTGCCCCTCCTTACAACTCCAGTTAAAAGTCAAAGAAAAAAAACAATGTTACACTTACATGTGGGACCCAATTAAATGCAAAAGAAAAAAAATCCTTCCTTCTCTCTTCCCTGTGGGACCCACACCCCCATCCCCCTTCCTATCTTCTTCCTACCCAAGCTCGGCATGGCTTCCCCACTCACTCCGCTGCCGGTCACCCACGCCAGTGCCTCCCCGACCTCGAGCCCTAGGACGAGAAACTGCTACCCGTCTGCCCGCCGTCGGTCGATAGTGCCTCCCAACCTCCATCCCGGCCAGATCCGATCCAGCCCGAGCCTCCGGCGGCCGGATCTGCCGTCTACGTCGCGCCCCCATGGCCCGCGCCGATCCTGGCCTCCCCTACATCGCGCCGCCGCCCCTTGTGTTGGGGAACGTTGCAGAAAATTAAAATTTTTCTACGGTTTCACCAAGATCTATCTATGAGTTCATCTAAGCAACGAGTCAAGAGAGAGAGTTTGCATCTACATACCACTTGTAGATCGAGTACGGAAGCGTTCAAGGGAGTGGTGATGATGAAGACGTTCCCAACGTGATTCCGATCACCGATGACCAAGTGCTGAACGGACAGCACCTCCGCGTTCAACACACGTGCGGGACGACGGCGTCTCCTTCGTCTTGATCCAGCAAGGAGGAAGGAGAGGTTGAGGAAGACAACTCCAATGGCAGCACGACGGCGTGATGCAGATGGAGTGACTGTTCTCCGGCAGGGCTTCGCCAAGCTTACGCGGAGGAGGAGAGGTGTTGGGGAGGGGAGGGGCTGCGCCTTCAATGGTGTGTTGCAGCCCTCCCCTCACCCCTCTATTTATAGGGGAAGGGAGGAGGGGGCCGGCCCCCTCTAGATGCATCTAGTGGGGGGGGGGCGGCGGCCAAGGGGAGGAGGGCTTGCCCCCCAAGCAAGGGGGCGCCTTAGGGTTCCCCCCTCAACCCTAGGCGCATGGGCCAAGGGGAGGGGGTGCGCCCTAGCCCACTGTGAGCTGGCTGCCTCCCACGCAGCCCAAGTGGCCCCCGAAAGGGGTGGCCCCTCCCGTGGTCCTCCGGAACCTTTCCGGTGGACCCTCCATAATACCGATATGACCAAACTTTTCCGGTGTCCGTTTGACGACTTCCCATATATAAATCTTTACCTCCGGACCATTCCGAACTCCTCGTGACGTCCGGGATCTCATCCGACTCGAACAACATTCGGTAATCACATACAAGTCTTCCTATTAACCCTAAGCGTCACCGAACCTTAAGTGTGTAGACCCTACGGGTTCGGGAGACATGTAGACATGACCGAGACGCTCTCCGTCAATAACCAACAGCGGGATCTGGATACCCATGTTGGTTCCCACATGCTCCTCGATGTTGTCATCGGATGAACCCACGATGTCGAGGGTTCAAACAACCCCGTATGCTATTCCCTTTGTCGACGGTGTATGTTACTTGCCCGAGACTCGATCGTCGGTATCCCAATACCTCGTTTAGTCTCGTTACCGGCAAGTCACTTTACTCGTACCGTAATGCATGATCCCGTGACCAGACACTTGATCACTTTGAGCTCATTATGATGATGCACTACCGAAAGTGGGCCCAGTGATACCTCTCCGTCATGCGGAGTGACAAATCCTGTCTCGATCCGATCCGTGTCAACCCAATGTACACTTTTGGAGATACCTGTAATGCACCTTTATAGTCACCCGATTCGTTGTGACGTTTGGTACACCCAAAGCACTCCCTACGGTATCCGGGAGTTACACGATCTCACGGTCTAAGGAAGAGATACTTGACATTGGAAAAGCTCTAGCAAAAGCGAACTACACGATCTTTGTGCTATGCTTAGGATTGGGTCTTGTCCATCACGTCATTCTCCTAATGACGTGATCCCGCTTGTCAATGACATCCGATGTCCATAGTCGTGAAACCATGACTATCTCACGACCAACCGAGCTAGTCAACTAGAGGCTTACTAGGGACGTATTGTAGTCTATGTATTCACACGTGTATTACGATTTCTGGATAATACAGTTATAGCATGAATAAAGACAATTATCATGAACAAGGAAATATAATAATAATGCTTTTATTATTGCCTCTAGGGCATATTTCCAACACCTTGCCCAAGGACCCTCGCCGCCTGTCCCTGAAACCAGCTTGTCCTGTTGGCTCTGGCCATCCGCATTGAATCTCGGGTGCTCCGGCCAAATCGCGCCGCAACCTACCTCCATTGACGCGTCGGATCGAGACCTCCTACACACCCTGTGGTGGTGCTGCATCTGCCACACCCATCACGAGCGAACACTGTGGCCTCGAGGTCTAGCGTGTGCTCATCGGAGGCGCCCACTGGCGAGTGGTTTGCTGCCCCTGCCATGCAGTCCATCAGCGCGTCGGTCGACAGAGCTTGGCAGTGTCCGGGGTGGGAGAGGGAGGTGGTAGTGGGGTGCGCTGACGGCAGGTCGTGCGACGCCGGCAGCGCGGGTGCGGCGACACCAGGATGGGGAAAGTGAGGTTTTTCGGGAGGGAGAAAGAGTGTATGTTTTTTTGCTTTCAGTTGGGTCCCACATGTAAGTGTCACATTGTTTTTTCCTTTGATTCTTAACTGAAGTTGGAAGGAGGGGCAAAATGGTCCAGAAAAATGTCGCTCTGACGGTCAAACGCCTTTGACTGGACGGAATTGAGACGGAAGGGCAAAAACACAAGAGAAGCAAAGTGGTTTGGACAGGAACGAGTATTTTCGAAAAGTAGGGGTAAACCTATCGAGGGTGACCCAACTAGGGGCATAATATCAATTATCCCTAAATCATATCCTGGGGACTACGCACACAACTAGGATCAAGAGAATTAAACCAAGTCTTAGCATCACCCTTTAATGAGAAAGGAAATATCTTAAGGATATAATAATAGAGAGACCTCTCATCATTAGTAAACAGGGTGGCTATATCATTCAACTTGGTAAGATGTGCCACAAAAGTTTTAGATTCAAGGCCATAAAAAGGATCAAATTCAACTAAAGTAATTATTTCAGGATCAACAGAGAATTCATAATCCTTATCAGTAACACAGATAGGTGAAGTAGCAAAAATAGGGTCAGGTTTTATTCTAGCATTAAGAGATTGCTGCTTCCATTTAGCTAATAACTTCTTAAGATAATATCTATCTTTACAAGCAAAGATAGCTCTAGCAGCTTCCTCATTCATAACATACCTGAGGGAGTCCTGGACTAGGGGGTGTCCGGGTAGCCGAACTATCATCTTTGGCCGGACTCCTAGACTATGAAGATACAAGATTGAAGACTTCGTCCCGTGTACGGATGGGACTTTCCTTGGCGTGGAAGGCAAGCTTGGCGTCTGGATATGTAGATCTCCTACCATTGTAACCGACTCTGTGTAACCCTAACCCTATCCGGTGTCTATATAAACCGGAGGGTTTTAGTCCGTAGGGACGAACAACAATCATACCATAGGCTAGCTTCTAGGGTTTAGCCTCCTTGATCTCGTGGTAGATCTACTCTTGTACTACCCATATCATCAATATTAATCAAGCAGGAGTAGGGTATTACCTCCATCGAGAGGGCCCGAACCTGGGTAAAAACATCGTGTCCCTTGTCTCCTGTTACCATCCGCCGGGACCCCCTACCCGAGATCCGCCGGTTTTGACACCGACATTGGTGCTTTCATTGAGAGTTCCTCTGTGTCGTCACCTATATGCCCGATGGCTCCTTCGATCATCATTAACGACGCGGTCCAGGGTGAGACTTTTCTCCCCGGACAGATCTTCGTATTCGGCGGCTTTGCACTGCGGGCCAATTCGCTTGGCCATCTGGAGCAGATCGAAAGCTATGCCCCTGGCCATCAGGTCAGATTTGGAAGTTTAAACTACACGGCCGACATCCGCGGAGACTTGATCTTCGACGGATTCGAGCCGCAGCCAAGCGCCGCACTATCTTGATGGGCATGATCTAACTCTGCCGGTCAAAGGTCACGGAGGTCAAGATTTCAGTGTCCGGCCCGAACATTGATTCGAGCCGATCTCGCCGATTGAGGATGGTTGGTTGGACACCACCTCGAGGGCTGAAATCTCTACGGCGATTGAGCCGAACACAATCCCTGTCCTTCACGAAGACCGTGACTCCAAGGTGTCGGACTCCTCTCTGGACTCCGAACCCTCCGCGCCCCTGCCAATCGAATCCGATTGGGCGCCGGTCATGGAGTTCATCGCCGGACATCTTTCAAAGCACTCGCCTTTGGCGACATCCTGAATTCACTAAAGTCTCTCTCTTTATCCGAGAGAGCCCTGGCCGGACTACGGCCAGAAGGTTGGGACGCGGACGACGAAGAAATTCAACACCCACCCACCACCCACTTTGTAGCCAGCCGATGATTTAACCGACATGCTCGACTTCGACTCCGAAGACATCGACGGTATGGACGACGATGCTGGAGACGACCAAGAACCAGCGCCTACAGGGCAATGGAAGGCCACCTCGTCATACGACATATACATGGTGGACATCCCAAAAGATGGGAACGGCGATGGAACAACGGAGGATGACCCCTCCAAGAAGCAACCGAAGCGCCGACATCAGCGGCGCCGCTCTAAATCCCGCCACAGCAAAAACGATGATTCCGGCACGGGAGATAATAACACCCCGGACAATGCCGAAGACAACCCCTCCAAGAGGACTCAGCGCAGGAGGAGGGAGAAGCAAGTCCGCATGACAGTGCGGCAGAAAGAGAGGTAGAGGACGATAATTATGCGGTTCCCTTCGAAGATGAGGGAAGCCTCAACGACGACGAATTCGTCGTGCCTGAGGATCCCGCCCGAACAGGAGCTGCGTTTCAAACGCAGGCTTATAGCCACGGCAAGCAGCCTCAAGAAAAAGCAGCAACGGCTTAGAGTCGACCAAGACCTGCTGGTAGTCGGATGATGGATCAAGTCCTTGCAACCGAAGAGTATGAACTCGAACGCCTCCAAAAGCTACCCCAAACGCAGGCCGTTGCCTCGATCGGAGGAGGAAGCACCCACATCGCCAGGCGCATGATGTGGCTGACCGCCACCCGTGGCTGCGACGGAGAGGCCTCTAGACCCTCCATTCAAGCCGCACCCGACGCCGCTCAAAAAGTACCAAGGCACGGGAAAACGCATCGGACTTACGAGATATATTGGAGGATAAGGCAAAACATACAAGATCGATCTACGGATCGCGTGGGCGCCCAACGACTCGGGATGATTACCGTCGCGCCGGATACAGCAAACCCGACCGGGCCGAACATAGTAGACAAAGCTCATATGAGCTACGTCGTGATATAGCCCAATACAGAGGCGCCGCACACCCACTATGCTTCACAGATGAAGTAATGGATCATCAAATCCCCGAGGGCTTCAAACCCGTAAACATTGAATCATACGATGGTACCACAGATCCTGCGGTGCGGATCGAGGACTATCTCCTCCATATCCACATGGCCCGCGGTGATGATCTACATGCCATCAAATACCTCCCACTCAAGCTTAAAGGACCAGCTCGGCATTGGCTCAACAGCTTGCCGGCAGAATCAATTGGTTGTTGGGAGGACACGGAAGCCGCATTCCTTGATAACTTCCGGGGCACATATGTGCGACCACCGAGCGCCGATGACCTTAGCCATATAATTCAGCAGCCGGAAGAATCGGCGGAACAATTACGGACACGGTTCCTAACAAAGAAAAATCAAATCGTTGATTGCCCGGATGCAGAGGCCCTTGCAGCCTTCAAACATAACATCCGCGACGAGTGGCTTGCCTGGCACCTAGGACAGGAAAAGCCGAAATCCATGGCAGCCCTCACAACACTCATGACACGCTTTTGCGCGAGAGAGGACAGCTGGCTAGTTCGAAGCAACAACTTGGCCAAACACCCTGATAGTTCGGATACCAAGGACAACAATGGCAGGTCGCGTCGCAATAAGAACAAGCGCCCGATTAACGGCGATAATGCTGAAGATACGACCATCAATGCCGGATTCGAGGCTCTAAACCCGTCAGCGGAAGAAGCCATTCAAAAGAAATACCCAGGGGCCCGGCCCAACTTGGACCGAATACTCGATCGCTTGTGCGGATAGATGGCACCCCCGAAAAACCAGCCAACCACACCAACAGGGATTGTTGGGTGTTCAAGCAAGCAGGCAAGTTAAGTGCCGAACTCAATGACAAGGGGCTGCATAGCGATGACGAGGAAGAGCCCCGGCCGCCGAACAATAGAGGACAAAAGGGCTTTCCCACACAAGTGCGGACGGTGAACATGATATACGCAACCCATATACCCAAAAGGGAGCGGAAGCGTGCACTAAGGGACGTATATGCGATGGAGCCAGTCGCCCCGAAGTTCAACCCATGGTCTTCCTGCCCGATCACCTCCGATCGAAGGGACCACCCCACTAGCATCCGTCACGGCGGTTTCGCCGCATTGGTTCTTGACCCAATTATTGACGGATTTCACCTCACGTAGTCCGATGGACGGCGGTAGCAACTGAACCCGCTTTATCGAGGATACAAGGTCGCCAAAATGGGCATAGACCCTCAAGGATTAAACCCACAAAGACGACCTTTAAAGGCGTCATACCAGGTGTAGAGGCCAATTGTGCAGGCTCAGTTACACTCGAAGTGGTCTTCGGATCCCCGGATAACTTCCGAAGCGAAGAGTTAATCTTCGACATAGTCCCGTTCCGCAGCGGCTATCACGCACTGCTCGGACGAACCGCATTTGCAAAGTTCAATGCGGTGCCGCACTATGCATACCTCAAGCTCAAGATGCCAGGCCCTCGAGGAGTAATCACGGTCAATGGAAACACCGAACGCTCTCTCCGAATGGAGGAGCACACGGCGGCCCTCGCGTCGGATGTGCAAAGCAGCCTCTCACAGCAATTCTCGAGTCCGGCCACTAAACATCCAGACACTATCAAGCGCGCCCGGAGTAACCTACAACAAGACCGCCTGGCACGATCCAAGCACGCGTAGCAATCCGGCCCCAACCCCAGCCCTCGCGAAACCGCGAAGCTAGTACTACGCGTACATAACTACGCTCTGGAGATACCATGGGCATAAGGGGAGGGGCACGACCACTGCTGCGCCCAGAATGCGGCTCAACCGCACTGTGGGCTCCCAATTGTGTCATTCTTTTCTTTCTTCTTTTTCTTACTTTCGGGACTCCGTTTTCCGAAGTCCTGTCCGGCACTAGAATCGCCGAACTCACGATGCAACAGCGAGGAAGCGTAAAGCTACGTCGAGTGTTCGTGTGGTCTCTATTACGAGCATTATACCTGTTTTTACATACCATCCGCAGCTTACCCCTGGAGGGGGACATGTTAAATAGTCCCATCCCTTGCTTATCGCACTATTTGTATCGTTCTGCTTCCATTGCAGTACCTTTTTGAATAAACAATCCATAGCTTTTGCCTATTATTGCACTCATTTCTTTATCTATATATATGTTCATTTCATGACATGTTGCACCCGTACACTTTGGTACGGCCAATACACCAGGGGCTTAAGTACCCCAAAAGTATGGTGTGATAAGTCCGAACACTTTCACAAGTGCGGCACCCCGAACTTATAGCATTATATGCATCGGCTCCGAATCATGTCTTGGGTCAATAGTTGGGTTTTCCCGGCTCCTATGTTTTGGTACCTTACATTCTATTATATCGGCTAAGGTAGCACTAGGAGAACCACTGCGATTGTGCCCCGGTTGAGCTGGGTTGAGCACCTCGGTGGAAAGCTAAAACTGACCCGTCATGATAGGGCGAGAGCCGGTCGCTGTTTGAGAGGTTTTTTCGGGTCCCTAAATACTTATGCCGCTTAGAGCGAGGAACCGGCATTGTCCGGCTAAGGCGTGGATAGCGCCCCGAACTCGGTCTTCCGAATACTAGGGGCTTCGCCGAAATTTAAAATTATAGAATTCTATGGCTAAGTGAGAGTGTTCAAGCATTATAACTCCGGTTGCCTTGTTACCGTTATGCTGAGCGCCTCCCTCGATGGACCCAAGAATGGGAACAAGAGCGCTCAAGTTTATCCCGAACACCCCAAAGACTTTCGTGGCATGGGGGCTGAAGCCAACGACTTGCCATCTCTCAAATTTGATAAGCGGCCGCCTGAAGGTAATATTTTAAATTAACAAGCGTTGCTTAACGCATATGAACAAGTTTTCAGCATACAGGATAACAAATGCGAGTCTATTCAAAAATTACATCTTTGGAGCACTCATCCGCTATACGGCGGGCACCCTTCAATGCAGACGGAGCGCTTGATGACTTCAATCCATGGACAGGCGTCCACCAGCCACCGCACTAGCCCAAAGTAGCTCCCAGGCATGGCTTCCAATGGCCACAGCCGAACTATGAGGCCCCTCATGGCCTGTTCGGCGACCTTGTGGATGTCGACCAGCTGCTTCAGCTGGTCGCTTAGGGGCACCGGATGTCCGGCCTCAGCATACTGAGACCAGAACACCTTCTCCGTCGAGCTCCCCTCCTTCGCGCGGTAGAATGCGGCAAGATCGGACACACCACGGGCAGATCTGCGAATGCTCTGGAGAGCTCCAAGTCCGGGTAAGTAATAGGTAATTCACTTTCACATTCTTGCTCTGCATAAAGAATGCCTTACCCGCCGCGATCTTCTTTATTGCCTCAATCTCACGGAGGGCTTTTTGGACCTCGGCCTTACCAGCTTTGGCACTTTCAAGAGCTGAAGCAAGCTCGGACTCTCGGGTCTTCAAGTCACGCTCCAAACCCTCATGTTTTTCCACGAGATCCTGGAGCTCTTGCCGCACCTCCACCAGCTGCGCCTCCCCCTTCCCTCGCTCGGTGCGCTCCGCAGCCGCTTCGTTTTCGGCCGCGGACACCGCCTCCTTCAGGGTCGCCACCTCACTCGTGGCCCCTGCATTACCCATGTTATTCCTGTTATTTTTTGCAACCAAATCCTTTCTATAAGGTATTTCTTTAATAAGATATTACTTACCTTCCTTGTCCTCGAGCTGCTTCTTGGCAAGGCCGAGCTCGTTCTCGGACCGCTCGAGGCTCTGCTTCAATGCATTGACCTCCATGATCGGTCTTGGCAGAGGTCAGCGCAGCCTGCATTCCCATATTGACATACTTATGTTAGACTCCTGCGTATATCTTTTTAGATCCTTAGTCCGGCTTTTCTTTCCGAACACCGAACTAAGCATCGGGGGCTACTGTCTATGCGGTAATATTTTTACATATTCTAAACTTACCTCAAAGCCTGTTAGAAGGCTGGTACAGGCTTCAGTCAGCCCGCTCTTGGCGGACTGAACTTTCTGGATCACCACACTCATAACAAAGGCGGTGCTCCTCCTCGATGGAGAGCACTGTTAAGCGCCTCCAGTAAGCTATCCGGTGCCTCCGGTTGGACGGAGGACACCGCGTCTTACCCTTCCTACGAAGGTACCACTTTCCGGACTTCGGAACCACTGAAGGTTCCGGTATGGAGTCCGGACGAGGGTCGGGCCTAGAGCCCCTGGGGGTCTCGCCCCCCACGCGCCTGGAGTCTGGGAGGTCGCCTTGCGCCGCCTCCTGCGCCACCTCCTCTTGACTAGGCCCCCCTTGGGGCCCCACCTCGGCGTCGTCCGCAGCATGAGGTGAGGAGGCGGCCGGAAGTGAAGTACTATCCATTTCCGACGAACTCAGGGACCCGCCGATTTCGGCGAGCTTCGCCCTTAGGCGGGCTGTATCATTGTTCGGCATTAGAGAACACTATGCAATAGAAAAAAAAGCCATGGGTATCCGGACACTTACGATCTACGCCAGGCTTGGCGTTGTTGGCCACTCCTCCTCGTCGTTGTCGGCGTTGGTGGAGAAGTCCGGAGGAAGGGTCCTTCCCTTCTTGGACCCTCCGGCCTCCCGGTTAGGCGGCCTTCCTTTCCTCTCTTCCCCGTTGGGGAGAGGCTTCTTTTTCCTCCTCCTCGTTCTCAGGAGAGGATTCAGCCTCGGAGTCTGACAGCACCTGGCGCCGGGAGCTCCTTCGAGTTCCCGTGGCCTCCTTCTTGGCCTTCTTCTCTGGCACCACGTGAGTGCCGGAGCCAGCCAGTCCGTCAATCGAGGCGTCGCTGGGTCTTCGGCAAAGGAGCCGGACAAGTTAATCTGTCCATCGTCTTCAGCCAGTCCTGTCCAAGGTTTGGGAGTTTTAGATCCCACATTGAGTCAATCTATGAAAAGCAAGAGTCCCATAAAGGGTAAAATAACTTACCTCGCTGGCTTGATGTTGCGAGCTGAATCCGCGATCTTGGTGGCGGATGTAGGAGCCTCGGCGCCCTTGAGCGGCACCTTCCGGGCATCTTCGCACGTAGTGTCGAAGAGCTGGCTCAAGGTCAGTCTTTGTCAGGCGGATCAAACTCCCACAAATTGAAGGCCCGTTCTTTGCACGGGAGAATCCGGCGGATGAGCATAACTGGACTACGTTGACAAGCTTGAGCTTCTTGTCCACCAGGTTTGAACACGAGTTTGGAGTCCGGTCGGCTCTTCGAATTACCCCACGTCAGGCCCGTCTCTGTCCATGATGTGAGCCGTGTGGGGGAGCCAGATCTGAATTCGGGGGCCGCCGCCCATTTGGAGTCGCGCGGCTCGGTGATATAGAACCACCCCGATTGCCACCCCTTTACTGTCTCACGAAGGAGCCCTCGAGCCATAGAACATTGGGCATCCTGCCCGCCATGGCGCCTCCGCCCTCCGCCTGTCGGCCGCCCACTATCTTCGGCTTGACGCTAAAGGTCTTCAACTATAAACCGAAGTGGGGTTGGATGCAGAGGAAAGCCTCGCACACAAAGATAAACGCCGAGATGTTGAGGATGAAATTCGGGGCCAGATCGTGGAAATCTAGGCCGTAGTAGAACATGAGCCCCCGGACAAATGGGTGAAGTGGAAAACCTAGTCCGCGGAGGAAGTGGGTGAGGAACACCACCCTCTCATGGGGCCTGGGGGTGGGGACGAGCTGCCCCTTGTTGGGGAGCCGACACGCGATGTTGCCAGACAAGTATCCGGCCTCCCGCAGCTTTTTGATGTGCCCCTCCGTGACGGAGGAGGCCATCCACCTACCTCCCGCTCCGGACATAGTTGGAGAAGGTTGAGGTGGGATGTGCGGACTTAGGCGCCGGAGCTCGAGTCTTGTGAAATGGATGAGCAAAGGAGGAAGAAGGCGTGGGTGAAAAGGTGGATCCTTATCCCTTATATGGACGGACGAAGCTATCGTCCCCGCTAGCCCTGGTAAAACTCGCTTATCTCCCAAGCGCCGTAATCAATGGCGCGGATGGGTTACCCACGTCCGTATTGATGGGAATCCCGGAATAAGGGGCACGATCTATGCTTTGATAGGGCGTGCCGGAAACCGCCTCGCTAAGCTAGCGAGGTTGAACAAGAAAAATCGATTCATATAAAGGCCTGGCCGTGGTGTGATGTCACGCCGCGGAATACGTCAGCAGATCTGTGCAAAAGTTATTCTCTCTACGGTGGTATGTGGAACTTGTTTTGCAGAGCCGGACACTATCCTTGTGTTCAAAACCTTCCATGAAGTATTCGGAGGAGGAACCCACCTTGCAATGCCGAAGACAATATGCGCCCGGACTAAATCGTCATTGAAGCCTGGTTAGGGCTACCGAGGAGTCCTGGATTAGGGGGTGTCCGGATAGCCGAACTATCATCTTTGGTGGGACTCCTGGACTATGAAGATACAAGATTGAAGACTTAGTCCCATGTCCGGATGGGACTTTCCTTGGCGTGGAAGGCAAGCTTGGCGATACGGATATGTAGATCTCCTACCATTGTAACCGACTACGTGTAACCCTAACCCTATCCGGTGTCTATATAAACCGGAGGGTTTTAGTCCGTAGGGACGAACAACAATCATACCATAGGCTAGCTTCTAGGGTTTAGCCTCCTTGATCTCGTCAGAGATCTACTCTTGTACTACCCATATCATCAATATTAATCAAGCGAGAGTAGGGTATTACCTCCATCAAGAGGGCCCGAACACAGGTAAAACATCGTGTCCCTTGTCTCATGTTACCATCCGCCTAGACGCACAGTTCGGGACCCCCTACCCGAGATCCGCCGGTTTTGACACCGACAATACCCCTTAGGAACAACAGGTAATTCATAATCATGGGGAGAACCTTCATCATCACTATCATCAATAATAGCATCTTCAATAATTTCATTCTGTCTAACCCTAGCAAGTTGTTCATCAAGAAATTCACCTAATGGCACAGTAGTATCATGCACAGAAGTAGTTTCATCATAAGTATCATGCATAGCGAAGTGGCATCATCAATAACATGCGACATATCAGAATTCATAGCAGTAGCAGGTTTAGGTGTCGCAAGCTTACTAATAACGGAAGGAGAATCTAGTGCAGAGCTAGATGGCAGTTCCTTACCTCCCCTCGTAGTTGAGGGCAAAATCTTGGTTCTTTCATCTTTCAAGTTCCTCATAGTGATCAACAGATATAAATCCCAAGTGACTCAAAGAATAGAGCTATGCTTCCGACAGCGGCGCCGTAAATTAGTCTTGATAACCCACAAGTGTAGGGGGTCGCAATGACTTTTCGAGGGTAGAGTATTCAACCCAAATTTATTGATTCGACACAAGGGAGCCAAAGAATATTCTTAAGTATTAGCAGTTGAGTTGTCAATTCAACCACACAGATAACTTAGTATCTGCAGCAAGGTATTTAGTAGCAAAGTAGTATGATAGTAATGGTAACAATGGCAAAAGTAAAGATAATAGTTTTGTGGTAATTGTAACAAGATAAATGTAAAAGTAAATAAGCAAAGCACAATATGTGAAAAGCTCGTAGGCATTGGATTAGTGATGGATAATTATGTCGGATGTGATTCCTCATATAATAGCTATAACATAGGGTGACACAAAACTAGTCCAGTTCATCAATGTAATGTAGGCATGTATTCCGAATATAGTCATACGTGCTTATGGAAAAGAACTTGCATGACATCTTTTGTCCTACCCTCCCGTGGCAGCGGGGTCCTAGTGGAAACTAAGGGATATTAAGGCCTCCTTTTAATAGAGAACCGGGCCAAAGCATTAACACATAGTGAATACATGAACTCCTCAAACTACGGTCATCACCGAGAAGTATCCCGATTATTGTCACTTCGGGGTTATCGGATCATACCACATAATAGGTGATTATAGACTTGCAAGATAGGATCAAGAACTCACATATATTCATGAAAACATAATAGGTTCAGATCTGAAATCATGGCACTCGGGCCCTAGTGACAAGCATTAAGCATAGCAAAGTCATAGCAACATCAATCTCAGAACATAGTGGATACTAGGGATCAAACCCTAACAAAACTAACTTGATTACATGGTAAATCTCATCCAACCCATCACCGTCCAGCAATCCTACGATGGAATTACTCACGCACGGTGGTGAGCATCATGAAATTGGTGATGGAGGATGGTTGATGATGACGACGGCGACGAATCCCCCTCTCCGAAGCCCCGAACGGACTCCAGATCAGCCCTCCCGAGAGAGATTAGGGCTTGGCGGTGGCTCCGTATCGTAAAACGTGATGAAACTTTCTCTTTGATTTTTTCCTCCACGAAACGGAATATATGGAGTTGGAGTTGAGGTCGGTGGAGCATCAGGGGGCCCACGAGATAGGGGGCCCGCCCAGGGGGGAGGGCACGCCCCCACCCTCGTGGACATGGTGTGGGGCCCCTGGCCTTGATTCTTTCGTCAATATTTTTTATATTTTCCAAAACTTATCTCCGTGGATTTTCAGGTCATTCCGAGAACTTTTGTTTTCTGCCACGATAAACAACATCATGGCGATTCTGCTGAAAACAAAGATCATCCGGGTTAGTTTCATTCAAATCATGCAAGTTAGAGTCCAAAACAAGGACAAAGGTTTTTGGAAAAGTAGATACGTTGGAGACGTATTAGTATGACTCAATAAAAAGAAAAGAAATTCAGATTCAATGGGAGAAGACAAGGTAATATTGGCTCTTTGTCAGATCAACAATAATTCAAACGAGAGCCACTCAACATTTTCATCGTGGTCTTCTCCTCGGTATGACTCAAACAAAAGAAAAGAAATTCAGAGAAACACACTGAAATATTTTTGGAGTTTTTGGTTTTTCGTAAGCAAGCAAATGAAAAGAAAAAAATGAGAGAACTCTTTACACGAGAAAGCAAAAACATATCTTTGGGTTTTACTTCTAGTGCTACAACAAATTAAACTAGGAAGAAAAATAAAAAAAGAAGCAAAAACATATTTTTGGATTTTCTCAACGTTTTTCAAACACACAAGAAGAAAGCAAGAAAATAAATTTGACATGGATGATACAATAAAAAAGTGTGAACACCGACAATTGGAATGAAATGTGTGAACATGAATGTAAAGTCCGTGGGAATACGTACTCCCCCAAGCTTAGGCTTTTGGCTTAACTTGGTAATCAGTTAGTAGCATGTGTAATGGTCGGAGTGGTAGCTCACGGAGGCTCTTGGTGCGGATGCCTCAGCCCGCCATGCAACCACAACCACTGTGTTATGAGCTCGGTCCTCGCTCTCAAGAACATAATATCTTCCCCTGTTATGAACATCAAAGAGAGCAGGTGCAAGAAAATATGTGTCTACCATGGATTCCTTGTTAAACGTCAAATTATAAGTGAAATTATGGGGATCACCACTCAGAATCTTATGCCGTTTCATAACATCAAAGTCTAGGTACTGCGTG
This sequence comes from Aegilops bicornis, assembly GCA_021605145.1. Classification (NCBI taxonomy): domain Eukaryota; kingdom Viridiplantae; phylum Streptophyta; class Magnoliopsida; order Poales; family Poaceae; genus Aegilops; species Aegilops bicornis. The sequence goes on from JAHIAL010000013.1 coordinate 3,124,540, forward strand.
GGCAGAATAGGATCATAGGGCAAAGGTGAAACACCTAGCCCTCTTGCTAAGCGTGGGGCATAAATTCCACCATAAAAATATCCACTGCCAGCATTGTGCTGTAACCGATGTGCAACAATCGCTCCAAGATTATAACTTTTATCACCGTAGAGAGCGGTGTGTATGAGGCTCAAATCAGGAGCACAAAGTGTACTAAAATCTTGTTTGCCTACAATACATTTCCATTAAATAATGCGAAGTACTGAATTGCAGGAAAATGAATGCTCTTTATTCTACCAAGCGTCACTCCCCTAGTTTCACCATAGCAAAGACTAGTCAGGAATATTTCGAACTTAGACCTCGGTGGTTCATCGAGCGAACCCCAAAATGGGATTTGCAGAGGTGAGCAAACCTTTCTAAAGATATGGTAAATGGATTTTCATATAGTTTAAATGACACCCTAGACTCACGGGGAAGGAACTTAAATCCTTTGACAAATGATTCAGTGAGGATGAGGTGTTGGTCACACTTATCTGAAATGTAGGGACCGAGATCGGCATTGTGAACATATTGCTCAAATTCCTCCTTGATGCCCACGCTCACCATATAATTGTTGCATGACCATAAGCATGTTTTGGTGGTGGCATTTAGAATGGAACTTTCACTTGGTTCAACATAAGACTGACGAACGGAGCTGCTGCTAGAAGATGCCTCTGAGGATCTCCTCCTTGAAGAACTCCTTTCAAAGAAGTTCATAATGTTCGCGTACAATTTTCTGAAAATTTTGAGTCACAAATCACTACAACAAATTGACATACTGTGACAAAAACCCTCATGACAATGGTGGACAATGTCATCGATTACCGCAAATCAGTGACGATAAACGTCACTCAATTGCCGCGGTCTCTAAGCACACCTGGCTACCAATTTCTGTGACAGTTTGGTATTTTCATGATGGACTTGCCAGTGTCACCAAATACTACGAATGTTGATGATCATGTTTTGTCATGTAACGTCCAGTAGTGGGACCTGCCATAGCTAGTTCAAGGGTTATTGAGAGGTAGGACCCATGCATCGCTTTTGTAATGGTACTCGCCATAATTTTTCAAAGGCTACGAGCATTGTAATTATTTTATTCTATCTAATATAAGTTGGTGTAGCCATGGAAGACATATATTTATTATTTTTTATAAACTGAAAACCTTGTTTTGTTTCTCTTTTTTCTGAGATGGTTATTTTGTTCTTTCTAATATAAATAGGTAGTGGCTCGGCAAAAAACATTAATCGGCATTTGTGATCTGATGTTGTTTATCTCAAAAATAGAAATGGAAATAAGAGAGTGAACGGCAATGGAAAAAAATATATATATTTAACATAGCTATTTTGTTCTTATATACGGAATAAATAGGTAGTGGTTGCGTTGAAAACTACAATCAGACGCTCATGAGCTAAGGTTGTTTCTCTCTATCTAAAAAAATTAAATGGAAAGACGAGAGTAGATGGAAGATCTTATTTTTATTCTCATCTGTAAACAGGCAGTTGTTGGGCAAACAACTTGAATGGGGCACTCGTGAGGTGATGTTGTTTCGTCCTATCTAAAAAATATAAATGATTTATCTATATAGCGAACCATCTAGGTCTACAACAAATACAAATAATCTCTTTGCCCTCGGATCGCGATCAAAATCAAAACACCGGTTCCATCGTGGTCGGGATCAATGCCGCAGGAACCCTTGTGGGCGCGAAAAACATATTTAAGACCATTGTGTACATGTTTCGGCATATTTATTTACAATTATCTAAAAAAACTACATGGAAAATACCAAAACATAATTTCTATATAACATTTACTTTTTCTAATAATCGTTTGATATTTATTTCGAATTAAATGAATTACATGATAAAATATTAAAGTGGAACTTAAATCGTAAAAATAAATCATTCCTCGCGGCACCCTCGTGGTCCCCACGGTCAAGACCCAGCCAAATTCCTCCTTTTTCACCCGTGAAGAGCCACCGCCTATCCCGCAGCTTTCTTCTGCCCCGATTCAACCGACTCTCTTTTCCCCAAGATTACAACCCCGATTGGAACGACCGGCGGCGGCAGATCGGGGGAGGTCGCTCTACAGGCCGAGCAAGGATCCACCCAAACACCCTGCCCCGCTAGCACCCGGCCCTCTTCTCCCCCAACTGCAGCGACCCATGACGCCAGATTGAGGGAGGCTACCCCACCGCCGAGCTTGGATCCACCGCATCAACCCGCCCAGCGAGCACCCGGATCTCTTTTCCCCAAATAATCGACGACGTCTCGGTGATTTCTTCATCCCGCCCTCCTCATCCAGCCACCCCTTGGCGTTCAATGATTAGGTTTCATGCATACTACTACTCATCCTGCCCTTCTCTGCAATTAGGATTTGCCACAGCCTGCGATGGTAAAAAGCCTGAATCTCCTGCTAGATAACATTACTTGATACCTATTGATAGGTCTGGGTGCAAAACCGTAATAGTGAACATGGTTTAGCATATGTTATAGCCTGCTATTTTACAAAGGGATGAACCTGAATAAATGCTCTTGTACAAATGATTAGCCGTTATGGAAAAGTTCGATTAGGTATGAGCTGTGTGGCCTTAGCTGGGAGATTTCTTTTGCTGTCATGCGCTTGTATGGCTACTCTTGCATTCAGAAGAAAATTATATGTTAACCATCTGATGGTTGTACCCTGCTATAATAAAATATACTAGATGCTCTTAATCGCTGTATGGTGTCATAATCAGATGAACATAAACACATGCACTAAAGTATGCAGCATATAAAACGAGAACTAATTACAAAGCGGGGGCACGCATCCTGTATCCTCAGATCTACATGTCCGGATAAACTAGCTTCTTGATGCAACCACTTTATCTATGTTAAAAGCGTGAAACTGAATTCTATGTTTGTGGTTCTTTGTCCCATAAATAGTCCTTAACTAGTGCTGTCAAAACTGAATAAAGACCGAGATCGCACTTGATTTTGACTCCTTAACGAGATGTATAGCTATGTATCAGTGTACCTTTCTCTCCAGTACTAGTTAAAAGAGAACTAAACTTAATCTTTGACGTGCCTCTCCTAATTTAGCTACCCATGATGTTAAGCGTCTGAAGCCCACAAGCATTTTCGGTACGCCCAGAACTTGATAAAAGCAGATACATGGTAAACTTCAGTTTTTTTTACTATATTCTGACATCCTAAGCTGGGTAAAATCAACCTGCTCCTACTTTGCAAACACACAACACCATCCATCGAGCCTTAATTCTGAAATAACAAGAACTTTATGGTTTCTAAACTATGCGATAGCTCTGCAATCATATTTTTTTGCTGTTTTTATTCTGAACATTCTGGTCTTGTTTTTCTTGGCTTGTTGGTTGTTTCTCCCTGTTGTGACCCAGCTGCATCATGCATGTTGATTTCTGTCCTTGTTAGATCCCAATGCATGAGATCTTCATTTTCTATTTATACATTCGACATGAACTTCTTGTTGGCACTTTGCTGCTGCTTACGTGTTATGACTGTTTTACACAATCTAGTTTCTTTTTGTCTACCACCAATGCGAAGCCAACTTGTAACAGCTAAATCAATCAGTTACGTTACAAGTACTCCTCCATCCATATGCTTACTCATAGTGCAAGCAAGAGTAAATGCTTTTAATTAATTTTTCTTTAACAATTAGTTATACACAATATTAGTGCATCCCGTGCTTGCATCATACTTATCTTTTTATTAAATCCATGTAAGCTTCGGGAAGGGGCTTTGAGAGATGAAGAGGAAGACACTCTTGCTATGTACAAAGCAATGGTAATATATCGTGTGGACTACATCTTGAATAATGTGTACATCAGTGTGCACTCACTGGCTTTAATTAGGTCTTATGTTTTCACTTCCAGCAAAATTTTAAGAATTCCAAATACCTTACTTCTAGTCCTATGTCTATTGCACCTTGTCATTATATATGTAGTAGTAATGTTAGATTTTCATATATAGGAAAAAGGCAAGTACAATAATCAGGACCCAAGTCCCATTGAGTTTTTCAAAGAGACCCATACTAACAACATGAGTGAGCTGACACATCTAGCTTATGTAAGATTTCTTCCTTTATTGTTTCTAACTTGAAATAGATTTTCATATTGATCGAGTGTATCCATCATATGAACTTTGCCTTGAGCATCAATGTTTTTCCTTATACAATAGAATGCAATGGAAAAGAAAAGGGAAACACAATCAGAAGGTGAGCAACCAGTGTTTGATTCAACGATTGTGGCTGAAGTTCTAAAGGAAGAAAACACCCATAGCACCTTCCTTTCCATCATGAGTTATGCATCAAGATTCGGGATATTTGTGAACTCTAATTCATCAGCAAGGATCTGAGTTCTAGAAGAAAAAATTGAGCAAAAGGATAGAGAGGCGAGAGAGGCAAATGACAGGTACTTGTCTTGTTTCTTGTTGTGCTCTTGTTGTTTCTTTTTTCCTACTTTTCTGCCCGTGCACAGTGCCTTCATGATAGTGAGAAAATGAATACACAAATACTTGTGAATAAGACATTTGTCTTTAGTTGTTGTAACAAACTAAGGAGTGCTTCGCTGTTTATGTATGGTTTGATCCAAATCCAATAATCCAAAGTAACATAAAAATAATAAATTCTTGTAATGAGAAATACATGGTTTGTTGCATGGTTTTGCTGCTACAACACAAAGGCATGAGAATAAGATTGTAATGTATGTTTTCTAATCCTGAAATCTAGTATGATCTATTGATTGGTTTATATGCTTGCTTTTTAGTAGAATGATATAGGTTGGTTGAGTTTGATCTAAAAAATTGTTGTCCAAGCATAGTTGTTTCTTGCCTAGGTTGTTGACTTGATATCTTATCGCTGATGCTCGCTCCTTTTTAACCATTATAAGTTATTCTTCGGTTTACTGTTTCATTTGCCCATCCATATGTTTGCCTTCACATTTAATAATGTACCTCTCTATTTTACATTCATATTTTGATAGATTCTAAGCTTCTTAGTGGCACTCTTGCACCTTTTTATCTTGTCTGTTGTCATCTTATCAAGATGCAATGTTGTTGTGTTTTGTCAATTTATAGGCACTGCGAGGAGTTAGTGGCGAGACTTGAAGCACAAGCGAGAGCATTTCAAGAGGCGCAGAGGAAGCAATACAAAGAATTGGAAGATGTGAAGAAAATCAAGAAGAGAAGAATGAAGCTTGGCAAAAGAAGCAACAAGAGATGAATAACCTGATGCATGAAGGCCATCCTTTTGCGATGGAAATATAGTTGTTGAATCATACATTGCAATCATCGCGATAACACATATGGTCTTTACTTATTTAAATATTGCTTTTCAACTTGTCTATTCTTCTGTCAAACTCGTGAGTCAGTGTTATTTTTTACTATCAAACACGAGAGGACGAATTGGCTGAGATGATTAAATTTATGATGTGATTTGGATCTTAACTTATATTTATATAATATGATATGAATTAAATACTTATTGTGATATGCTTTTGGAATATGGTGGATTTGATCGTTTGTCATAATTTAAATTCAGAATAAATCAAATATATGTGGTGTCATCTACATCAATAATGAAAGTAACGATGCGTTGACGTGGCTTGAACTTAGTGACGTTGCTACATCACTGAATATGGTACAATATGGCATTTTTTTCTCGTAGCGTGTGACATTAATCGACTGTCACAAAAATAACAAGTTGATGATGTTCTACAGAACGTCACTGAAGGGCCTATATCTAGTGACGTTATTTTGCGCGCGCCGTCACTAGGAGTAATCTGTGACGAGGATTCATGACGATCCTGGTGACGCCCATAAAACGTCACTTAGGGGTAATTTGTGACGTTATTAGCTATTCGATGACATTTTTTGTCTCGTCATAGTAGGTCCGATCTATTGTAGTGAATTTTTATCAACAGAACTTTACAAAAATGATAGCAACTACTCATAGGGATGTATAGAGGCCATAGAAAGCATTCAAACTACTTAGAACTCTAAGAATTCAACATGCAAACTCATCTACAACAACACCAAGAATAGCTAATTATTCAAAATATAAACCACTAAAGCAAAAACTAATTGGACACATGCAGGAATCACATACCAAGCAACAAATCCCCGAAACAGTTTCAGAAATGGAGCTTTGACCAAAGAGATCGAAATCCGCGGTTTCAGGAGCAAGAACACGACACAGAGAGAGAGAGAGAGAGAGAGATTTTTTTGGAGGAATGTGGTGATGTGGGAAGAAGAAGTAAGTGAGGGGGCCCATGTGGGGACCACAACCCACCAGGCGCGCCCGGGGGTCCTGGCGTGCCCAGGTGGGTTGTGCCCACCTGGTGCACCTCCCTCTGATATTATTTGCACCAGAAATTCATAAATATTAAAAAATCGTATTAAATTTTCAGGGCATTCTGAGAACTTTTATTTTTGGGACATTTTTTTATTGCACGGAAAGCTCAGAAAACAGACAAAGCATGGCATTTTATTTTATTTAACTAGTAAAAACAGAAAACAAAAGGTAGGGACAGAAGGTAGAGCTTACTAAATTCATCAACTTCATGACTCTCAAAAATGATCCATTAATAAGGTTGATCAAGTCTTATTAACAACCACTTTCGATTAGCATGAAACCGAAGAACTTTCGTAAATCATTAAGTTACCTCAATGGGGATATGAATGTCCCCAACAATAAGCAGTTCATATTTCTTTTTAGCAGTAGGTAGAGGTAGTTGAAAACTTCTAATAGTGATTGTCGGACATTTTTCAATAACATTAACACCATTCACTCGGAATTATTTGTTCGGAAAGTGCACCGTATGCTCATTACCATTGATATGAAAAGTGACCTTGATTTTATTGCAATCAATAACAGCCCCTGTAGTATTTAGGAAGGGTCTACCAAGGATAATTGACATGTTGTCGTCCTCGGGCATCTCAAGTATAACAAAGTCAGTCAAAATAGTAACATCAGCAATAACAACGGGCACATCCTCACAAATACCGATAGGTATGGCAGTTGATTTGTCAGCCATTTGCAAAGATATTTTGGTAGGTGTGAATTTATTCAAATCAAGGCTTTTATATAAAGAGAAAGGCATAACACTAACACAAGATCCCAAATCACGTAAAGCAATTTTCACATAGTTTCTTTTAATGGAGCAAGGTATAGTTGATATTCCCAGATCTCCATGTTTTTTAGGTACTCCATCTTTAGAAGTGTAATTAGCAAGCATAGTGGAGATTTCATCTTTCAGTATTTTTCTCTTTTTAGTGATGATGTTTTTCATTTACTTTGCATAAGGAGGCATTTTTAAGATATCAGTCAAGCGAGTTCGCAAAAAGACTGGCCTAATCGTTTTAGCAAACCGTTCAAATTCTTCAGCATCTTTCTTTTTAGTTGACTTAGGTGGAAAGGGCATAGGTTTTTGAACCCATAGTTCTCTTACCTTACCATGTTTTCTAGCCACAAAGTCTCTTTTGTCATATATTTTATTCTAGGGTTGTGGGTTATCAAGATCAACAGCTGGTTCTATCTCAACATCATTGCCTGGTTCTTTATTATTTGTTTGAGTGTCTTCATGAACCTCATCATTATCTTTTTCATTATCAGAAGTTGAGTGTTCATTACCAGATTGAGTTTCAGCATCAGAGATAGAAACTTCATTATCATTTTTAGGAGGTGTTTCTACTTCAAGTTCAATAGAGGCATGCAAAGTCCTATTATTTTTCTTCTTCTTTTTCTTTTTAGAAGGACTAGGTGCGTCAGCGTTAATTCTTTGATAGTCTTGTTCAATTCTCTTTGGGTGTCCCTCAGGATAAAGTGGTTCCTGAGTTATTTGCCTCCTCTAGTTGCTACTCTAACAGCAAAGTCACTTATATTATTGTTCATTTCATCAAGCAACTCTCTTTGAGATTTAGCAACTTGTTCTAATTGAGTTTGAACCATAGAGGCATGTTTTCCTACACCTCTAACATCATTTGAGATTCTAAATAGCAAGTCACTTAAGCGAGCAATCATATCAGAGTTGTATTTCAATTGTTTCATAACAATTGCATTGAAGTGATATTGCTTTCTAATGTAATTATCAAACTCATAAAGGCATTGGCTAGGATGTTTATTATGAGGATCATCATTGTCATTGAATTTTGTTAAAGATTTTACCTCTACCACCTTAGGTGGTGGTGGTGCTTCAAGCCATCTATTTCTTCAATAGGTGGTAAATTTTTAACATCCTCGGCTTTAATACCTTTTTCCTTCATGGATTTCTTTGCCTCTTGCATATCTGATACATCTCCAACGTATCTATAATTTTTACATGCTATTATACTATCTCTTTTGGATGTTTAATAGGCATTTATATGCTATTTTATATTTTTTTTGGGACTAACCTATTAACCTAGAACCCAGTGCCAGTTTCTATTTTTTTGCCTGTTTTAGAGTTTCGCAGAAAAGGAATACCAAACGGAGTCCAAACAGAATGAAACTTTCGCGATGATCTTTCTTGGACCAGAACCAAACTAGGATACTTGGAGATGAACTCAGAGACGCAACAAGGCGGCCACCAGGCTGGAGGGCGCGCCCCTACCTCGTGGGCCCCTCGTGGGTCTCCTGACCTAGTTCCATTGCCTATATATACTCTTATACCCTGAAAACACCCAGGGGAGCCACGAAACTACTTTTCCACCGCCGCAACCTTCTGTACCCGTGAGATCCCATCTAGGGACCTTTTCTGGCCTCCTGCCGGAGGGGAATTCGATCATGGAGGGCTTCTACATCAACACCATTGCCTCTTCGATGAAGCGTGAGTAGTTTATCACATACCTGCAGGTCCATAGCTAGTAGCTTGGTGGCTTCTTCTCTCTCTTTGATTCTCAATACCATGTTCTCGTCATTGTTCTTGGAGATCTATTCGATGTAATATTCTTTTGCGGTGTGTTTGCCAAGATCCGATGAATTGTGGATTTATGATCAGATTATTAATGAATATTATTTGAGTCTTCTCTGAATTCTTATATGCATGCTTTGATATCTTTGCAAGTCTCTTCGAATTATCGGTTTAGTTTGGCCTACTAGATTGGTTTTTCTTGCAATGGGAGAAGTGCTTAGCTTTGGGTTCAATCTTGCGGTGTCCTTTTCCAGTGACAGTAGGGGCAGCAAGGCACGTATTGTATTGTTGCCAGCGAGGATAAAAAGATGGGTTTTTCATCATATTGCTTGAGTTAATTCCTCTACATCATACTAGTGCGTACTCCATTCTTTATGAACTTAATACTCTACATGCATGCTGGATAGCGGTCGATGTGTGGAGTAATAGTAGTAGATGCAGAATCTTTTCGGTCTACTTGACACGGACATGATGCCTATGTTCATGATCATTGCCTTAGATATCGTCATAACTTTGCGCTCTTCTATCAATTGCTCGACAGTAATTTGTTCACCCACCATAATATTTTCTATCTTGAGAGAAGCCATTAGTGAAACCTATGGCCCCCGGGTCTCTTTTCCATCATATTAAGTCTCTTTTACATCATACTAGTTTCCGATCTACTATTTTGCAATATTTTAATTTCTGATCTATAAACCAAAAATACCAAAAATATTTACTTTACTTTTATCTATCTCTATCAGATCTCACTTTTGCAAGTAACCGTGAAGGGATTGACAACCACTTTATCGCGTAGGGTGCAAGTTGTTGATTGTTTGTGCAGGTATTCGGTGACTTGTGCGTTGTCTCCTACTGGATTGATACCTTGGTTCTCAAACTGAGCGAAATACTTACTCTACTTTGTTGCATCACCCTTTCCTCTTCAAGGGAAAAACCAACGCAAGCTCAAGAGGTAGCAGGAAGGATTTCTGGCGCCGTTGCCGGGGAGATCTGTTGCAAATATGCCCTAGAGGCAATAATAAAATGATTATTATTATATTTCCTTGTTCATGATAATTGTCTGTTATTCATGCTATAATTGTGCTATAGGGAAATCATAATACATGTGTGAATACATAGACCATAACATGTCCCTAGTGAGCCTCTAGTTGACTAGTTCGTTGATCAACAGATAGTCATGGTTTCCTGACTATGGACATTGGATATCATTGATAACGGGATCACATCATTAGGAGAATGATGTGATGGATAAGACCCAATCCTAAGCATAGCACAAGATCGTGTAGTTCGTTTGCTAGATCTTTTCCAATGTCAAGTATCATTTCCTTAAACCATGAGATCGTGTAACTCCGGATGCCGTGAGGAGTTCTTTTGGGTGTACCAAACGTCACAACGTAATTGGGTGACTATAAAGGTATACTACAGGTATCCCCGAAAGTATCTGTTGGGTTGACACGGATCGAGACTGGGATTTTTCACTCCGTATGACGGAGAGGTATCTCTGGGCCCACTCGGTAATGCATCATCATAATGAGCTCAATGTGACCAAGTGTTTGGTCACGGGATCATGCATTACGGTGCGAGTAAAGTGACTTGCAGTAACGAGATTGAATGAGGTATTGGGATACCGACGATCGAATCTCGGGCAAATAACGTACCCGATTGACAAAGGGAATTGTATACGGGATTACTTGAATCCTCGACATCGTGGTTCATTCGATGAGATCATCGTGGAACATGTGGGAGCCAACATGGGTATCCGGATCCCGCAGTTGGTTATTGGCCGGAGAGCTGTCTCGGTCATGTTCAAGTGATTCCCGAACCCGTAGGGTCTACACACTTAAGGTTCGGTGACGCTAGGGTTGTAGATATATTAGTATGCGGTAACCCGAAAGTTGTTCGGAGTCCCAGATGAGATCCCGGACGTCATGAGGAGTTCCGGAATGGTCTGGAGGTGAAGAATTGTATATAGGAAGTCCAGTTTCGGTCACCGGGAAAGTTTCGGGGGTCACCGGTATTGTACCGGGACCACCGGAAGGGTCCCGGGGGTCCACCGGGTGGGGCCACCTATCCTGGAGGGCCCCGTGGGCTGAAGAGGGAAGGGAACCAGCCCCTGGTGGGCTGGTGTGCCCCCCTTGGGCCTCCCCCTGCGCCTAGGGTTGGAAACCCTAGCGGTGGGGGCGCCCCACTTGGCTTGGGGGGCAAGTCTCCCCCTTGGCCGCCGCCCCCCTTGATATTCAATCTCTAGGGGGCCGGCGCCCCCAGGCCCCTATATAAAGAGGGGGAGGTGGGTTGCGCACCTGCCCCGGCGCCCGTCTCCTCCGTAACACCTCTCCTCTCCTTTGAGCTTGGCGAAGCCCTGCCGAGATCGCTGCTACTTCCACCACCACGCCGTCGTGCTGCTGGATCTCCATCAACCTCTCCCTCCCCCTTGCTGGATCAAGAAGGAGGATACGTCTTCCCCAACTATACGTGTGTTGAACACGGAGGTGCCTTCCGTTCGGCACTAGGATCTTCAGTGATTTGGATCACGACGGCAGTGCGACTCCTCAACCCCGTTCTCTTGAACGCTCGCCGCGTGATCTACAAGGGTATGTAGATGCACTCCTCTCTCTTGGTGCTAGATGACTCCATATATTGATCTTGGTGAAGCGTAGAAAATTTTTATTTTCTGCAACGTTCCCCAACAGTGGCATCATGAGCTAGGTCTATGCGTAGTTTCTATGCACGAGTAGAACACAATCTTGTTGTGGGCGTAGATGTTGTCAATTTTCTTGCCACTTCTTGTCTTATCTTGTTTCGGCGGCATCGTGGGATGAAGCGGCTCGGACCGACCTTACACGTACGCTTACGTGAGACAGGTTCCACCGACTGACATGCACTAGTTGCATAAGGTGGCTAGCGGGTGTCTGTCTCTCCCACTTTAGTCGGATCGGATTTTATGAAAAGGGTCCTTATGAAGGGTAAATAGAAATTGGCATATCACGTTGTGGTTTTACGTAGGTAAGAAACATTCTTGCTAGAACCCTATTGCAGCCACGTAAAAACATGCAACAACAATTAGAGGATGTCTAACTTGTTTTTGCAGCATATGCGTTGTGATGTGATATGGCCAAAAAAGGTTGTGATGAATGATATATATGTGATGTATGAGATTGATCATGTTCTTTTAATAGGAATCACGACTTGCATGTCGATGAGTATGACAACCGGCAGGAGCCATAGGAGTTGTCTTAATTATTGTATGACCTGCGTGTCAATGAATAAATGCCATGTAATTACTTTACTTTATTGCTAAACCGTTAGCCATAGTAGTAGAAGTAATAGTTGGCGAACAACTTCATGGAGACACGATGATGGAGATCATGGTGTCATGCTGGTGACGAAGATGATCATGGCGCCCCAAAGATGGAGATCAAAGGAGCAATACGATATTGGCCATATCATGTCACTATTTGATTGCATGTGATGTTTATCATGTTTTTTGCATCTTATTTGCTTAGAACGATGGTAGTAAATAAGATGATCCCTCACAATAATTTCAAGAAAGTGTTCCCCTAATCGTGCGTACCGCTATGAAAGTTCGTTGTTTCGAAGCACCACGTGATGATCGGGTGTGATAGATTCCAACGTCCACATACAATGGGTGTAAGACAGATTTACACATGCAAAACACTTAGGTTGACTTGACGAGCCTAGCATGTACAGACATGGCCTCGGAACACAAGAGACCGAAAGGTCAAACATGAGTCCTATGGAAGATAATGATCAACATGGAGATGTTCATCGATGATGACTAGTCCATCTCACGTGATGATCGGACACGGTCTAGTTGAGTCGGATCATGTATCACTTAGATGACTAGAGGATGTCTAATCTGAGTGGGAATTCATTAAATAATTTGATTAGATGAACTTAATTATCATGAACTTAGTCTAAAAACCTTTGCAAAATGTCTTGCGGATCAAATGGCCCACGCTCATGTCAACCTCAACTTCAACGCTGTTCCTAGAGAAAACCAAGTCGTAAGATGATGGCAGCAACTATAATGCATTTAGGTCCCAACCCGAGGATCATCCTCATAGCTGCCAAGAAAGCATATGTCCTAGAAGCACCGCTAGGTGAAGCACCCATCCCAGAGAACCAAGACGTTATGAACGTTTGGCGGGCAGCGTGCGATGATTATTCCCTCGTTCAAAGGCGGCATGCTTTACAGCTTAGAACCGGGCTCCAAAAGCGTTTTGAGCAACACGGAGCATATGAGATTTTCAAGAGCTGAAAATGGTTTTCCAAGCTCATGCCCGGGTCGAGATATGAAGTCTCCGACAAGTTCTACGATTGTAAGATGGAGGAAAATAGTTCTGTCGGTGAGCACATACTCAAAATGTCCGGGTTGCACAACCGCTTGTCCCGGCCGACATCAACCTCCTGGACGAGGCGGTCATTGGACAGAATCCTTCAACGCTTCCCACCGAGCTACAAGAGCTTTGTGATGAACTACAATATGCAGGGATGGTGAAAACTATTCCTGAAGTATTTTCAATGCTGAAGTCAGCAGAGGTAGAAATCAAGAAGGAACATCAAGTGTTGATGGTCAATAAGACCACTAAGTTCAAGAACGGCAAGGGTAAGAAGAACTTCAAGAAGGACGGCAAGGATGTTGCCGCGCCCGGTAAGCCAGTTGCTGGGAAGAAGCCAAAGAATGGACCCATACCTGAGACTGAGTGCTTTTATTCCAAGGGAAGCGAACACTGGAAGCGGAACTGCCCCAAATACTTAGCGGACAAGAAGGCCGGCAACACTAAAGGTATATGTGATATACATGTAATTGATGTGTACCTTACCAAAGATCGTAGTAGTTCACAGGTATTTGATACCGTGCGGTTGCTCATATTTGTAACTCAAAACAGAGCTGCGGAATAAGCGGAGATCATGGCGAAGGACGAGGTGACGATGCGCTGCCGGGAATGGTTCCAAGGTCGATGTGATCGCCCGTCAAGATGCTACCTCTACATTTACCTACGGGATTAGTTTTAAACCTCAATAATTGATATTTAGTGCCAGCTTTGAGCATGAACATTGTATCCGGATCTCGCTTAATCACGTAGATGGCTACTCATTTAAATCCGAGAATAATGGTTGTTCTATTTATATGAGAGATATGTTTTATGGTCATGCCCCGCTGGTCAATGGTTTGTTCTTAATGAATCTCGAACATGATGTTACACATATTCATAGTGTGAATACCAAAAGATGTAAGATTGATAATGATAGTCCCACATATTCTGTAATCGCCGCTTTTGGTCACATTGGTGTCAAATGCATGAAGAAGCTCCATACAGATGGACTTTTGGAGTCTCTTGATTTCGAATCATTTGACACGTGCAAACCATGCCTCATGGGTAAAATGACCAAGACTCTGTTCTCCGGAACAATGGAGCGAGCAACCAACTTATTGGAAATTATACATACTGATGTGTGCGGTCCAATGAGCTTTGAGGCTCGCGGTGGCTATCGTTATGTTCTCACTCTCACTGATGACTTAAGTAGATATGGGTATGTCTACTTGATGAAACACAAGTTTGAGACCTTTGAAAAGTTCAAGGAATTTCAAAATGAGGTAGAGAATCAACGTGACCGAAAAATAAAGTTCTTACGATCAGATCGTGGAGGAGAATATTGAAGTCATGAATTTGGTACGCACTTGAGGAAATGTGGAATCGTTTCACAACTCGCGCCGCCTGGAACACCTCAGCATAACGGTGTGTTCGAGCGTCGTAATCGCACTTGATATGGTGCGATCTATGATGTCGCTCACCGATTTACCGCTATCATTTTGGGGATACGCTCTAGAGACAACTACATTCACTTTAAATAGGGCACCGTCTAAATCCGTTGAGACGACACCGTATGAATTATGGTTTGGGAAGAAACCTAAGTCATCGCTTCTTAAAGTTTGGGGATGCGATGCTTATGTCAAGAAACTTCAACCTGAAAAGTTCGAACCCAAGTCGGAAAAATGCGTCTTCATAGAATACCCTAAGGAAACCATTGGGTATACCTTCTACCTCAGATCCGAAGGCAAGATCTTTGTTGCCAAGAACGGGTCCTTTTTGGAGAAAGAGTTTCTTTCGAAAGAAGTAAGTGGGAGGAAAGTGGAACTTGATGAAGTACTACCTCTTGAACCTGTAAGTAGCGCAGCTCAGGAAGATGTTCATGTGGTTCCTGCACCGACTAGAGAGGAAATTAATGATGATGATCAAGGTACTTCGGATCAAGTTACTACTCAACTTCGTAGGTCCACGAGGACACGTTCCACACCAGAGTGGTATGGCAACCCTGTCCTGGAAATCATGTTGTTAGACAACGGTGAACCTTCGAACTATGAAGAAGCAATGGCGGGCCCAGATTCCAACAAATGGCTTGAATCCATGCAATCCGAGATAGGATCCATGTATGAAAACAAAGTGTGGATTTTGACAGACTTGCCCGATGATCGGCGAGCGATAGAAAACAAATGGATCTTTAAGAAGAAGACGGACGCAGATGGTAATGTTACCATCTATAAAACTCCACTTGTCGCTAAGGGTTATCGACAAGTTCAAGGTGTTGACTACGATGAGACTTTCTCTCCGTGAGCGGTTTGAAGTCCGTCCAATCATGTTAGCAATTGCCGCATACTATGATTATGAGATATGGCAAATGGACGTCAAAATGGCATTCCTTAACGACTATCTTAAGGAAGAACTATATACGATGCAGCCGGAAGGTTTTGTCGATCCTGAGAATGCTAACAAGGTATGCAAACTCCAGCGATCCTTTTATGGGCTGGTGCAAGCATCTCGGAGTTGGAACATTCGCTTTGATGAGATGATCAAAGCGTTTGGGTTTATGCAGACTTATGGAGAAGCCTGCGTTTACAAGAAAGTGAGTGGGAGCTCTGTAGCATTTCTCATATTATATGTAGATGACATACTTTTGATGGGAAATAATATAGAACTTTTGGACAGCATTAAGGCCTACTTGAATAAGTGTTTTTCAATGAAGGACCTTGGAGAAGCTGCTTACATATTAGGCATCAAGATCTATAGGGATAGATCGAGACGCCTCATAGGTCTTTCACAAAGCACATACCTTGATAAGATATATTGAAGAAGTTCAATATGGATCAGTCCAAGAAGGGGTTCTTGCCTGTGTTGCAAGGTGTGAAATTGAGCTCAGCTCAATGCCCGACCACGGCAGAAGATAGAGAAAAGATGAGTGTCATCCCCTATGCCTCGGCTATAGGGTCTATTATGTATGCCATGCTGTGTACCGCACTGATGTAAACCTTGCCGTAAGTTTGGTAGGAAGGTACCAAAGTAATCCCGACATGGAACACCGGATAGCGGTCAAGAATATCCTGAAGTACACGAAAAGGACTAAGGATATGTTTCGTTTATGGAGGTGACGAAGAGCTCGTCAGAAAGGGTTACGCCGACGCTTAGCTTCGACACGCATCTGAATGACTCTAAGTCACAAACCGGATATGTGTATATTTTGAATGGAGGGGCGAAGCTGGTGCGCTTGCAAGCAAAGCGTCGTGGCGGGATCTACATGTGAAGTGGAGTACATCGCAGCCTCGGAGGCAGCGCATGAAGCAATCTAGATGAAGGAGTTCATCGCCGACCTAGGAGTCATACCCAATGCGTCGGGGCCGATCACTCTCTTCTGTGACAACACTGGAGCTATTGCCCTTGCCAAAGAGCCTGTGTTTCACAAGAAGACCGAGCACATCAAGAGTCGCTTCAACTCCATTCGTGAAAATGTTCAAGATGGAGACATAGATATTTGCAAAGTGCACATGGATCCGAATGTCGCAGATCCGCTGACTAAACCTCTTCCATGAGCAAAACATGATCAACACCGTAACTCTATGGGTGTTCGATTCATCACAATGTAACTAGATTATTGACTCTAGTGCAAGTGGGAGACTGTTGGAAATATGCCCTAGAGGCAATAATAAAATGATTATTATTATATTTCCTTGTTCATGATAATTGTCTATTATTCATGCTATAATTGTGTTATCCGGAAATCATAATACATGTGTGAATACATAGACCATAACATGTCCCTAGTGAGCCTCTAGTTGACTAGCTCGTTGATCAACAGATAGTCAGGTTTCCTGACTATGGACATTGGATGTCATTGATAACGGGATCACATCATTAGGAGAATGATGTGATGGACAAGACCCAATCCTAAGCATAGCACAAGATCGTGTAGTTCGATTGCTAGAGCTTTTCCAATGTCAAGTATCATTTCCTTAGACCATGTGATCGTGTAACTCCCGGATGCCGTAGGAGTGCTTTGGGTGTACCAAACGTCACAACATAACTGGGTGACTATAAAGATATACTACAGGTATCCCCGAAAGTATCTGTTGGGTTGACACGGATCGAGACTGGGATTTGTCACTCCGTATGACGGAGAGGTATCTCTGGGCCGACTCGGTAATGCATCATCATAATGAGCTCAACGTGACCAAGTGTTTGGTCACGGGATCATGCATTACGGTACGAGTAAAGTGACTTGCCGGTAACGAGATTGAATGAGGTATTGGGATACCGACGATCGAATTTCGGGCAAGTAACGTACCGATTGACAAAGGGAATTGTATACGGGATTACTTGAATCCTCGACATCGTGGTTCATTCGATGAAATCATCATGGAACATGTGGGAGTCAACATGGGTATCCAGATCCCGCTGTTGGTTATTGGCGGAGAGTCAGTATCGGTCATGTTCTATGATTCCCAAACCCGTAGGGTCTACACACTTAAGGTTCGGTGGCGCTTAGGGTTGTAGAGATATTAGTATGCGGTAACCCGAAAGTTGTTTGGAGTCCCGGATGAGATCCCGGACGTCACGAGGAGTTCGGAATGGTCCGGAGGTGAAGAATTGTATATCTGAAGTCCGGTTTGACCACACTGAAAAGTTTCGGTCACCGGTATTGTACCGCGACGACCGAAGGGTCCCTGGTCCACCGGTGGGGCCACCTATCCCGGAGGGCCCCGTGGGCTGAAGAGGAAGGGAACCAGCCTGGTGGGCTGGGTGCGCCTCTGGGCCTCCTGCGCCTAGGGTTGGAAACCCTAGGGTGGGGGCGCCCACTTGGCTTGGGGGCAAGTCCCCCCTTGCCGCCCCCTTGAGGTTCAATCTCTAGGGGGCCGGCGCCCCCCCAGGACCCCTATATAAAGAGGGGGGAGGGAGGCTGCGCACCGCTCCTGGCGCCTCCTCTCCTCCGTAACACCTCTCCCTCTCGGCCGAGCTTGGTGAAGCCCTGCCGAGATCGCCGCTACTTCCACCACCACGCCGTCGTGCTGCTGGATCACCATCAACCTCTCCCTCCCCCTTGCTGGATCAAGAAGGAGGAGACGTCTTCCCCAACCGTACGTGTGTTGAACGCGGAGGTGTCGTCCGTTCGGCACTAGGATCTTCGGTGATTTGGATCACGACGAGTACGACTCTCTCAACCCTGTTCTCTTGAACGCTTCCGCTCGTGATCTACAAGGGTATGTAGATGCACTCCTCTCTCTCGTTGCTAGATGAATCCATAGATTGATCTTGGTGAAGCGTAGAAAAATTTTATTTTCTGCAACGTTCCCCAACAAGATCTACGTCAAGTCAAACCATACCAAGTACCCATCATAAACTCTTCTCTCGCATTAAATTATTCGTCATTCGCCTCTCATTTTCTTCTCCCCCACTTCTAAAATGGTTTTCGAAAACATGTGCCAATAAGGAGACACGGTGACATCGTCATCCAGAAGGAAAAAGAAAACCCCAAAGGTACCGAATGGAATTCTACTTGTCGGGCTTGGATTCGTTTCGTTTATCAAAAATTGAAATAATAAATAACAACCCATAAATCAAAGAGAAATTACGATAAAAAACATAAAGTGAAGCCAATCGCTTATAACAAGAAACCAGTCTCCTTTTAAAAGGAACTGGCCAATTCACTTCGAAAAACTACGACTTTTCTTCGCCCCTCTTCCGCTCGTCTTTTTTTTGCTTTCTTTTTGTGTGCTCATGTGATTGACCGCTCGATTTGCTTTCATGGCTAGTCCTCCCATCATCATTAGTACTCCTGATAATGAGGTCCTTAATTTTAAACAAAGGGAGGGATAAAATTTAAAAGATGCTTGGCATAGAATTTGCAATGCTCAAAATAGATCCGCTCGAAAGCAACCTATTGCCATTCTTCTTCGTAATTTTTATGTGGGCGTTACTCCTTGGAATACTGCTTAATTTTCCACGACTTCTAATTAATTTTATATGTTAAATCCGTGAGTGTGGTAAGAGCTTTCTACTGCCAGGCTATATGCAAACACTGAGTATTAAGATATTCTGATCGGTTCTAATAACAAACTCTTTCATGAGCTTTCAAAAAAAATAACAAACTCTTTCACTAGTAAACATGGACGACACTGTGTCAGAGATAAATTCGGCAGATATCTAGGTAAGGGATCGTAAGCTAGATGTGTTGAAAGATGGTAACGGGGATACATGATTTACGTAGGTTCAAGCTTTTCGAAAAGATAAAACCATATATCATGTTCGTGCTTTATGGCGTTGGAGTGTGTACAAAGTACATGTAAACTACGAAGAGATTGAATATTTTCTATAGTGTAAGATGTACACTACACGTCTACACCACAACAATGATGCTATGCCATGTAATCTGTCGGGAGAAAGCACTTTAATGGCAGATGAGCACTTTAATGGCAGATGAGCTACCGGGACAATCATTCTCTTGGCAGATAGAACCGCTACAAGAATGGCTGTCGGGGATTACTTCTTCCAGTAGATAAACTCTTCCCAACAATTTCTCTGTGCTCTGACATGTATTGTCGGTAGTCTATTTTCCCAGGCAGATTGGTCAGGACACATGTGTGACGCCTCCGTTTATAATCGTGCACTAACCATATACGCATCATGCACAATCATGAACAGCGATTCATGTCAATATCTCAACACATATCTACGACACAAACTCAAACATAAATCTTTATATTACAAGCCAGGACCACATGAGGACTCATAATACACAGTCACGAAAGAAACTATTATCTGAGTACAGACATAGTTAGACAAGTTTTGCATTAAGAAGGCTGAGCGAAACGACGACACTAGATCGAAAGGCAAGGCCTCCTGCCTGGGACCTCCGGACTACTCCTGGTCGCTGGCCTCCACATAGTAATCACTGTCGGGGTAACCTGCATATGAGGTGCTACCAGTTGTTGCAGCAACCGGGTTGAAGGAAAAGAGTAGCAAAACAATGGTGAGTACTCAACCAAAGTACTGGCAAGAGTTACATCAGATCTATAATAGATATGCATCAATATCAAAGGAATGGGGTAATATATGTGGACTAAACTGTAGAAATGCCAAAATAAGGGGAGAAGCTCATCCTATCAAAGACTACATCTTTCAGCGGAAGAAGAGAGGAGCGTAAATGGTATCATCTTGTACATATATATAACAATAATCCTGCCCGGAAATCCTCTCCTCATCTCCTTGAGAGAAAGCGATCGTCAGGTGTATCTGTCTGTTATCTGGGTGTGTTTTATCAAGTATCTGGTTCTCTTTGTAAGAGGTTAGGATACAACTCTAAGTCATCCCGTTACCGTGCACACGGCTATTCGAATCGATTACTTCCCTGATGGGGTGCACCACATTACCCGATATGCTCAAGTACCTCTAGCCATACACATTTTCCAACACGCTGACATGCTTCGACACGTCGGCTGGCATAGAGGCTCCGACGTCTCACCGCCGACTTTCTCCGACACCTTGATTGGACCGGGGGCTTTGCCATCTCTTCATCAATCTACTCTGGGGACTTTGGCATCACTAATCGAAAAGCTTCATGTTAGATGGATCGGGGGCTTCGCCTCGCCACATAGTCCGCGCTGCATCGCCACTTCGTCAAGCTGAGCTCCTCGCTCGATCACCTCGGGCGTGGAGACTGGGACCTCGGTCAAGTTGAGGACTATGCACCATGTCAGATCTGTCAAAGTTTGTTGTGTGTCCTCGTCCCGCCTCAAGCCTAGACCACGTCGTCAACATCGAGCACATTAACTAACTAAGTTGCTTTCATGCTCAAAATATTTCAATTTTTATTTGGTTCAACCAAGCGTTATATTTGTCTTAAGCACAAAAGTTGTTTGTTAAAAGCTTAGTTTGTTAAAAAGGTTTTTTGTTAAAAACACTTATTTTTTCTCATGTTAACTCGGGCTCTTAAATTTATATGAGCCATTTTATAATAAATATTTTCTTCTTAGTCGTCGCAAAGTCTTTTCCTACTACTCCTTTTTTGGCACGAGTTACGGTCAATATCCCTAATCTGGCTTCTTTATATGGCTGCTTGAGTTTAGCTCACTAAACTGGTCTGAGAAGCACTCCTCCTTTGCGAAAAGGAGGTTGAATCCGAAGGCTGGCCAACTTGAAGCCTAGAGATTGGACGTATCATGTTAAAGCACGACAAAAGCATAAATTGCTTTTAAAACCAATTTTGGATTGGCACCAAGAGATGCCTGAATCTTCGAGGTGCATCATTTTTCTCATTTTAAAAACACCAAGCATAACTCTAGCAATACAACGCCAGACGCCTTTAAAGCATCAACCATATTAAAGGGGGCTGCGACTAGATCCGAACACACCAAAAGCCAAGGTACTCCATGGAGTCCTCGGCAAAACTTCCTCGGTATTTCACACTTATATGCATCGATTTCGACTTCTGTCTTTGGTCAATAGCTGGATTGCCCGGCTCCTGTGCTTACCCCTTACGTTTCCGCTTTATTCGGCTAAGGGTGCAAATGGAGAACCACTGCGATTGTTACTTATGGTTTAACCGGTCAAGTACCTTAGATGGATAAGGTCGAAAGCTGACTGTCACAACATGTGTAAATCGGTCGGTGGACCGTAGGTAGTGTTAAACTACATATAGCCGATAGCGTATATGCGTGTAAAATGAAGGGCTTTTCTTTTTCGAAAGAGCCGAAGTGTAGGTGGTTCCATCCCGGATGGTCCAAAGACTCGACATATACCGGGGGCTATTAAGTTGCCCCCAAACGAATGCTCCTAAGACTAAGTGTATGTTTTAGTCCTAAGGTCTAATTGCCTTATTTCTACTGATACAATCACCTTCGGGCACCGAGCGTCGGCTAAAGGTTGCAATTAGAAAGGGAACCCCCTAAGTAGTTTCTACTAAGAGGTGGAAGCCAATGACTGACCAGCTACACATCTTAAATAGTCATGGTGGAGTCAAAATAAGATATAGCATAAAGCTGAAAAATACAACTTAAAAGATGACCGTCACAACATGCACAAATTCGATCGATCGAGCAGAAATATTAAACCATAAATGTTGCCTATGTAAAACAAATAACTTTTCGATAATCACAAAGCTTGCTTTCATAAAGGTGCTCGGCTTGTTGGAGCTCACTAATAGAAAATTGGTTTGGCCGTCTTTGAAAAAACTACACAATACTTACCTCAAATTATTTTGGTATAAAACACTTCAGACATATAAAAGAGTCTAATAAATCATACCGGGGACTCCTTGAGGCACCTTGGCGTAGTTACCTCCGGACTCCTAGAGAGCCCAACATATCCTCAACATTTGTATTCAATATACGAGCATTGCCTTCCCACAAATCGTTATAAAGCCATAATATGCATCAATTTGACTTGAGATTTTTTGCCAAGCTCGGTTGCCTGGCTCCTGTGCTTACCCCTTAGGTTTTCGAAAAAATTGGCTAAGGGGTAAAGGGAGCACCTTTGTGATTCGATTGTTACTTTAGGGTAAAACTGACAAGTACCTCAGACGGGTGAAGCTAAAAGCTAGCGGTCATAAGAATATAATTGGTTGGCGATGGAGGAAGTGAAAATAAAGGCCTTTTAAAAAGAGCAGTAGACGTAGGGTGTAGACCCTACTTATTACGCCGAGGATATTCCCGAGTCGAGGCCTTCGGGCAAGTATATTGGGATAATGGCTAATTCATTGTGATAAACATGACACCCTGGGAAAACGAACTGCTAGAGGAACTATTTTTCCACCGAAGATGTGACTTGCGTTAAAAAGCAATATAACATAACTCTTTGTAAGGTCTACATTTTGACTATATGGACGGATTGCCTCGTTCCATAACAAACGTTGCCTGCAGAATCGGGCTGATGTTGGGAACACTTCTCGACCTCTGACTGAGGAGGTAGAAGCCGATGGCTGGTTAACGGAGTATAACATCTAAAGATATGAGCATAAAAATGGCCAAGTACATAGATATATAAAGTCATAATTCAGCCGTGAAATCAAAAAAATTCCACGGCGACATCTCGTAGGTCGACCGCCAGTAGACCGAGGAGTTGTTACAACAAAAAATCCATGCCGTTGATGGCTAAATTATTTCCAGGCCAATGTCTCGCAGGTCAACCAATGACCCGTAGAACTTGCTTGGTTTGTA
The DNA here is from genome assembly GCA_021605145.1 of Aegilops bicornis. Lineage (NCBI taxonomy): Eukaryota > Viridiplantae > Streptophyta > Magnoliopsida > Poales > Poaceae > Aegilops > Aegilops bicornis. The sequence continues at coordinate 3,147,961 of JAHIAL010000013.1, forward strand.
TCGATTGGTACTTCTGTTCAATAAAGATCATTTCGGAGGCGCAGTTCGGCATTTTCCCTGCCGAGCCGCACCTCGGTGATGGCAACACCCGAACGCTGACCGAACAAGTTCCCGAGGAGATACGATCCTAGGGTCATCCATGTGGCCCAACCCAAGTCTCGGGGGGCTACTGCATTGATGATTCAATGCAGAAATTTCAAAGTGCAAAACGGTTTATGAGGAGATTATGATTCTCAGATTGGTCGGGCGCACCCAACTTGAGTCTCAGGAGCTATTCCACACTGTGTTTCTGTTCCTAAGTATGCTGCTGAGCTAGGGCTTGATCCTCAAGACGATTTCGCAAATCGACCGGAGTCTCAGGGGCTACCGGGATCAACGGTTTTATTTTATCCTTCATGTGCATCCCGGATTTTAGAGCGACATACACCTTGAGGGCTACTGGCTATACATTTCGGCAGAGAATAAATTGCAAAAATCTGAAAAAATCCGAAAAAAAATCAGCCCAAGGCCGGGGTGGTGCACCACCTTGGAGCCAATCCGGCATGAAACTCGGACGCGATTGGCTGGCTCCACAGAGGACTTTTCTGGCCTTAAGCTTGATTGAACTCCTCCAAAATTTTCAAGACCAAGGTGATCTGTGACACCTGAGATGCCGAATGGCGTTGGAGCTCGGCTGCAAAAATAGACCTCGGATGCAACCCTGCATTGAGGCTTGGTTGCAAGAGGACACTGCCGCACTGGAAAAACTTTGAACTTGAGGTGTGGCATAAAAAGTAACAAGACATTGATAAAAGAGAGAACTTAAAGGGGCTCTCGGATGCCCGATATGTGAACTCTTCGGATACACCTCGGGATCCTCGAGATCGGAGATAAGAATATTTGTTGAACCAGCTTTCAAGACCGACGACCGAAGACGAAGAACAGATCAAAAGAACTGAGGAGCGTCCCCAACTTGAAGACCGGTTCAAGGGGCTACTGATGGAGTCCTGAAATAAGGGGTACTTACCACGTCGTCTCCCGACCAGATGGGTCGCGTCGGGGACCCCCATGCCAGTTCGTCCCCAACTAGAAGACTTCAAGGGGCTACGAATGGAGTCCTAGAATATGGGGTACTTATCACGTCGTCTCCCGACAAGGTGGATCGGGTTGAGGACCCCACGGCGGTTCACTAATGGGCTGCTTCGAAAAGCCCATGACGTATACAAGGAGGTTTCCATAGGACTTGCGCAAAGACAAGGACTCCCGTAACCCTAGGCCCCTGGTGCATTATATAACCGGGGCTAGGCTAGTCAATAGATGATCTCATATTAATTATAACAATCTCGTGGTAGATACCTGTACTCTGTACTATCCACATATCAATACAATCAAAAGCAGGACGTAGGGTATTATCTCTTCGAGAGAGCCTGAACCTGGGTAAAAAATCATGTGTCCATGTTACCATCATTCCAAGACGCCTAACTTAGTACACCTACCTTAAGATATGTCGGATTTAGCACCGACGTTACCTCGCGTGGTGCACTGGGATGTATAGTAGGTCTCGTGGCCGGCGAGTCCTCCCCGCAGGTGTGACCAATGCAACCTTGCCCTTGCGTCGTTGGCGCTCGGGATGAGTCAGTGCCGGCATCGACCTTGCCCTTGCCTTTCCCTTGTTGAAGAACCCCATGTCGACGGCGCAGGCTAGGGTTTGTGTCGCTGACAAGGGAGCGAGTGTGGCTAGATGTGGACAGGAGTGGGAAGTGGGTGAGCCCCCCGCTTGCCACTTAAAACAAGCGTGGACTCTAGATGCTTCTGGCCGCTGGCATGCGAGCCCGAGTTAGATGGCGGCATTGACTACAACCGTGTGGGGTAGTTGGGCGGCCGACACGCTGACCCATCTCGTCCATGTAGACGCAAATCGAACACAAATTTAGGCCGTGAACGCGTCCAGATAGACAGTAAGCAAACCCGATTTGAGTTTGTGTCGACACGTTGGCGAGGATGGGCGGCACTGCTCCAAGCAAAAATCAGCTTCGTTGGGGGGAATTTGCTGCGGTGGCGAGCGCACCGGCAAGCTACTACCGTCACCACCGGAGCTACAGCTGTGGCCCGCACGGAGCTATAACCACGGGGGTGCAGCTGCGGCATGGGTGGAACCGGCGGCAAGGATGGCCGGGTAGGGCCTTGACGGGTGATGAGGACGGTCGGCGACCAGCGACGAGGACGGCCGGCGAGGGGCGACTTCCATAGAGCGTGTGCCGCGTCGAGATGAAGGGGATCAACGAGATGAGGGGATCCTTCTTACGGACGGGCGAAAAAAATGCAGTGCGTCGGACGGTTACGATCCACGAATCGGACGGCTGCGGGCCGGGCCGGCGCGCCAATGCCTAGTAATGGCCTAATAAGAACGGGCTATGTGCGGTCCAGATTGACGTAACTGGCGTTGGAGGTTAATCTCATCTCAAAAAACAAAAGAAAAATTTGACGCTGGAGGAGTAGGAGAGGAAAGGCTCAGCCGAAACGTGATATAAGAGGGACCCGACCCAGACCGGCAAAGAAAATCGAAGCAGCAAACATCGCTCGATTTCCCACCCTATAAAACACAAAAGGCAAATCGCGGATTCAAGGCTATGGCTGCAGCGATGCGATTTGCGGCCAGGAGGCTCACCGGAGGCCAGCGAGCCCAGTCCGTTTACAAAGTCGTCGTCTCGCCGCTGGTTGAGGAGGAACGTCGCCGGCTGATGGCAAGGCTCATCAACGGCGGCCGACCTGCGTATTTTCCTCAAAGATCTATGTCCTCGGGCGGCGCCGGTTGCAACACCGCTTTGAAGGTATACCACCCAAGATCCACAACTTTTGTATACCTATGTATGCTCATCATCCACGCTGCACATCCCTCCGTCGTGAATTAGTTGACTCAGATTAGATGTATTTATATACTGTAATTAGGGATGGAGGTTGTAGAATATATCATATATTTGTTCTGTAATTAATTAAATATCGGTGCATTAGTACTATAGATCTTTTTCCGAGATGTACAATTTCTTTTTCCACCGGTTACGAACGAAATTCCTGCTACTTGGTAATTAAGTACTACTGCTACTTGGTAATCCCTGCTAATTAAGTACTACTGCAACTTGGTAATCCCTGCTAAACTGATCTTTGATCTGTGTGCCAGCAACCCTGTGCAAAACCCGCGCTAGACCTCGACGCCAAGAGAGCATGGGGCCGTCGTCAGATAATTGAAATCGAGACCAAGAAGCACGACCTCTTCTACCAGCTCGCTGAGCTTGATAGCAGATTCCCCTCGCGTAACAAGTACTTCCGAGAGAACAGGGAGCTTATCCACCATCTCTTCGGACACATTGAGCCCAATCCCACTGACACCCTATGGTATGATCCACAAAATTACATATACATATTTATCTGCTCTCCCTAATTTATCTAAATTGATGTATACTTTTTTTTTTGGTAATCTCCTCTGTAGGCGCTTCTGCCGTGCAAGAGAAAGATTCAATAATTGCCTGGTATATGGACTGCCTACAATGCTTGCCACTTGGATGTATCTGGATTGGGATGGATGGAAAGAGATGTTTGCTGATATCCTTGGAGTTAGTAGCTAGTTATCTATCTAGCACAATGTTTGAAGCCTAGTTTCTACACCTTTGGCCAATAAAAGGTGTTCTCCTTAAAGTAATTCACCCCCAGCCTCCGCGCGCAAAAGAAAAAAATATATAAGAGCATGTACATCACTAAAGAAGTGACATGTTATCTGGATGTTGTAATCCAAATCTGTTCTCATTTTATGGTGCTATCCTTTACGTGCAGTGAAGTTCATCATATTATTGTAGTTCATATTGAAATATACAGAACGTATTTGTGAACAGAGGGAGTGCCAGATGTGATAAAATAAACAAGGAAAGCGAACTCGTTTTTTCTCTCTGAAATTATGCTGATTTGTGAGGGTCTTCCCCTTTACCCGATCAGTTATATTTTGCTTCTAAAACAAAATTACAGCATCTATCAGCCAAGCGACACCTCAAATTAGAAAGCATAACAGCCTCACCAAATATATTAGACAACAAGGCAAAAACTAAACTCCTGTCCTCGTGAAATTTTTATTCACCACCAGCTTACAGTGTTTATATTCACCAATGACATTAGATTCACATTCAAAAGCTACACCCTGGGCACATGCACACCAAAGAAGAAGAATTGCCATCGACAAGCCCGATTCGGAGATGCCATCCAACATGAACTATTAACACATCAAACTAGGGATGTGCTTGTCGTGGGTGGCATAGCATGGTGAGAGATTTCCTCCGAATCATCATTGGTGATAGGTGAGGATGTGGCTGCCGCCTATGTGCGTCTCCGTGTCGCGGGGATCGCCACAGGCCTCGGTGTCCATGATTTGGTCGCGACTAGACTAGCACAGCTTCGCGTCGCAAGACGTCCATCAAGACGGCTTCGCCCCGATGTGGTCTACGGTCTCCAGGACATGGCTTGCCACCTCCACATACTATAGACAAACCACAAAGAAACGAACTCGTCGCATAAGCGGGCAATGGAGCTTCAATCAGAGTTAGGGAGGATTTTAAGCTGTACATAAACTCATTTATCATGACTCAGAGCACTTGAACATGGAGGTGATTGAGGCAAATTTTGCTGCACCTGATGTGGAGGCTATATGCAGATGCCAGTCGGGAATTTTGGCGAGGACAATTGGGCTTGGAATCTCAAGAAAATTGGAAAGTTCACCGTACGATCTGCTTACAGAGCATTGGTGGCAAAAAGTGTGGATAATGGTAGGGCCTCGAGCTTCAGGGGAGAGCGTGAACAAGTGCTGGAGAAGGCTCTGCAAGCTAGCGGTGCCACCGAAAGTTTGTAACTTCTTGTTGAGGGTGATCCACAGATTTGTTCCATGTCGGGCGATCCTACGAGATAGACACATCGAGCGGCCTGTGTTCTACGAACCATGCAGAGTAGAGGATGATGTGACACATATATGCCTTCTTCGAGTGCACCTGGGCAAAGTTGTTTTGGGAGTAGCTAAAGACTGAACAACGACTAAAGTTCTAGCCCTACATTCGAGTTCATGGCCTATTAGATGTGGGTGTGCTCAAATCAACCGTGGATAGGAGCTTACGGAGCAAGCTAGACAAGGAGGGCTCCCTGTCCATGACCATGCAGGGAGATTGATTCTAGCACAGCCGAGATGGTATGAGCATGCTGCTGAGCTGATCCTCTGGCAATGGAAGCCTAATCTCAGGAGATTTTTTACGGTACATCATACTGCCCAAAATAGTGAATTAGGGCACACCCGGAACCTCCTACATACCACACCGCACCTAGCTCAAACAACACCGAAGACCATGAACGAGAAAGTAAACTAGAGCTCGACCAGGAACCTCAACAAGCACACCACCAGGAAACGGCCCTGTCCAAGGTTTGGCACACGACGAACGCGCCTGACCTGAGCATTTTCTCCAACGTCTGATTTGCATGCTCTACTCGTTCTCACCACCCCAAGGTGTCTCACTCGTGTCAGGAGGACGGCCTGATGGAACTGGCGCTGATGAGATCCTTTGAATGGTGACACATGAGTGAAGTTCCACCCCCTCTCATTGCCATGAAACAATCGGCCGGACGGCATGTTCCCATAGATTAGCAAGTTGCTCGACTCTCTTTGTAGTTTTACAAGCTCGGTTGAGTAAGATTTCTTTGGCGAGGGCCGAGGGACATGCATGGGTTAAGTTGCTCGTGCATCGAGCTTGTATTCGAGCCTTCGAGGCCCCTGGCTTGTAATGTAAAGCTTGTATTATTCTAAATTTGTGTCTAGTGTTGTGTTTTGATATCTTCCCGTGAGTCCCTGATCTCAATCGTATACATTTGCGTGTATGATTTAATCAGGGGCATCACAAGAAGGTATGACGCAGGGAGCATAATCTAGATGTCGACTCTTGAATGATTTTTTGATACAGTCCAGCAAATACATCAGCGTCGGGCTACCAAAAGAGACCCTTGTGCAAATAACACTAGCTCCGTGGTTCTGCATCAGTTATGCTGAGATGCAATGGCATAAATAAATTAATATGGTATTTGGTCCATGTCTGCAACAAATTGCTACTCTATGTGATGGCTAAACTTTTATGTTTAGTAATAAATTGAAATCAACTACCGATGGTTCCTTTATGACCGTAGCATGTCCTTAACCATTAAAATAGAGGATGATATGATCCTCTAAAAACACTACGGCAAACACTTTTGAATCTCTTTGCGGCACATTGTAAGCAAGATAGATAGCAATCTCCTCCCACTTTTATTAGTAACATAGCTTATACATATCATTTCTTGAAACTAGCAACACAAATTACATATAAGAAAACACAACCACCGTTGAAGCACATTTTGTAGGACATAGCTTATAGCTTGGAGGAGAATTAAACCACATATCAAGGCTTGGTGGAGGATTCAGTTCCATTGGCCATCACGCGGCCGAACCCACAACACCAGGGGTCCCTAGGGCAACAGGGTGGATCATGTCCCATAAGCCTGCCGGCTGCCTGCACTATTGGCGTGGCCATCATCATGACTAAGCAGGCTTGTGCGATGAGAAAAACAAAGAAGACTTGGAGGATGCTATTATTTGCCATTGTCTAAGCTCACAAAGAGTAGTAGAGAACACTATGCAATTCTCCTTTCGCTGGTATCTCCGTGTTTGGTCCAAGAAAATGCTCGATATATATAGACACAATGGCATGAAGCTTGTGCTTCTCCTAATAAATTCTACTGAAACAGAATATCTGAATATTGAGGATATCACTTAATAGTAAAGAGAACAGGAAATATAATATATTTCTTTATAATAATAATTAATGCCTCCTAAAAATATATGAAATTTATTGGGAGGATGAACCTAGACACGTTCGCTGCATCTCGTGACCACCGAATTGGATATTAAAACAAATCCACAAGATATGATAATTAATGGGGAGAATTAACCAAGCAAAATCCTCTCTATTTAGGGTATGTTGGATAGAAAATAATAAACGTACAAGATAATTCACCATTAGTCACTATATCTTGTAGATATAGGACACAATATCTAAGGGATGCCAACTTTTGGATCTTGTCAAGACAGAGAGATATGCATTGAGACAGGTAATATATAAAAATCTCCTCCCACTTTTATTAGAAAAATAGCTTGTACATAGTATTTCTTGAAAATAGCAACACAATTACATATATGAAAAACAACACAACCATGTTTAAGCATATTTTCTAGGCCCAACTTATAGCTCGGAGGAGAATGAAACCACATATCAAGGCTTGGTGGAGGATGCAGTTCCATTGGCCATCACACCGCCAAACCCACAACAGTAGATGTCCCTAGGGCAGCAAACTGGATTGTATCCCATAAGCCTGCCTGCCGCCTGCACTATCGGTGTTGCCATCATCATGAGTAAGCAGACTTGCGCAATGATAAAAACAATGAAGACTTGGAGGATGCTAGTATTTGCCATTGCTAAGTTCACAGAGAGTGGTAGAGAACACTATGCAATACTCCTTTCACTGGTATGTCTGTGGTTGATCCTAGAAAATACTCGATTTATATAGATACAATGGCATCAAGCTTGTGCTTATCCTAAAACATTCCATTAAAACAGAATATCTGGATATTTAGGATATCATTGGTAGTAAACAAAATAGGAAAGATAATATATTTCTTGAATAGTAGTAATAATAATCAATACCTACTAAAAATATATGAAATTTAATGGGAGGATGAATCTAGACACGTTCACTACTTCTAGTGCCCATCGAATTGGATATAAAAACGAATCTACATGATTTGATAATTACTGGAAGAATTAACCATGCAAATCCTCTTGAATTAATTCAGGGATTACTTATGAATAAAAAATGTAGAAGATAAATTAATCATTAGAGCATGGCCAACGCGTAGCCCCAACCCTGTTGCCTCATGGGACAGCTAGGTTCGGACTCCACCGTGGCAACAAAGCGTTAGCCTAAAGGTGGCAGGTGCTGCTTGCAGAGGAGGCTGCTGCTTCGCTGAAGAAAGATAGTAAAAGGAAGGAAAGAGAAGGAAAAGAGGAAAAAGGTGTGGTAGGCTGGGAAGAAAACAGCAGAGTGACACAAGTAAGAACATGTCAGGCAGCATGTGGGTTGGACAGTAGTCAGTATGGGCAATGGCTCTAGCTCTCCAAGCCTAAGTGGATGTACGGGGGCAGCACCTTGCTGCTGCCTCCGATGTACATGCCCTTAGCGATCGTATCTTGTAGGTATATGACACGATATCTAAGGATGCCAACTTTTGTAAAAAAAAAAAATTAACACAGTACAATCGCATATGCCCACATACACGTATATATACTCACCCATATGAACGCGCGCGTGCACACATACTATCACTATGAGCACCTCCGAGATACTAAGGCGGCATGGCATCTTGAGATTGCCGAAGTCATTATAGGCGTCTTGTAAATCATAATCAACAGGAACGTCTCCTCCCACAGAATGTACATCGCGAGAAAGCATGAAATAAATCCAAAAAATATATGATCAGCAGTGCCAAATCTAGGACTTGAACTTTGCTGGGCTAGTTCCACTACATGAAACCTAACCATCTAAGCCTCGCTCAATTCACGTCAACTTTTGAACGCAAGACAGAGAGATTTGCATTGAGGTCTACAATTAATACATAAAAATAAGTAAAGATACATATATTGTATTCAGGTGCGGTATACAATATAGGGTCTGATCCTCTTATGCATCACTACACAATTCCTCACACTATTTCCGGTTCAGTACATTACTACATATTATGCATTGTATACTCCGATAAAAGTTAGCCGAGTTGGTGCTATCTTGTAACTTAATTTGGAATTTGAAGCTAGCGTCGACATGTCCCATGCATAATACAAGTTGACGATTTGTTTTGTCAGATGTGAGTGTTTTGTTTAATAATCAAATCAAAATTTTATCCAACTTGGTTGCATATATAAAATCACACTATACACGTCTATTACAAACTGTGAAATTTATATCCGCATTAGCAATGCGAGATTGCAATTTTTGTTTTCATAAATGTAGTAATATATGACAATATTCTTAACATTCGTGGTAACGAGAAAAGATGTTGCACACATAGTCACAACATTGGTCTGTCTAAGACTAGTTTTTTTTAACTAATATATCCTTACTGCCTCGATACACATACTCAAATTCATTTATTTATTTATTCGTAGAGTGGAACATATATACTCAAATTCAATCTATGATTGATAGAAAGATGAATATGGACACAAATCTACCATATGGGAGACATCACGCATCTAGTCCCTCTCTTTCGGCCCATAAAAGCACATTTTGTGAGAGATGACTTTGTGTGTGCTAGAGTTTCTCATGTTTCCTATGTGATCACACGCTTGGAAAGGCTAGAGCCAAAATCTTACATAGAATATTTCACGATTTCTTTTTCGCATTGAAACTGAAGCCAAGTGGACTGATCAAAATGTTGGATTTCTAATAACTTCTACAAAGAATTAAGATTTTGTTGACACACACGCGACTCTTCTCCAAAAAGCCATGTTAGTTCTCTAGTCCGATATTTTTACAAAGCTCAAGCACCCTACCCAGGTCGACTACCTACGTAGATACATGTGAAATCTTTCTCAATTGCACATATATATACGAGTTCTCGGATTTGATTATGTACCCATGTTTACATGTCACCTTTTGCTTTTTCGCAGACAACAACACTTGGAAGCTCAAGCCTGGTTTGGAGTTTGGACGATGATCACCGTCGTTTTGCTGGTTTGCTGGTTGAATGACCTCATCAAGGCACGAGCAGATCCTCATGTACTTAAACCGGCAAAAACATCAGCTCCTCACCGGGAAGCTCATCATCATATCAATTCTCCCCAACAATATACAACGCCTTTGATCATGGCACGTATAATTAAGACCGACCTAGGAACATGTCAACAATCATATCTATACCTACTAATAAAAAAATAGATATTCTTAGTCTATCATGCTATTTTATAGAAAAAACCCTGATGTTTCTAACATTAAACCCGCAGTACATATCAAATGTTTTTTAAAATACTCATATCTTTTAAGGGAGTACCTAGAACTCATCTAGATGAGATATAATTTGGTCTCATTCACTTTGAAAACAAGAATAGATACAACCCACATCAGTACACACGCATCTTATAGCATCACATCCAATGGCTATAAAAGGTGAATGAGACCAAATTATATCCCATCTAGATGAGTTCTAGCAAAACTGATCTTTTAAACCGTAACTCCAAATTTAACATATCATATATGAAATTTGATTAGAAAAATATGTAGAATCTAAATGTGATGTTATTTTACCTGTTAACAATTTAAAAAATACTATCTAGGCTGCAATGTTAATCAACAATGCATTATCCGTCTTTTTTCATACCGGTACTGATTTAGATTGGAGATGAACACCTCAGCAAAATCAGGATTGGACATTAAATTAAAGACAAATTTGTTAGAGACACCAATTAAGGGATTCATGTATTTAAGAAATAGCTACAAATTCTCAGATTATAGAACATTTTTTGTAAATTAAGAGTGTGTGGTATTTTCTCTTCCGTTGCAACGCACGTGCCTTTTTGTTAGTTAGTACTCCCTCTGTAAACTAATATAAGAGCGTTTAGATCACTATTTTAATGATCTAAACGCTCTTATATTAGTTTACAGAGGGAATATTATTATTTGCTCGGCCTTGTGGGGAGGGAAGTTAGACAATGACAAAACAACATGGTAGCAGTAACGTTGGCGCACACCTAGTTGATGTATTTGGTACTACAGTTTCTTTAACGAACGAACTATCGTTCCTGAAACATTAGACAGACATGGAGGAGGCGGGACGACAAGGACCTCCTCGTGTTGAGGTTCACAAGGAAGGACCTTGCGTGCGTGCGTGCGTGCGTGCGTGTGTCCGGGAAGAAGGTCCGAGAGAGTGTAAGATACATAAAGAGGAGGCCAAGTAGGAGGCCAAGGAATGCGAACCTGCTACGGCAATTAATCAAGTCAGGGTATACTCCTTATCTTCTCTCTCTCTCATCTCTGTTTGATCACTCTTTTGAGATATATAATTCACCGCCAATGCTCAAGTTCTAATTTCTTTCTAATCACCATGCTACATAAACTTAAGAGAACTTGTCCTGGAACATAACTTACTTTCCAGAACCCTTTACTTGTCTATACTTCTGTTTTTTCATACTTACAAATGGAGGTCAATTTCACTGTACTTGAGCGGATGTCGCCACCTCAAGACTCAGAGCTGAACGATGATATATCTCTTGACAAGGTTGCAGGGTCCTTTTCCTTTGTAGTGGGTAGCAGCACCCGGATGTCCAAGCCTAGTTTGGACGGCAAATCCTCCTGTACTAGTCAAGGAAGCGTATGGTTAGGTTGGTCAACCTGCAAAACCCTCGGCTCCTTGACAGGAAGCTCATCATCGTATTCATCCTTGCCAACAATGTGCAGTCTGACGTCTTCGATCTTGGCATGGGCAGTAGAGTTCAACCTGGGAGTGGGAACATGTCGACAATCAAACTGTTATTATTGTTAATTTCCTCCAATGAACGATCGCTGTTGAAAGACGAGACATACATACTTTACTGGTGTGAGGTGTAGCAAGGCAAGGCGACAAGTAGCCCCTCGTAACCTCGCCGTTGAACGTTGAGGTTCTTGCACCCGAGCTCTGCTTCACGAGGTGCGCCATTTTCAGGTTCAGACACCTACAACGCCGAATAGGACCTCCCGAATAAGAGCAGCCAAAGCCATGCACCACCTCATGACGGCCGACAAGATCGTGTTTTTAAAATAGGCGTCACGGGCCTATTGATAGCAGGTCCATATAGGCTGTTCATATTATGTCAGAAATGATATCTATCGCCTTAGTGAGCACTAAGCAAGAACTCGGCAACTCACGGTCCGACGTGAACTGTTCACGTCCAGAAACAGGAACGGTTTTGCGCACCTTCCGTTCGGTTTTGAGAAGGTTCCAGAAGGTTCTTCTCTTTTCCCTTATTCTGTTTTTCTCATGAATTTTTTTTCAGTTTTCTTTCTATTTTTTTCTGTTGTTTTTCTGTTTCCTTTTTCTTTCTTACTAATCAGTGATAATTTTAAAAAAAATCAAATTCGATTATCTTTTGAAAGTCTGTGAGTATTTTTTAAAATCATGAACATTTTAATGAATTCGCGGACATTTGTTTGAATCAGTGGGCAGTTTTTCAATTCGTTGACGGTTTTTGAATTTGCAAACATTTTATTTGAATCACAACCATTTTTTATATTCACGAAAAATTAGTGAATTGGTGAAAATTTTGTCAAATCATGAATAAATTTTCTACTTCATGGACATTCCGAATTCATGAACAATTTTAGGAATCAAAAACATTTTTGTAGATTCATGAACAAATTTAAATTACAGGGATAATTTTATTCCCAGAAACAGTTTTTTTAATTTTCACGAAATTTATTAATAACTAGAAGTATAAACACATTTTATTTTATTTTTTAGACCGGTCATGGAAAGAAAAAACAAAAATTAATTTGTGAAAAGAAAGAAATAAAAAGACATCCATGTCACATGCCCCGCACGTGGCTCGTCGGGACTGGGAGGGTGTCACCCTCCTCACTGGGCAGGCTCACGAAGGGGTCGCTATAGGCGAGCGAGCTCACGCAGTCGCTTATAATGGTACATAGTAGTGGTTCACGCGAGACGACAGGAGCACTTGGTAATTTTTGTATGGCGCCTTCAGCGCCCGTCATAGTGTTTTTTGCTACTTGGTGCACAAACCCAAATCCGTCCTGGGCTCGACCCATTTTCCCTTGTTTTTCCTTCTCCTAACGTTCAAATAAGTGCGAGATGTCCACGAAGGAGTTGCTGTAGGTGAGCGAGCTCACGCAGTCGCTTATAACGATAGATAGTAGTTGTTCACGCGAGACGGCAGGAGCACTCGACAATTCCTATACGGCGTCTTCAACTTCCATCATAGTGCTTTTTACTACTTGCGCACACACCCATGTCTTCCTAGGCTCGACACATTTTCCCTTTTTTCCCTTCTTTCTAAGGTTCAAAAAAGTGCGAGATGTACATGTCACATGCCCCACACGTGGCTCGGGACTGGGAGGGTGTCGCCCTCCTCACTGGGCAGGCCCACGAAGGGGTCACCGTAGGCGAGCAAGCTCACACAGTCGCTTATAACGATACATAGTAGTGGTTCATGCGAGACGGCAGGAGCACTCAACAATTCCTATATGGTGCCTTCAGCTTCCACTATAGTGCTTTGTGCTAGTTGGCGCACACACCCCCACCGTCCTGGGTTCAGCATGATCCTTAAACAATATGCATTAGTATAAATTGCAGCCCTGTCATGTTCAACTTTTGAAATCATTTAGTTGGTTAATTAATGGTCACTTTCTCGGTTGGTTAACTAGGCACATCGTCTATACTTTTAGAATTGAAACGGCTCGATCCATCGCTCATCATACCCACAAAAACAGTGATCATCGGTTGGTACCTCAGTGTCAATCAGCAGCACTGGCCGGCGGTTTCTCTTAATTACTAGATGAAACCTTGATAATCTTGATTTTTTTTTCCTTACAAAAAGATGGTAACCCTTTCGGCGTCTGCATCGCGATGCATGCTGCCTTTTATTGATTATTTCAAAGTTGATTATCCAAGTGCAATAAAGCTCATAAGATAAACTGGCACACATGGTTGCCCCAATGGCAATAAAAGAGAAAATGGATTTGCTATTTCTTAGGTGCCTGAAATTCTTTTTTCACGTAGTCGCTTTTCTCCTTCTTCCTTTCTTCTCCTTCTTTCTTTCCTGTTGGCCAGACCTCGCTGGAGAAGAAACAAGCTCACCCGAGAAGAGGAAGCCCCACCATCTATTTTGGGTGAAGTAATGGCCCCATTATCTATCTTAGGGATGGTGTGCAAGGGATCGCCGGAGTTCTCCATTCGTGTGGCGGGGCTTAAAGAGATGACCAGGGCGGCTAGCAACAAAGGTGGGCGGAGGTCGAGGGGAGGGCGGCGCGACGCGCGGTAACACCCGCGGGCGGGGGTGCTAGAGGCCGGCGGATGCGGCGGGGTAGGCCAGGGATCGGGAGGAGGAAGAAGGAAGGGAGGTTCAAGATGAACAATACTAGATTTGTTTTGGGCGGTTGAATGAAGATCGGACGGTTCATATAAGAAGTGAGTGATGAATCATTCTTCGAGTTACCTAGAGGCTTCCAAAAGAAAAGGTAGTAAATAATCCTTGTGCATCACAAATCCTACTAGTAGGCCGTGAACCAAAATCGACGGAACAAATCCTGAGAGATCATCTCCCATCAGTTGCAATTCAAAGAAAACTTTGTGGAAAACATGTTTGAAACTTTCACAAAAATCTTAAAAATGTGGGATGTTAACAGGATGATATTATATTGTCATGTGAAATTTCAAGTAGAAACATATTACGGGATGTGAGCCATGAAAAAGACAAATTCAGCAATAAATAGTGATGTTATTGTTAGACGCTATTCAATGCTGATTTTATCATTTTCAGAACTCACATCCCGTAAAGCATTTGGACGTGAAATTTTGCATGACGATAGAATATCACCTTCTTAACCTAAAAAAATGATTTTTTTTCAAAATTCCAAAACATCGTTTTCATGTGGTTTTCACCGCTTTCCATCGAACGTTGGTTTCCATATGATGTTCTTCCTAGAGATCATGATGGTGCTGCCTGCATGCATCCACGCGTTTGACTCTCTTTTTGCTAAACTGTCAGCCCTTAATCTAGTTCTGGGCCAATGAAAGAAGAAGTAACGGGCCATTGGCCTCGTCCCGTTTGAGTCTACGAGAAGTTATTAGTTACACCTGAAAGAAAGTCCAGGTAAAACGTCACTTCCAAATTTCAATAATAACAACGAGACATCATAGCGAACTACCTTTGTCGATCTTGCTCTTTCTCGTTGTTACCTTATTTCATTTTTCCTAGTTATAAGGCATCGAATGGTACCCCGCAAAAAAAAGGCATCGAACGGACAGGTGACGACAAGGCGAGCGCAATTGGTCGGCCCAGTAAGTACCTTTTGTTTCTGTAACCACGGATGGCACAATTTCGTTTTGTCGGTTTATTCGTTTTGCTTTGGTTTTTTAATTATTTTCTTCTTTTCGTGCACACAATTTTTGATATACAAAAATGAACGTGTATTTAAGGAAAATGTTGAGCGTGTATTAGAAAGTGTTCAGTTTATTTTTTTAATTGTTCAACATGTATTGAAAATATGTTCGCCGTAAATTAAAAGAGTGCAATAATGTGTATTAAAAAGTTCATCATATATTTGAAGAATGATCATCTTATTTAATAAAAAATGTTCACTGTGCATTCAAAACAGTATTGGCCATGTTAAAAGAAATTGTTTTCCATAAATTAAAATTTTGGTTAGCATGTATTGCAAAAATGTTCTCTGTGTATTAAAATAATGGAAGCCATGCATAATAGAATTTTTCACCAAGCATTAAAAAATAAAAACAATAGAAAAAAATTTGGAAGGAAATATTAGAAAACAGTAAATCATAAACAAAGCTGGAAAAATTCACAAGAAGAAGGGAAAAAATTCATAGCAGCACAACAAATGAAATGTCGGGAGAAAACCAAAAACAAAAGACTAGAAAAATAAACGAATCAAGAGTTCAAGTAACAAAATAGCAGGAAAAGCCGGAACCAAAACAAGAAGGAAAAACCAAAAACAATGCTTCAAAAGTGTAACAAAGGAAACAATCACCAAAGTGTGTCAGCCAGTCACACGTGGGCGTTGGGACAGCTAGAGGTTTAATGTTTTCTCAAAAGAAAAAAGAGCTCCTATTTGACGGGGTTTGCGTTAAATCTTCCAAAATCACTAGTTAAGGGATACCCATTGCAAAGGTTATCCCATCTTCTCAGGCGCTCACAAGTGGTCCCACTTGTTGCAACCTTGTTATTTTTCTTTTTCTCATACATTCGTTTATTTAAAATATTTTATTTGTTGAACAATGCGCCTGAACCGTCTTCATTGTGTATTTCTCGCATGAAGATCTTTAAAACTATATCCCGTGTTAATAGATTTCGTAGAATTTTTTTATAAAATAAGGAAATCAGAAGAAAAAAGTAAAAACAAAAAAATGAATACCGAAAACTCGTTTGCCAAAAAAGGAAAGAGGAAAACCGGAGCCTTAAAGCATAGCTCCGGCTTTTCACTTTTTTGGAGCACAGGTTGTGCTTCTCACGAAAGTAAATCTTGTCGTGGAAGCATTGTTTTCCCCGGAGAAACATAGTTGTGCTTCTCGCGAAAGCAAATCGTGCACTCCTCTGGCGGTCGGTCGGTTGGTTGATTGGCATGCGAGCTTTGTCTGATTTTGCATCGTTGCGGCGTACAAAAATTGTACAGCAGATGTCGTAAGGGTAGCTTACAAACTACATCAATTGTGACATTTGCTCATGAGCTCATCCGATTCTTGTACGATAGGAAATTCAGCGCTATGCTACTGTTCAGTCTGACCTACAGATGGTCTAATCGGCAGCGACGTGCAAAAATTTGTACAGAACATGTCGTATGTCTAGCATGATTCCCAATTTATCAACATGAGTGAGAAATGGGTTATCAAACAATTTGTGATTCATCTTGGTCGAGGTAGGACACCTAGGGGATTGGACTCGAAAAAGCATATGCGGATATCCTATTTAAAGCTTAAGGCGCCAACTAGTTTTTTTTGTGCACACCCGGATCGATCCTTCTTCACAAACGGACTGACACATAGAACATATAGTTATCCTGGTTTTCGGAACATTTCACAATTTTCTATTGCCTACTAGCTAGTTTTTTCTTATTCGTTTTCTTTTGGTGTTTTCAATTCATGGCTTCCCTGTTTTTGTATTTCTGGTTTTCTTTGTTGTTTGTTTTTCCTTTATATCTTTTATTTAATTTTTTTTCATGTACTTTAAAAAAAATTATGGCAGTTTTTCAACGTTTGCGAACTTATTTTAAATCCTCTAATTCATAAAAAAATCTTGATTTTTGTATTTTCACAAATATTTCTAAATTCAACATAAAGTGAATTAATAAGTTTGCAAATTTATGAACATTGTTTGAGTTCGTGAATATTTTTTTTTTGAACATGAGTAATTTTTAGTTTGTGAAAAATTTCTACCTTCATGAATACTTTTTCAGCCAATAGTTGATGCTTTAAACCAATAGTTGCTTGTTTGTTAGAGCAACAAGAGTGGGTAACTGAGCGAGAGATAATCGGTACATTAAGCGTTGTATAGGTGCAAACCAATGTGTGGTTTGCTGGTTAGGAGGACAGTAGTATGCCTAGCCCACTTGCTAGGGTTCAACTCCCATTTTCCCTTTTTTTCCTTTCTTTCTAAGGTTCAAAAAAGTACGAGATGGAGAGGATTCAAACTCCGCACTCCTTGCTCCGACACGGTGGTGTTAACCACTGCACCAACATCGTTGTTGTTCCCATGTACCTCTTTTTTTCATCTTGAGGCAAATGTATAGTAAAAAAAAAAAAACATCACGCCCCTTGGTTTTTCTTTCTCGTGTTTTGCTCTTTTTGGCCTTTTTTCTACTTTTTTTTGTTTTCCTTTCTTTTTTGTTTTATTTTACTTAATTCGCAAACTTTCTTCAAATTCATAAACCTTTTCAATTTTTATGATTTGTTTCCGAAAATCCGTGAATTCTTTTCAATTTCATGATTTTTTTCCAAACTGATGAACCTTTTCAATTCATGAACTTTTTCTCTCAAAATTGATGAATTATTTTCAAATCCATGAACCTTTTTTTAAAATCCAGTGGACTTTTTTTAAAGTAGTGAATTCTTTTCTGAAATTCATGATTTTTTAAAATTCACTGAGTGTTTTAAATTTCGCTATATTTTTTAAAAATTGATGAACTTTTTTAAAATTCATGGTTCTTTTCAGAATTGATGATTATTTGTAAAATCCATGAACTTTATTTCAAAATCAATGACTTTTTTTTAGCAAAATCGTTGAACCTTTTCAAATTTAGTGCCTTCTCAAAATCATGATTTTTTTTGCATTTTTTTCAACATCCGTGAAATTATTTGAATTCAACACTTTTCCGCATTTTGGCTATTTGTTTTGTTTTTCTGATACATATTTTTTTTAGTTCAAAACGGTTGACCAGACCCAGAGCGAACGAGCATTTTTTTTTACCAGACCCAAACCGAACGAGCTTCCCGCTGTTTGTTGTTGAGCGCTCGTGTCACATGTGATGGCCCGGCCCATTTTTTATTATTTTTTTGCGCGGGAACCTCTAGCCTGCGTTACAGGGCCAGCCCAGCGCGTGCGGCATTAAGCACTCGTTTGTTTCATTTTTTCGCATTTTGCTTTTGTTTTCCGATTTATTTTTTAGCTTTTAGTTATATTTGGAAATATTATAAACATATGACAGAAATACCACTTTATGTCAAAAATTAAAAATGTTAGTCATGCATTTGAAACATGTTTAACATATATACAAAAAACATTCTAATGTATACGGAAAATGTACAACGTGCATGAAAGAAAAGTTGATATTAAAATATATGTTTGCAAAGATATTAATCATGTATTGGTATTTTTTAAAATATATACATAACATGTTTATGATGTATAACCAAATGTACAAGGTCTGTGGAAACAAGTAGGCCTAAAAACCAAATATATTAAAAATGTTAATCATGCATTTGAAAATTGTTAAACATAGATAATTTGATGATTTGGCCGAGGGTCCCACTTGTCATCCTTCCATCTTCTTTCCCTTCTCTTTCCTTTTTTCCTCCTCTCTTTCTCTCCCAAATCCTAACACCGCTGCTCCCATCTCTACCGGTGCTTCAACCTCCAGCAGGACGAAGTGGTGGATAGAAAGGGGAGAGTAAGCATTGGGTTCCCCAATCACCCCTGCCTCCGAGTGTTCGCCTGCCTTTTTGTCGGTATCTGGCTTCTCATGGACAAAGAAGTGGAAGACAGGGAATAAGATGGCAAGATGACTAGTGAGACCTCCAACCAAATAAACTATCCACGTGTACATGCCATGTCATCATGATAAGTGGGTCCCATTGGTCAGATTTGATGTTAGAACACGTTTAGCTACAGAGTAGTGATATGTATTACAACCTTGTCTCAATTTTGATTGTTTTATTATGATTGTTAGTAAGTCTAGTGGTATATGAGATCTAGCCGCAATTGTGATGGTTTTTTGTACTCAAACCATCCCATATCCTTCCCCCTTTCTTTGAATGGATTCGAGGAGAGCGGAGGCCACTCAGCAGCCCCCCATGCGTGCACTTGGAGATTAAGATTTAGGGCTCAGGAAGGCAAGGCGACGATGGCGGCTCCCTGAATATGTTATAAGGTTCTCTCCCTAGCCCATGTCCCGATTGTGCATGTAACATTGTCGGAGGGTGTGTGGAGGTCTGTCAGTGGTGGATGTCGCATGATTCAGTCGATGTTTGTCTTCGGTGGATCAGCTTGGATCCGGTTTTCGTTCATTTGCATTCGTGTGTCTACAGGTTGAACGCTTTTGATCTACGCTTCTATTCATCCATGTAGTTTTCTTTTCAAAGTCGCTAGACCATTGAGGCCTTAGCTCGTCAATTTCCTGACTCTCTACTTCAACATGGTTTACCTGGCTCCGACGAGGGAGGAGCGATGGCAGCGACGCGCCTTCGACTCGCTCCAGTGCTTGTAGTCGTGGCTAGGTAGTCTACGGACATGGATGTAATTTCTTTTACTTTGGGTGTTCTTTGTATTGCCATGATGTTTCATGAATTGATCGGAGGTTTTCCCCGCACACAAAAAAACAAATTTCATAGGATTTGGAGTAGTAGATGTTGGAAATATGAGCAATTTCATCAATGATTTTATTAACAAAAATACTAGATAAAGCATGACTAAAATAGAAAATATAAAGCAAGTCATGCAATCCGGATGAGAGAAGGTAAACATCATCTCAGACATATGAACTTGAGATAAACACATCTAGAAATGTACACTAGATGAAGTTGCTTATACGAAATGTAATCTAACATATATACGGCGTAAACTAGAGCCAAGAACTGTGGGACGACTTCTAATGTAAAGGAGAAGAACACGACTGGCATAGTAGCAGCAGGTTACCGGACTTGGGGTCGGTGTCCTCGCCGCCATGTCGCCGAGGAGGTCGTGGATGTCGGGGAAGAAGTCGTTGTCGGGAAGTAGTCGTCGCGACCGGATCGTCTGTGATGAAGCAGCCAAGAGGTCGCTACCGAGTGCTCCCCAAAACCTTATCACCCTTCTCCCGCATAAGACTCAAAAGGTGCGGTCTTGGAGGCTCATCGTCCCCGACAGGCGGTGCACGCCACAAGCCGGGATGAGGAAGACAAGCAGAAGCGCAGAGATTGGAACTGTGTGGCGAGAGGAAGAGGACCTTCGATGTGTCTCTCGAGAGGAGCGACCTCCCTTTTATAGGCGCAAGAGAAGGAGGCGAGAGTGCAGCGACGGAAGGTGAAACGAAGTGACGAAGACGGTTTAACAGCCAAGCAGTCAAGGGCTGCACCGTCAGATTCAAACTCCACTATCGCAAAAACTTTTCAGCTTCCGTGTGACCTTTCGTATACCCGTAGTGCGTGGCAAAAATTTAAACATCGGCTCATTCCCGCAACCCGCGGCGCGCCGAGGCGAGGCGAGGCGTGGCGTGGCGAGGCGGGCGGCGGCGGAGGAGCGCGCGTGGATGTCCCTCTTGTTCTCATGCTCATACAAGTGGGGAAGGAGCCTCCCTTATAAAGAGGTCCAACTCCCTCTAAACTAGCAATGTGGGACTAAACTTTAGTTCCACCTCTTGCCTTGCACAAATGGGCTGCGTGGGCCTCTAGGATTTATTAGGAATTTCAAACTGCTATTGGGCTAGGCTCAAATAGACAAAAATTCCAGCAATCCCCACCAGATCCTGCAGGCACACAAAATTTGCCTTTGGTTCCAAAACACTGCTTTTATATACCGGCATCGCAGTGGAGACTGTTTGTTGAACTTCCACCTAGAACTCTATGCTACACTAGTACGCAACTTGAACAAAGGATCGGGTTTTGAATCGCAAGTTTTCTCGTGAATCTAGCTTCACATAAAGCCTTGGCAAATCGATACGTGGCTACCGTGGGTCTTCCCTGGGTGGAGCTTATGCGCCATACTCCGTGACATTTCATGAGTTTACTAGAGAGAACCCTACTCTCATAGATTGCGACGCTTAACAATCAGACTCATATAGGTGCGTTCTTCAAAAGATGTTCTGCAGGATCTACATCTCCGCTTCAAAAAGTCACTTAGAACACATTAAGATATACATCAACCTGCATGCGTATTAGGAGAGTATTGCATCTTCATGGAGTGGTATTGTGAATAGTAGGGATACTCTCCTCTCAACGACCAACATTGTCTTCCACATCTAATTCACGGGATCTCCGATCACAAAGAATAGGTTATCACCGTGAACAACTCATATTGTGGGTCTCATACCCATCTCCTCGATGCATTATCTATCACATTACGTGATAGACCCTTAGTAAAAGGATCTCGCCAGATTTTTTAGACGCTTGGATATAATCCAATGCAATAATTATGGAGTTTTTCATTTTCCCGATGCATTTTAACCTTCTCTCGAACGTGTCTTGGTGACTTCATGTTATCCTTTGAACTGCTCACTACTTTCGTGATCACAGTTTGATTATCGCAGTTCATAAGGATACCCGCAGGTTTCTCAACAACCGCAAGTCATTCAAGAGCCGACGGCCAATCTGCTTCAATCGTAGCCGTATCTAGTGCCGTGAGTTCTCGCTTCCATTGTTGACCTCGTTAAGATGGTCTCGCTTGCAAGACTTCCAAGAAACAGCGCCACCTCCATGAGTGAATACATATCCGCCGTGGCCTTTATCTCATCAAAGATCTCGAGATCCAGCTTGAGTCACTATACCCTTCAAGCGCCTTTGGGTGCCCAAAGTGTAGTGAATTCCATAATTCAAAGGCCTTTCAAATAACGCAAAACTCTCTAGAGCTTTCCAATGCACATCTCCTGGTTTTGAAACAAACCGACTCAGCTTTGCTAACAGAAAAGAGATGTCGAGTCTTGTAGCATCTAAGTACATAAGCGAGCCAATAATATGAGAATATTTCAATTGGTCTCTAGCAATTCTCCGATTCTTTCAAGCAACACACTAGCATCATATGGTGTTGGAGAGGGCTTGCAAACACTATAGCCAAAGCGACTCAAGATCTTTTCCACATAGTGAGAATGAAGCGAGGTAATCCCACCATCATCGCTCTCTCAACAACTTGATGTTCGTAATGACATCAGCCACTCCTAAATCCTTCATCTCAAAACAGCGAGATAGGAAATCCTTGACCTCCTTAATAACATTTAGATTTGTTCAAAATCAAGATGTCATCAACATACAAGCAAAGCATAACTACCTCGCCCCCACCATGGCGATAGTACACACATTTGTCGCCTTCTGCTTCACAACAAAGCTCGCAATGTTAAAGTTCTTCGAACTTCTCATGCCACTGCTTGGGTGCTTGCTTGAGTCCATACAAAGACTTCAAAGAACTTGCACACTTTCCCTTCCCGACCATCTATTACAAACCCATCCGGGTTGTTCCATATAAATTTCCTCATCCAACTCTCCATTTAGGAAAGCAGTCTTAACATCCATTTGATGAACGAGAAGACCATGTGAGGCAGCTAGTGAAAGTAGAACTCGAATAGTGGTCGGTCGAGCCACGGTGAGTAAGTATCAAAGAAGTCTTCACCTTCCTTTTGGGTATAACCCTTAGCCATGATCCGAGCATTGTACTTTTCTATAGTACCATCTTGCCTAAGCTTCTTCTTGAATACCCATTTTCATCCTATAGGTTTGCTCACATAAGGACGATCAGTTATCTCACAAGTTTCATTCGCCAAGATGGAATCCATCTCGCTACTTAACCGCTTCCTTCCAAAGAGGTCAAGATCTTCGATGCATAGGCCTCTGAAATAGAACCGGGAGTGTCATCTATGAGATACACAAGAAAATCATCACCAAAGGACTTTGCAGTCCTCTGCCTCTTGCTCCCAAAGAGGAACTTCATTGTTTTCCTCCACAGGACTTTCAAAGTGTTCCATCGAAATGGCAGGTTTGGTAATTGTAATCGGGTTCTGATTCGATGAACTAGGCATCTCCTGATTAGATGAGGTAGCCATATCCTTCATGGGAAAGATATCTTCAAAGAAAGTCGCATCATTCGACTCCATGATACCGACATGCATGTCAGGTACCTCAGATTTTGCAACCAAGAATCTATAGCCAATGCTGTGAAAAGCATATCCTAGGAAAACACAATCCACAGTCTTTGGTCCAAGCTTCCGCTTCTTTGGAATTGGAACATTGACTTTCGCCGAATAACCCCATGTTCGCAGATAAGAGAGTTTTAACCTTTTCTTCTCCCATTCCTCGAATGGAGTTATCTCTTTGTTCTTTGTGGGAACTCGGTTTTCGTTCATTTGCATTCGTGTGTCTACAGGTTGAACGCTTTTGATCTACGCTTCTATTCATCGGCGATAGTTTTCTTTTCAGGTGCGCTAGACCATTGAGGCCTTAGCTCGTCAATTTCCTGACTCTCTACTTCAACATGGTTTACCTGGCTCCGACGAGGGAGGAGCGATGGCAGCGACGCGCCTTCGGCTCGCTCCAGTGCTTGTAGTCGTGGCTAGGTGGTCTACGGACATGGATGTAATTTCTTTTACTTTGGGTGTTCTTTGTATTGCCATGATGTTTCATGAATTGATCGTAGGTTTTCCCCACACACAAAAAAACAAATTTCATAGGATTTGGAGTAGTAGATGTTGGAAATATGAGCAATTTACCGAATGATTTTATTAACAAAAATACTAGATAAAGCATGACTAAAATAGCAAATATAAAGCAAGTCATGCAATCAGCGTAGAGAAGGTAAACATCATCTGCATATATGAACTTGAGATAAACACATCTAGAATGTACACTAGATGAAGTTGCTTATCTGAAATAAAATCTAACATACGTAGGGGCGTAAACTAGAGCCAAGAACTGTAGGAGGACTTCTAATGAAGGAGAAGAACACGACGCATCAAAGAAAGCAGCGAAGCGTTGGACTTGGGGCGGTGTCCTCGCCGCCATGTCGTCAAGGAGGTCGTGGACGCCGGGGAAGAAGTCGCCGTCGGGGAAGTAGTCGCCATGACCGGATCGTCCGTGATGAAGCAACCCGAGGTCGCTACTGAAAGCGCCTCCCCAAAAACCTTATCACCCTTCTCCGTGACATGACCTCAAAGGTGCGGTCTCGGAGGCTCATCGTCCGACGTGCGGTGCACGCCGCAAGCCGGGATGAGGAAGACAACAAGAAGCGCAGAGATTGGAACTGTGGTGGCGAGAGGAAGAGGACCTTCGATGTGTCTCTCTCGAGAGGAGCGACCTCCCTTTATAGGCGCAAGAGAAGGAGGCGAGAGGGCAGCGACGGAAGGTGAAACGGCGATTTAAAACGAAGCGAACAGCCAGCAGCGAAGGGGTAAAACTTTTCAGCTTCCGTGTGACCTTTCAGATACCCAGAAAAGGAGTAAAAATTTAGACATCGGCTCATTCTCAGCGCCAAGGCCGAGGCGTGAGGCGAGGCGGCGGAGGAGGAGCGCGTGGATGTCCCTCTTGTTCTCATGCTCATACAAGTGGGAAGGAGCTCCCTTATAAAGAGGTCCAACTCCCTCTAAACTAGCAATGTGGGACTAAACTTTAGTTCCACCTCTTGCCTTGCACAAATGGGCTGCGTGGGCCTCTAGGATTTATTAGGAATTTCTGAAACTGCTATTGGGCTGGCCCAAATAGACAAAAATTCCAGCAGTAGATTCCTTAGGAATTATTTGTAGGTTGGTTGTTTGATTTGTAGGATTATATCCTATGGGGATTTTTCTTTAGAAATTATATGTACTACAGTTCATAAGAAACTTAACATCGACTCCAACCTCTTTTACTATTTTTTTTCTTTGGCATCTAACACTCCCTTTGGTATCTTATAGGATTGTGCACTTCAATCATGTATTTTTCTTGTTCATGCATTTGGAAATTCCTACGAATTGAAGAGGCCCTTATGGGCAACTCCAAAGCCAACCCTCAAATGCCTCACAAACACCAAGACCGAGCTGTCTGCACGCAGTTTGCCGTTCAACCCATCTTGCGTACGTCCATGGACTCGTGTGACTGTCTAGAATCCCTCAAATAGGACAAGAAGTTGCGGGAACTTTGCGGGTGTCCGGACATCCGCCTCGCCAATTAGAAGTCCTCATGTACCCACATCCATGTAGGATGGCAGAAGGCCGGTGCTATTTGACGGAAGGGAAACAACCGACCAGCATGACTTATTTGGCGGAAATCATGTACTCCTAGCCCATTGCTTGGCGGGAGGTCATGGGCAACAAACACTAATTTGGCATAAATCAAACTAAATTGGGTTTATGTGGCTTTTATGGGGTATGCTATTTTGCGGAAAGTTGATTTCAGCTATTTGGCGAAAGGCCGCTAGTTTTTTTAGAAGTAGTAGAAACTGACGTTTCAGGCATGGCGTTGGATGACCGAATACTATGCCTATTTTGAAGGTCGGCCATTGGAAATGCCCTAAGCAAAAGGTCTTCATGTATACCGTACCACACCACGCCAGCTCGAACAACACCGGGGACCATACACGAGGAAATTAAACCAAAGCTCGACCACGAGCTGGAACCTCGATGAGCACACCACCAGGAAACACTCCTGTCCACGGTTTGGCAGACGACGAACGCGCCCCCGACCTGAGCATTTTCTCAAACGTGTGATGTTCATGCTCGATCTGCTCATTTTCAAATTCCAACACCCCAAGGTGTCACATGTCAGAGCATCTTCAGCCACATATCTCTAATATGAGTCCTTAAACACCCGCTGGGCCAGCGTGTCCGTTTTGACCCCCTATTTATCCATCCGCACAACCACATTCCTTATTTTCTACCTCATATATCCATGTGCATGTGAATGGTGGAGATGAAAAGAGAAAAAGAAAAGAATGAATAAAGAAAGAGAAAATGTGGTTCGGTGAGGGACCTGTCTATGTGGCGGATCGATGAAGCCGTGGCGTTGGTCCATGAAACCCTCATATCTTCCCCATATTGAGATGGATATGAGGGTTCGTGGACAGCCCGGACGTATATGGATGAATGATGGATCTGATTGGGTCAACCTTTTGCTACTATTTGTTTCTCTCTTCTATCCGCTCAGTGGTCTTCGTGCCCGCCTGATCAATTTGGGGAGTGCGGCTGTAGCTGCTCTCAGGAGGACATCCTGATGGAACTGCCACACCGAGATCCTTCGAATGGTGGCACATGAGCAAGAAGGTCCTCCTCCGTGCCACGAAACAATCGGCCGGACTGAGTGTTCAAATACATGAGCAGGCATGATGCCTTGACCACCGTGCCTCATCTAAATTGGGTCAGTACACATGCATGGTTGGGGTGTCAAGGCATTGGGAGGAATGCTAAAAAAGAGATGAAGCAAAAATGGGCTAGAAAAAAGAAACACCATTGAAAATGTAAAATTCGAAAATTACCAAAAGAACAAAGACAACTTAAGAAAAAGTGAAACTGTGAGTTCATGTGATGGGTTAACTGCTATGATTAGTAATAAACAGGAATCAACTACGGATGGTGCCTTTATTATCGTAACATGTGTTTAACCATGAAAATATAGGATGATATGATCCTCTAAAAACACTAAATTAAACATAATTTCAAATCTCTTTGCGGCACATCGCAAACAGCATAGATAACAATCTCCTCCCACTTTTATTAGCAAAATAGCTTACACATAATATTTCTTGAAACTAGTAAACAAATTTCATGCAAGAAACAACACGACCACGTTGAAGCATATTTTATAGGCCCTAGCTTATAGCTCGGAGGAGAATGAAAAAACATATCAAGGATTGGTAGAGGACGCAGTTCCATTGGACATCATGCCACCGAATGCACAACAAAAGATTTCCTTAGGGCAGCAAACTGGATTGAGTCGCATAAGCCTGCCAGCTGCCCGCGCTACCGGTGCTTCAATCATCATGAGTAAGCACACTTGCGCAATGAGAAAAACAATGAAGACTTGGAGGATGCTATTATTTGCCATCGCCTAAGTTCACATAGAGTAGTAGAAAACAGTATGCAATACTCTTTCCACTGGTCAGTTTGTGTCTGATCCTAGCAAATAGTCGATTCATATGGATACATGGCATGAAGCCCGTGCTTATCCTAATAAATTTCATTAAAACAAAATATCTGAGTATTGAGGATAGCACTTGTAGTAAAAAGAATAGGATAGATAATATATTCTTTAAATAATAAATGCATCTTAAAAAATATATGAAATTTTATCAGGAGGACGAACCTAGACACGTTTACTACATCTAGTGACATAAAAACAAGTCTACAAATATGATAGTTAATGGGAAGAATCAACAAGGCAAATCCTCTCCTTTTCTTGCCAGGAAAGCCTCTCCTATTTAGGGATTAACCATTGGTTACCGTATCCTGTAGGCCCGGCCCGGAGGCGGAGGGTGGGGGGTGGGGGGTGGGGAGGGGAGCAACTAATTGACGAGCGCTCCTTCAGGAGCCTCACAACGATCAGCGCCACTTGGCGCGCTCTCAGCCGCTGCCACGTGTCGTGCTCTGGGCGCTCCCTCCAGATTTTTTTTATTTTTTTGCACTCGTTTTTGGCTTTTTGAACGGGTTTTTTTCGACATTTTGGTTTTTCATAGGTCTTCCTTAGTTTTTGGACGTCAATAAAAATTATGCGAAAAATGCGTTTTTTCTTCTTCTGCGAGAGGCATGGTTTTTGCTTTTGTGAGAGCCACATCCATGCCTCTCAAAAAGGAAAAAAAATATGTTTTCTGTTTTTTTTTCGTCAGAGGCACGGTTTTGCTTCCGCGAGGACACAGTTTTGCTTTCGGAGAGGCATGACCATGCCTCTCGAAAATGAAAGAAAAACGTGTTTTCTGTTTTTTTTTCTTCCGCGAGATGCACGGTTTTGCTTCCGTCAGAGGCACGGTTGTGCTTTCGTGAGAGGCACGGTCGTGCCTCTCAAAAATGGAAAGGAAAATACGTTTTCTATTTTTTGTTCCTTGCGCGAGAGGCACGGTTTTGCTTCCGCGAGAGGCACGGTTGTGATTTCACGAGAGGCTCGGCCGTGCCTTTTTTGGAAAGGGAAAAAATCATGCTCCCGGTTAGGTTTTTTCGTCCGGTTTACATCGACCGATTTTTTTGTGAAAAAAAAGTTCATCTAAATCCATCAACATGCGATCTAGTTTTGAAGATCTCGAGGCAAGAAATCCAACAATGAAAACGGTTCGAGATTTGGACGCACGACAAGTGGCGCACATCACATACTGAAAAGGTGGGAGATATCTTTACAAGGAGTACTCCTTAATTAGTGATTTTTAACCATTCCACAGTGCGCGGGCTGGCATTCTGAATTCACTCAGCAAAAAACAATCTGAATTCACTCAGGAAAAAGAATTTCTAGCCTAGCGACCCGGTGCACTGGCGTCTACCGTATAACCGAGTTTTCTCGTACAGAAAGCAAACCTTAGGGCATCTCCAACAGTTTGTATGTTAGCTTGTTAGTAAAATATGCCATGTCATCAACCAACACCTTAACATACAACAACTCCAATAGATTGTATCTAGTTTGCCCAATATGATGTGAGATAATAAATAAGGTGCTCTCTCATTCTACATTGGAGCTTGTGCAAGGGGTGTTGGTTCATGTACATACAACCTTCCTCTCTTCCCTCATTTATTGTATGACACATCATCAAAAATCCTATGTGGCAAAGTCTACCAACAACTATCTTACAACCATTGAAGATGCCCTTATTGCTATCCTCACACTACTGCACATACTGAGAAAAGACCATGCAATTCAGAGAAGGTATAACCACTCGGGTCAGACCTAGTCTCTAGCCGCGGAGCTCGAGACCGGGATCTATAATTAATATATAAAAATACATTAAAGATACATATATTGTATTCAGGTCCAGTAGACAATATGTAGGGGGGCTGGTCCTCGTATCCATCGCCGTACAATTCCTCACACGATTGCCTGGTTTAAAGTACACTAGCACATATGCCCGTGCATTGCAACGGGAGATAAAATAGTGTGCATTTAAAGTCAGTGAGAATTATATGTGCAAGCAAAACCCTGTGTGGACACGAAAAAGGAATATTTAGCTTCTCGGTTTCGCCTGTGTGAAGTAATCAATCCGCTACTTTTTTCATTCATTGATCGAAGGCATTTAAGAGTTATGTTATGTCATCGTACACCAGAGAAGGCCCATGAGTTATTCAATCTACTCTTCCTTTCAATCCTTTCAATCGAGGTGACTTTAAGGATGAAGTTTCTGAATATTCTCATAAACATGAATAATTTTTTAAATCCTGATCAATTTTTTGAAAATTATGTACACTTTTGAAAAAAATGCGAACAAAATATGAAAGAAAACATATTTTAAAATTCACAAACATTTTATGAGAACAGCAATTTTTTTTGTGAAAACGAGAACATTATTTGAATTTGTAAACACTTTTTCTAAAACGAGAACATGTGTTGAAAATAAAACATCTTTAGAAAATGTGTATCTTTTATACACGAACACTATTTTTAATTTTGAAAATTTCACCAAACATGAATATTTTCAAATTTGGAGAAATTTTTGGAATGCCATTTTCTTTTTAGAAATCTCAAACACTTTTGAAAAAAAATAAATGGCTAACTTTTTGCAAGTTCCGAATATTTTTCAAAATAGTAACAATTTTTTGAAATTCTGAACATTTTTCCAATTGTGAAGCTTAATTTACGAAATAAATTCAAAAATAAAAATAAACTTGGAAGAGGAAAAACAGACAGGGAAAGGAGAATAAAAATAGAAGTAAAACACAGAAAAAAAGAAAAATTGGCAGCCCATTATTGGCTGTCCTGTGCGAAACTCCGACTATTTCTCGCACTATGCAGAAAATATCTTATTTTCCCAACTGTGTGGGAAGAAAAATAAGTGGGTTGGCCTCGCCGGGCCACAACGTGCGGTCCACGTACGAATTTGTTTTTTCTAGCAGACAAACATATAAGAATTTAGTACCACCTCGGGTAGAAAAAAATACTTTCAGCGGTGAACGGATGAAAAATTATATAGTTTTGTGAAAAGAACATATTGCATCACCATATTCAAAACTTTCATTTTGCTTTTTTCCCAAATTTTCAGAAAACAAATTAATATTTGTGGATTGAAAAATATTTTTATAACATGAACAATTTTTAAAATACCGAAAATTTCGTTCATTATGGACAAAGGTGAACACCATTTGAAATAGGGGGATTTTTTAGACTTCACAAACATTTATCGAAAACATGAACCTTTGAAAAAGCACTAAGGTTTTTTGAATTTAGGATTTTTTTAATAGAAACATGTTTTGAACATTTATAACAATCTTCGAAAATGTATTTATTTTTAACCACGATCGTTATTTTGAATCTGTGAACATTTCATTAAACAAGAATATATATCAAATATGGAACATATTTTAAAAATCCAATTTTATTTTGAAAATCCTAATTTTTTGGGAGGACACAATTTTTTTGAAAAATGGAACCTTTTCTCAAATCCAATTTTATTTTGAATACCTCGTTTTTCGGAAAACATAAACATTTTTCAAAAATTTGGATTGTTTTTGTAATTTTGAACAAATTTGGAATGAATTTTTTTTCCAAGTTTCGAACATTTTTGAGAAGAGGAACAAAAGTTCAGAAATCGGAATTATTTTCTAAAAATTGAAAACACAAATCTTAATTCTGTTTATTTAAATGTATTTCAGGAAAAAACTAAAAACTTCTAAAGTTTGCAGAAAAACGAAAAAAATAAATAGAGAAAGGAACAAAAAACAAAATAGAAATAAGACACAGAAAAAAAGAAAATGGTCTGGCCCAGCTTTGCGCCCTGTGCGAAGGTCTGACTATTTGTCGCCGCGTGCGGTAAATAGTGTTTTCCTAGCTGTTTGCGCTGGGAAATAAGTGGGCTCGCTTGGACGGGCCACAACGTGCACGGCCCATTTACGAAAATTGCCTTTTCTTTTCTAGCAAACGGACGCACACAAATTTAGTACCACCTCGGATAGGGAAAAAACTTTTCGGCGGTGAACGGATGAAAAAATTGGAGAAACACACATTTGCTTTATTAGTAGGTATAGATATAGATATAGATAAAACATGAACAATTATTAAATTACCGAAAAGTTTTTCAAAAATTTCGTTCATTTTGGACAAAGGTGAACACCATTTGAAATAGGGAGATTTTTTAAGACTTCACAAACATTTATCCAAAACTTGAACCTTTGAAAAAGCACCAAGGTTTTTTGAATTTAGGTTTTTTTAGTAGAAATATGTTTTGAACATTTATAACAATCTTTGAAAATGTATTTATTTTTAACCACGATCTTTATTTTGAATTTGTGAACATTTCATTAAACAAGAATATATATCAAATATGGAACATATTTTAAAAATCCAATGATATTTTGAAAATCCCATTTTTTTGGGAGAACACAATTTTTTTTTGAAAAAATGGAACCTTTTCTCAAATCCAATTTTATTTTGAATACCTCGTTTTTTGGAAAACATAAACATTTTTTAAAAATTTGGATTGTTTTTGTAATTTTGAACAAATTTGGAATGAATTTTTTTTCCAAGTTTCGAACATTTTTTAGAATAGGAACAAAAGTTCAGAAATCGGAATTATTATTTTCTAAAAATTGAAAACACAAATCTGAATTATGTTTTTTGAAATGCATTTAAGGAAAAAACTAAAAAATTCTAAATTTTGCAGGAAAAAGGAAAAAGAAATAGAGAAGGGAACAAAAACAAAATAGAAATAAGACACAGAAAAAAAGAAAACGGTCTGGCCCAGCTTTGCGCCCTGTGCGAAGGTCAGACTATTTGTCGCCGTGTGCGGTAAATAGGGTTTTCCTAGCTATTTGCGCTGGGAAATAAGTGGGCTCGCTTGGACGGGCCACAACGTGCACGCCCCATGTACGAAAATTGCTTTTTCTTTTCTAGCAAACGGACGCACACCAATTTAGTACCACCTCGGATAGGGAAAAAACTTTTCGGCGGTGAACGGATGAAAAAATTGGAGAAACGCACCTTGCTTTATTATAATATATATATATATATATATATATATATTATATAATATATGTATATTATTATTATAGTATTAGTATTAGTATATATATTAGTATTAGTATTAGTAGGTATAGATATTATGCATTGTACACTCCGATAAAATTAGCCAAGTAGGTTTATCTTGTAACTTTGGATTTTGAAGCTAGCATTGACATGTCCCATGCCTAGGCACAGGTTGACGATTTGTTTGTCTGATGTGAGTGTATTGTTTAATAATCCTGTCAAAATATTATCCAACTTGGTTGCATATATACAAACACACTGCATGTCTCCTACAGCTGTGAAATTTATATTCACGTTAGCAATGTCTGAGTTGCAATTTTTATTTCATAAATGTACTAATATACGACATTCTTGACCTTTGTTGCAACGGAAAAAGAAGCTTCAGAGATAGTCATAATATTGGTCCGTTTAAGACTATTTGCTGGGACTAATATATAGTTATTTACCCGATATACATACACAAATTCATCTTTTTATATAGAATGGAATATACTCAAATTCAATCTATGATTGATAGAGAAATGACTATGGACACAAATCTATCATATGGGAGACATCACACATCTAGTCCCTCTTACGTCCCATAAAAGCCCATTACCACGCCCACTGTGTGCGATATGACTCTGCATTGGTGAGTTTTTCAGTTTTCCAATGTGATACACATGTTTGGAAAGTCTAGAGCCAAAATCTAACATTGAAACTGAAGCCAAGTGGACTGATCAAAATGTTGGATTTCTAATAACTTTTATATAGAGTTAAGATTTTGTTGACACACACGCCCAAGACTCTTCTTCAAGAAGCCATGTTATACTCTCTCGAGATTTTCATGAAGCTGAAGCACCCTACCATGGCCGACTGCTTACGAAGATACATGTGAAATCTATCTCAGTTGTGCACATATGAAAAAGTGACCTAAAACGTCCTATAAAAGTTTACAAAGAAAGTAGTTCTCTAATCTGAACATGTTGGATTTATATGCAGGAAGACATTGAATTTTAGTTTGTGTTTCACTCATTTATGTATATATTTGTATATGCGGGTGAAGTTGTATAACTATGATTTAGACCTCGGGTTGATGAGTGCTTCACTATTTTTGCTTTTGTGTTTCACTCATTTATGTATTATTTATTTGTATATACGGGTGGACTTGTATAATTTTGATTTAGACCTCGGGTTGGTGAGCGCTTCAAGATGAGTGTCTCCTTCTTCATGAACTTGCGGGTCCACAGTCTGGTCTCATGTGAGAACTTTAATGCCGCTGAGTTCGCTGCCATTACGCAAGGTTGCATGGCACCTATTCCTTTGCCGCGGGCAACAAATCTTGGAAGCCCAAGCTTGATTTGGAGTTTGGATGATGATGACCGCCGTTTTTGCTGGTTGAACGACCTCATCATGTCACGAGCAGATCTTCATGTACTTATCAAGAAGACACGTGTGTATGGTAAGATTGTTCAACCAGACAAAACATCGGCTCCTCGCCGGGAAGCTCATCATCATATTTATCCTCACCAACAATATACACCATCTTTGATCATGGCATGTACAATAAAAACCTACCTGGGAACATGTCAACAATCATATTACTATTATTATTTGTCGGCCTTGTGGGGAAGGAAGATATACGATGACAAATCAACATGATAGCGGTAACATTAGGACTGACCTAGTAGATGTATTCAGAACTAGAATGTTTGTAATATGTTAAAATGTATCACCTGCTTTCTCCATCAGTTCGGACTTCTGAAGCAAATGGTCAGTGCATGAATTCAATATAGTATCGAAGCCAAGGGGTCTCAAGTTCAAGACCCTACCAGCACAGTATTAAAAAATCTGCGGGCTAGATCGATCATATGTCTGAGGACAAAGTAGTCTAGACGTGAGGGGAGTGTTACATTATATCGCCTGCCTTTCCCCATCAGTTTCAGACTTTTGGAGCAACTGGTCAGTGCATGAATTTTCGATATAACGAACGAACTATCATTTCTTAAAGATTAGACAGGCATGGAGGCGAGGCGACAATAAGCTCCTCGTGTTGAGGTTCTAGGAGCCAAGCTTCGCTTCATGAGGAAAGGCATTGCGTCCTTGTGTTGGAAATGAAAAACTAGTGGTCCGGGTTTCTATCGGGTAGTGGGATGCCACGCATTTCGTTTGGGGATGTGTGCATACACATATAAGATACGAAGTATTCCACTCGGTTTGCTTTAACACATGTGATTTTTTTTTCTGGGCCCCAATCATTGTTTGACAGCAGGAATTTATTGCACTCAACATTTTTTTTTCTTTCAGCCCAGGATCATCCATCCATACTTTTAGTTTGATTCCACACTCTGTAACACAACACTTTTAACTTTTGAACCAATGATCCGTTTTTCAATCTGTTTGCAGATTTGGGTTCATGACATTTAAATCTTTAAAACAACATCAATTTTGGACATGGTTTGAACAAGTTCAAACTCGAATGTTGATACAACAATGAAACTTATATGATACTCCCTGCATCCACATATATAGGGCCTAATATGTCTTTCGAGGTAGCCTTTGGCCAATGATGAAATTATTAATTAGGAGATGTATGATATAAAAGTTATATCATCACAAACTCCTTTCACATACGAATTTGAGGGTATGCTTTGTGTGACATGCACGTTATATAATATTGTGCTAATCCATAGTCAAAGGTAACTTCGAAAAACGCTTTAGGTCCTATATATGTGGATGGAGAGAGTATACCGGATGATACATTAATGAAACCGGAGCGAACCAATAAACATGCAAACAAAACCATAATGAAACTTATATCAAATAAGAGATGAGACAACTGATGTATCGAATGAAACAATGACGAAAAACATGCAAAAGAGAATGCATGAAAAAAATAATGAAAACATGTAAAATAGCCGTGCCACAAAAATGAAATTGCATAGGAAAATATGGAAATAACATCTTTAGAACTCAGCACAACCATGAAAGATAATTTAACAAAACGATATGAAAACGTATTTCAAGACTCCAACAACAGAAACAGAACCTTAATGAAATAGTACTAACCAGAATGAAAAAGCAATGAAAACATGCAACGAAAAAAAATGAATTTGAAAAAAAATCAACCATGTCCAAAATTGATCTTGTTTTGAAGATTTAAATATCATGAGTGCTAATATCCAAATGGTTTGCAATAGGATATTTTGCTCAAAAGATATAATTGATACAAACTATGTAATCAGACTGAAAAACATGGGTGGGTGGGATATAATACTACCTTTTACTTCAAAACGTACCCGCTAGTCACTCTGTCGTTGGGCCTCCTCGCTAGCTGTCACACACGTCACAGCTGTGGGTAAGAAAGTTAGCTGGATTGAAGGAGAGAGAAGGTAGTGTGATGTATATGTGTCAGACAATGTGTGGTATTGCCATAATAGAGCAATACATGCACACATCCCCAAACGAAATGTGCGGCATCCCACAACCTGGTAGAAACCGGTGCCGCTAGAAAAATCACTCTCGTCCTTGTGTGTGTATCAGGAAAGAAGGTGTGAGAGAGTGCAAGAGGATGCCAGGGAATGTAAATCTTCTATGGCAATCAATCAAGTCAGGGAATGCTCTTTCATCTCCCTTTCATCACACTTTTGAGATATGCCAGGGAATGTTATAATTTCTTTCTAATCTCCATGCTACAGAAATCTTAGAGAACTTGAACTGGAACATAAGTTACTTTTCAGAATCCTTTACTTGCCAAGGTTTCTAGATACTCCCAAGTCTTCATACTTACAATGGGAGGCCAATTTCACAGTAATTCAGCGGCTAGTGAGCAGATGTTGCAACCTCATGACTCTAAAGCTAAACGATGACATCTCTCTTGACAAGGTTGCAGGGCCCTTTTCCTTTGTGGTGGGCAACAGCACCCGGATGCCCAAGCCTAGTTTGGACGACGATCGTCGTCTTTTTGCTGGTTGAACGACCTCATCAAGCCACGAGAAGATCTTTCTGTACTAGTCAAGGAAGAGGCAGGTGTATGGTGAGGTTGTTCAACTGGCAAAAACGCTAGCTACTCATTAGGAAGCTCATCATCGTATTCAGACTTGCAGACGTCTTCGATCATGACATGAACAGTAGGGTTCGACTTGCGACCGGAACATGTGGACAATCATGCTATTATTAATTATTTTTGTTTCCTTCACCGACTGAACGAACGGACGATCATTGGTGAAAGACCAGGCATACATATATACTCCCTCCGTACCAAAATATAAGATGTTTTAGTAGGCTAAATTGCCTACTAAAACATAATATAAGACGTTTTAGTAGGCTAAATTGCCTACTAAAACATCTTATATTTTGGTACGGAGGTAGTACTTACTTGTGTGCGGAACCACTGGGCGGACGACAGTGACCAGCCGAATGATGCACAACACAGGATTGAGCGGTGCCGACCCCCTTTTGCCCTACACATGGACGGATTGGGTTGTCGTCATGGGTTGGAAGGTGTTTGATGTCTTCTGTTGAGGTGTTCTTGTCGGGGTTCACATGGCGTAGTAACAATGTCGTGGTTTGTGGATGTTGTGTAACCAGAGAGTCTGGCAGGAGTCGCCTGTGCGGTTGTGGGTTTCTTGTCACGTGAGTAGTTAGTCCGTACTAAGTTTGTATTGGTTTTCGCCCGGTTTTCCCTTAATTAACTAGGCAATTCTCTTTTTCTTAATTAATCGATGAGACAAAGCTTTTGCCTCCGTTTCGAAAAAAAAAGACGAGGGAGCGCAAGGTATATAAAGAGGAGGCTGAGTGGGAGCCGGCGAATTCTATTCTGACTCGATGATATCGATGGTGTATGCGTGCGTGCATGAGTGATCTCCACTCATTTCTCCCATACTGTTCGACTTGCGGTGGTGATCAATTGATAGGAATAAATACTCCCTCCGTTTCATAATATAAAAGTGTTTTTGATACTATACTACCTCCGTTCCATAATATAGGAGCGTTTTTACACTAGTTGTGTCAAAAATGTTCCTATATTATGGGATGGAGGTAGTATTTCTCTCGTCTGATCTCCGCCACTCCCTTCTCCTATTGAGTTCCAGGTGAGCGGATGCCGCTAAGCAACCCTCCTTGACACTCGTGCGTTCAGAGGATAAATCTTAAGCTAGACAGATCGATGCTCTAGCTTAACCAACGGAGGCACATTGGGAGCTTAGCATTTTTCGATAAAGCGTAGATTTCTAACACTCAAAACGAAGTATAAGGGATACAAGCACAAGGAGCGCACACACACTCGATCTTGGTATAGTTATAGGATGGACAAGTCAATATCAAAACACATACATAAATAAAAACACTGACAAATAGTAAAGTCATATAAGATAAAAGCTAACCCTAAGCAGGAAAAAGAAAGAAAAACGAAGAGACCAAAACATCGATCGACAAACAAAGACCAAATCCAAACCAACCATATCTTGACACCACAAGGACAACGAAAAATGTTCTTCAACAACAACACCTTCACAAAGAAAACGACGCTCAAGCGGTCGTTGTCACCAGATCCAATTACAATGCCAGGTTCTAGGTTTTAACGCGGAAGAAGAAGTCTGTGCATATTCGAGCAATAAATTCAATAAGGTAACAATGCAAAACATCATCATTGCCAGGTAAAACCATCTCGGTTCATACCTAAGGTTTTTGCCCCAAATATCAGGAGCTTTCCTATACTAACACTATACTAACGCGGTCGAGATTGCTGCTTGGGACTCGCATCCGGAGAACCCCTCCTCCGCATCGCCTCCTCATGAGGCGGCCGGAGGCCAACCCCAACCTCGCCGCGCTCCTCCTCCTCCTCCTCGCCGCCCAGGCGCTGCCGGGCGGCTCTGCTGCTGCCGGGCGGCGGGGCCCCTTGTCTCCCCGGGCGTTGTCGGCGCTGGACGGCGCCAGGCTGGGTCGTGGAGCTGCGGCCAGCTCCATAGCGGCTGGCGGGCGGCTCCTCGCCATCCCTTCCTCCCCGCGGGCGACTAAGGCGGCGGGCGCGCTTGTGCTCGAGACGGCGAGCGCCCTGCGCCGCCAAATCTGGCTCTTGGCGGCGCTGGTTGCGCGGGCGGCGCTGGGCTGCCGGTGGCCTCCTCTGCCGTGGCTGGCGGTGGTGGTGGTGGCACCGCGGATGGTGGTGGTGGTGGTGCGGGCTGGAGGTGAGTCGGCGGCCGCGACGGCTTTTTTCCGGATCGGCCTCTCGGCGGCGCGGGCCGTGACGGCTAGAGGCTGCGGGCGTGGCCTGACCGAGGCCCCTCGGCTGGTCGGGGGTGGCGCGCAGTGGCGGTGGTTCCGGTGGTGCGTGCCCGGCGGCTCCGGCGCTTGGAGCTCGCCGGGCGATGCGGATGGGCAGCGGCCGGGCGTGGCTGCTGCTCCGGCCATGGGCGGCGGCATGGGCAGGTCTCGGTGGCCTTCCGGTGTCGTGGCGGCTTCACGGTGGCTCGATGGATTGTTGGGGAACGTTGCAGAAAATTAAAATTTTTCCTACGGTTTCACCAAGATCCATCTATGAGTTCATCTAAGCAACGAGTCAAGGGAGTGAGTTTGCATCTACATACCACTTGTAGATCGAGTGCTGAAGCGTTCACTAGAACGTGGATGATGGAGTCGTGACGCCGTGATTCGGATCACCGATGACCAAGTGCTGAATCGGACAGCACCTCCGCGTTCAACACACGTGCGGGACGGACGACGCCTCCTCCGCCTTGATCCAGCAAGGAGGAAGGAGAGGTTGAGGAAGACAGCCCAACGGCAAGAGCACGACGGTGGTGTTGTTGGTGCAGAAGATACTCGGCTGTGGCTTCGCCAAGCACGCACGGAGGAGGAGAGGTGTTGGGAGGGAGGGGCTGCGCTTGGCTTGTGTTTGCAGCCCTCCCCGCCTCTATTTATAGGGGAAGGGGCAGGGCGGCCCCTCTAGATGGGAATCTAGAGGGGCGGCGGCTGTGGAGGTGGCTTGCCCCTGAAGGCGCCCCTTCTAGGGTTCCCCAAACCCCTAGGCGCAAAGGGCCCAAGGGAGGGGTGTGCGCCCAGCCCACTGTGGGCTGGCTCCTTCCCACGCAGCCCATGTGGCCCCCCCAGGAGGTGGCTCCTCCGGTGGACCTCCTCGAACCCTTCCTGGCCCCAGATAATACCGTATGCCCCCGAAACTTTCCGGTGTTCGTTTGACAACATCCCAAATATAAATCTTAACCTCCGTACTATTCCGGAACACCTCGTTATGTCCGGGAACTCATCCGGGACTCCCAACAACAATCGGAAAACACAAACAAGTCTTCCTAATAACCCTAGCGCCACCGAACCTTATGTGTAGACCCTACGGGTTCGGGAGACATGCGCAGACATGACCGAGACGCCTCAGTCAATAACCAACAGCGGGATCTGGATACCCATGTTGGCTCCCACATGCTCCTCGATGATGTCATCGGATGAACCACGATGTCAAGGATTCAAGCAACCCCGTATACTATTCCCTTTGTCAGACGGTATGTTACTTGCCCGAGATTCGATCGTCGGTATCCCAATACCTCGTTAAGTCTCGTTACCGGCAAGTCACTTTACTCGTACCGTAATGCATGATCCCGTGACCAGACACTTGGTCACTTTGAGCTCATTATGATGATGCACTACCGAGTGGGCCCAGTGATACCTCTCCGTTATAATGGAGTGACAAATCCTCGCCTCGATCCGGTGTCAACCCAATGTACACTTTCGGAGATACCTGTAGTGCACCTTTATAGTCACCCAGTTACGCTAGACGGTTGGTACACCCAAAGCATTCCCTACGGTATCCGGGAGTTACACGATCTCAAGGTCTAAGGAAGAGATACTTGACATTGGAAAAGCTCTAGCAAAACGAACTACACGATCTTGTGCTATGCTTAGGATTGGTTCTTGTCCATCACGTCATTCTCCTAATGACGTGATCCCGCTTGTCAATGACATCCGATGTCCATAGTCAGAAACCATGACTATCTCTGACCAACGAGCTAGTCTACTAGAGGCTTACTAGGACGTGACAGTAGTCTATGTATTCACACATGTATTATGATTTCCGGATAATACAATTATAGCATGAATAAAATAAAATTATAATTAACAAGGAAATATAATTTTAATGCTTTTATTATTGCCTCTTGGGCATATTTCCAACAGTCTCCCACTTGCACTAGAGTCAATAATCTAGTTACATTGTGATTAATCGAACACCCATAGAGTTCTGGTGTTGATCATGTTTTGCCCGCGGAAGAGGTTTAGTCAACGGATCTGCGACATTCAGATCCGTATGCACTTTACAAATTTCTATGTCTCCATCTTGAACATTTCACGGATGGAGTTGAAGCGACGCTTGATGTGCTCGGTCTTCTTGTGAAACCTGGCTCCTTGGCAAGTGCAATAGCTCCAGTGTTGTCACAGAAGAGTTTGATCGGCCCCGACGCATTGGGTACGACTCCTAGGTCGGTGATGAACTCCTTCACCCAAATTGCTTCATGTGCTGCCTCCGAGGCAGCCATGTACTCCGCTTCACATGTAGATCCCGCCACGACGCTCTGCTTGCAGCTGCACCAGCTTACTGCTCCACCATTCAACATATACACGTATCCGGTTTGTGACTTAGAGTCATCTGTGATCTGTGTCGGGCTAAGCGCCGACGTAACCCTTACGACGAGCTCTTTCGTCACCTCCATAAACGAGAAACATGTCCTTTGTCCTTTTCGTGTACTTCAGGATATTCTTGATCATTGTTCCGTTGTTCCTTGCCGGGATTACTTTGGTACCTTCCTACCAAACTTACGGCAAGGTTTACATCAGGTCTCGTACACAACATGGCATACATAATAGATCCTATGGCTGAAGCATAGGGGATGACACTCATCTCTTATTTATCTTTTGCCGTGGTCGGGCATTGAGCCGAGCTCAATCTCACACCTTGCAATACATGTGACAAGAACCCCTTCTTGGACTGATCCATTTTGAACTTCTTCAAAATCTTATCAAGGTATGTGCTTTGTGAAAGACCTATGAGGCGCCTCGATCTATCTCTATAGATCTTGATGCCTAATATATAAGCAGCTTCTCCAAGGTCCTTCATTGAAAAACACTTATTCAAGTAGGCCTTAATGCTGTCCAAGAATTCTATATCATTTCCCATCAAAAGTATGTCATCTACATATAATATGAGAAATGCTACAGAGCTCCCACTCACTTTCTTATGTAAACGCAGCTTCTCCATAAGTCTGCATAAACCCAAACGCTTTGATCATCTCATCAAAGCGAATGTTCCAACTCCGAGATGCTTGCACCAGCCCATAAATGGATCGCTGGAGCTTGCATACTTTGTTAGCATTCTTAGGATCGACAAAACCCTCTGGCTGCATCATATACAGCTCTTCCTTAAGATAACCGTTAAGGAACGCTGCTTTTGACGTCCATCTCGCCATATCTCATAATCATAGTATGCGGCAATTGCTAACATGATTCGGACGGACTTAAGCTTCGCCACGGAGAGAAAGTCTCATCGTAGTCAATCCCTTGAACTTGCCGATAACCCTTAGCGACAAGTCGAGCTTTATAGATGGTGACATTACCATCCGCGTCCGCCTTCTTCTTAAAGATCCATTTGTTTTCTATCGCCGCCGATCATCGGGCAAGTCACCAAAGTCCATACTTTGTTTTCATACATGGATCCTATCTCGGATTGCATGGCTTCGAGCCATTTGTTGGAATCCGCCCGCCATCGCTTCTTCATAGTTCGAACGCTCACCGTTGTCTAACAACATGATTTCCGTGACAGGGTTGCCGTTTTCACTGCAGTGCGGAACGTGTCCTAGTGGACCCACGGGTTCAAGAGCAACTTGATCCGAAGTACCTTGACCATCATCATTAATTTCCTCTTCGCTGGTGTAGGCATCACAGAACATTTTCCTCGAGCTGCACTACTATCCCGTTCAAGAGGTAGTACTTCATCGAAGTTCTACTTTCCTCCCACTTACTTCTTTCGAGAGAAACTTTTTCCGTAAAGGATCCGTTCTTGGCAACAAAGATCTTGCCCTCGGATCTTAAGTAGAAGGTATACCCAATGGTTTCCTTAGGGTATCCTATGAAGACGCATTTTTCCAATTTGGGTTCGAGCTTTTTAGGTTGAAGTTTCTTGACATAAGCATCGCATCCCCAAACTTTTAGAAACGATAGCTTAGGTTTCTTCCCAAACCATAATTCATACGGTGTCGCCTCAACGGATTTAGACGGTGCCCTATTTAAAGTGAATGTAGCTGTCTCTAGAGCGTATCCCCAAAATGATAGCGGTAAATCGGTAAGTGCCATCATAGATCGCACCATATCCAATAGAGTGTGATTACGACGTTCGGACCCACCGCTATTTACCGAGGTGTTCCAGGCGGCATGAGTTGTGAAACGATTCCACATTTTCTTAAGTGTGTACCAAATTCGTGACTTAAATATTCTCCTCCACAATCCGATCGTAAGAATTTTATCTTTCGGTCACGTTGATTCTCTACTTCATTCTGAAATTCCTTGAACTTTTCAAAGGTCTCAGACTT
Organism: Aegilops bicornis; assembly: GCA_021605145.1. Lineage (NCBI taxonomy): Eukaryota > Viridiplantae > Streptophyta > Magnoliopsida > Poales > Poaceae > Aegilops > Aegilops bicornis. Next base: position 3,190,906 of record JAHIAL010000013.1, read on the forward strand.
GTGTTTCATCAAGTAGACATACCCATATCTACTCAAGTCATCTGTGAGAGTGAGAACATAACGATATCCTCCATGAGCCTCAACGCTCATTGGACCGCATACATCGGTATGTATGATTTCCAACAAGTTGGTTGCTCGCTCCATTGTTCCGGAGAACGGAGTCTTGGTCATCTTGCCCATGAGGCATGGTTCGCATGTGTCAAATGATTCATAATCGAGAGACTCCAAAAGTCCATCAAGATGGAGCTTCTTCATGCGCTTGACACCAATGTGACCAAGGCAGCGATTACCACAAGTATGTGGGACTATCGTTATCAACTTTACATCTTTTGGTATTCACGCTATGAATATGTGTAACATTACGCTCGAGATTCATTAGGAATAAACCATTGACCATCGAGCATGACCATAAAACATATCTCATATAAATAGAACAACCATTATTCTCGGATTTAATGAGTAGCCATCTCGTATTAAACGAGATCCTGATACAATGTTCATGCTCAAACTTGGCACTAAATAACAATTATTGCGGTTTAAAACTAATCCCGTAGGTAAATGTAGAGGTAGCGTGCCGACGGCGATCACGTCGACTTTGGAACCATTCCCGACGCCAAGATCGCCACCTCGTCGCCCTTCGCCAGCCTCCGTTTATTCCGCAGCTCCTGCCTGTGAGTTACATATATGAGCAACGGCACCGGTATCAAATACCCGTGAGTTACTACGAGTAATCGGTAAGGTACACATCAATCACATGTATATCAAATATACCTTTGGTGTTGCCGGCCTTCTTATCCGCTAAGTATTTGGGGCAGTTCCGCTCAAAGGACCCTTCCCTTTGCAATAAAAGCACTCGGCCTCGTGCTTGGGTCCATTCTTTGACTTCTTCCCGGCAACTTGCTTACGGGCGCGGCAACCTCCTTGCCGTCCTTCTTGAAGTTCTTCTTGCCCTTGCCCTTCTTGAACTTAGTGGTTTTATTGACCATCAACACTTGATGTTCTTTCTTGATTTCAACCTCTCACGACTTTTAGCATAGAGAATACTTGAGAATGGTCTTCACCATCCCCTCGCATATTGTAGTTCATCACAAAGCTCTTGTAGCTTGGTGGGAGCGATCAAGGATTCTGTCAATGACCGCCTCATCCGGGAGGTTTATGTCTAGCTGGGACAAAGCGGTTGTGCAACCTGCATATTTTGAGTATGTGCTCACCGACAGTAACTGTTTTCCTCCATCTTACAACTATAGAACTTGTCGGAGACTTCATATCTCTCGACCCGGCATGAGCTTGGAAAACTAGTTTCAGCTCCTCGAACATCTCATATGCTCCGTGTTGCTCAAAACGCTTTTGGAGCCCCGGTTCTAAGTCAGAAGCATGCCGCATCGAACGAGGGAGTAATCATCAGCACGAGACTGCCAAGCATTCATAATGTCTTGGTTCTCTGGGACGGGAGCGTCACCTAGCGGTCCTTCTAGGACATATTGTTTCCTCGCAGCTATGAGGATGATCCTCAGGTTCCGGACCTAGTCCGAATAGTTGCTGCCATCATCTTTCAGCTTGGTTTTCTCTAGGAACGCGTTGAAGTTCATGTTGACATGAGCGTTGGCCATTTGATCTACAAGACATATTTGCAAAGGTTTTAGACTAAGTTCATGATAATTAAGTTCATCTAATCAAATTATTTTAATGAACTCCCACTCAGATTAGACATCCCTCTAGTCATCTAAGTGTTACACGATCCGAGTCGACTAGGCCGTGTCCGATCATCACGTGAGACGGACTAGTCATCGCCGGTGAACATTCTCATGTTGATCGTATCTTCCATACGACTCGTGTTCGACCTTTCGGTCTCCGTGTTCCGAGGCCATGTCCGTACATGCTAGGCTCGTCAAGTTAACCCTAAGTGTTTTGCATGTGTAAACTGTCTTACACCCGTTGTATGTGAACGTAAGGATCTATCACACCCGATCATCACGTGGTGCTTGAAACGTTAACTTTAGCAACGGTGCACGCTTAGGGAGAACACTTCTTGATATTGTCGTGAGGATCATCTTATTTACTACCGTCAGTTCTAAGTAAACAAGATGCATAATCATAATAAACATCACATGCAATTATATAGTAGTGACATGATATGGCCAATATCATATAGCTCCATTGATCTCCATCTTCGGGCTCCATGATCATCTTGTCACCGGCATGACACCATGATCTCCATCATCATGATCTCCATCATCGTGTCTTCATGAAGTTGTCACGCCAACGACTACTTCTACTTCTATGGCTAACGCGTTTAGCAATAAAGTAAAGTAATTTACATGGCGTTCTTCAATGACTCGCAGGTCATACAAAAATAAAGACAACTCCTATGGCTCCTGCCGGTTGTCATACTCATCGACATGCAAGTCGTGATTCCTATTACAAGAACATGATCTCATACATCACAATATGTCATTCATCATTCATCACAACTTTGGCCATATCATATCACAAAACACTTGCTGCAAAAACAAGTTAGACGTCCTCTAATTGTTGTTGCAAGTTTTACGTGGCTGCAATAGGGTTCTAGCAAGAACGTTTTCTTACCTACGTGAAAGCCACAACGTGATTTGCCAACTTCTATTTACCCTTCATAAGGACCCTTTTCATCGAATCCGCTCCAACTAAAGTGGGAGAGACAGACACCCGCCAGCCACCTTATGCAACTAGTGCATGTTAGTCGGTGGAACCGGTCTCACGTAAGCGTCACGTGTAAGGTTGGTCCGGCCGCTTCATCCCACAATACCGCTGAAGCAAGATAAGACTAGTAGCGGCAAGCAAGTTGACAAGATCTCGCCCACAACAAAATTGTGTTCTACTCGTGCGATAGAGAACTACGCATAGACCTAGCTCATGATGCCACTTGTTGGGGAACGTTGCGAAAATTAAAAATTTTCCCACGGTTTCACCAAGATCCATCCATGAGTTCATCTAAGCAACGAGTCAAGGGAGTGAGTTTGCATCTACATACCACTTGTAGATCGAAAAGGAAGCGTTCACTAGAACGTGGATGATGGAGTCGTACTTTCGCCGTGATTCGGATCACCGATGACCAAGTGCTGAGCGGACAGCACCTCCGCGTTCAACACACGCGTCTGGACGGACGACGTCTCCTCCGTCTTGATCCAGCAAGGAGGAAGGAGAGGTTGAGGAAGACAGCTCCAACGGCAGCACGACGCGTGGTGTTGTTGGTGCAAAGATCTCGGCCAGGCTTCGCCAAGCACGTCACGGAGGAGGAGAGGTGTTGGGAAGGGAGGGGCTGTGCCTTGGCTTGTGTTCAAGCCCTCCCTCACCCCCTCTATTTATAGGGGAAGGGGCAGGGGCGGCCCTCTAGATGGGAATCTAGAGGCGGCGGCCAGGAGGGTGGCTTGCCCCCAAGCAGGCGCCCCTTCTAGGGTTCCCCAAACCCTAGGCGCAAGGGCCCAAGGGAGGGGGGTGCGCCCAGCCCACCAGGGCTGGCTCCTTCCCACGCAGCCCATGTGGCCCCCAGGGAGGGGTGGCCCCTCCCGGTGGACCTCCGGAACCCTTCCGGTGGCCCCGGTACAATACCGGCATGCCCCCGAAACTTTCCGGTGTCCGTTTGACAACTTCCCATATATAAATCTTTACCTCCGGACTATTCCGAACTCCACGTGACGTCCGGGATCTCATCCGGACTCGAACAACATTCGGTAATCACATACAAGTCTTCCTAATAACCCTAAGCGTCACCGAACCTTAAGTGTAGACCCTACGGGTTCGGGAGACATCTTGAGACATGACCGAGGCGGCTCTCAGTCAATAACCAACAGCGGGATCTGGATACCCATGTTGGCTCCCACATGCTCCTCGATGATTTCATCGGATGAACCACGATGTCAAGGATTCAAGCAACCCGTATACTATTCCCTTTGTCGAGACGGTATGTTACTTGCCCGAGATTCGATCGTCGGTATCCCAATACCTCGTTAAGTCTCAAGTTACGGCAAGTCACTTTACTCGCATCGTAATGCATGATCCCGTGACCAGACACTTGGTCACTTTGAGCTCATTATGATGATGCACTACCGAGTGGGCCCGGTGATACCTCTCCGCTATAACGGAGTGACAAATCCTTGTCTCGATCCGTGTCAACCCAATGCACACTTTCGGAGATACCTGTAGTGCACCTTTATAGTCACCCGATTCACGTTGTGACGTTTGGTACACCCAAAGCATTCCTACGGTATCCGGGAGTTACATGATCTCAAGGTCTAAGGAAGAGATACTTGACATTGGAAAAGCTCTAGCAAAACGAACTACACGATCTTGTGCTATGCTTAGGATTGGGTCTTGTCCATCACGTCATTCTCCTAATGACGTGATCCCGCTTGTCAATGACATCCGATGTCCATAGTCAGAAACCATGACTATCTGTTGACCAACGAGCTAGTCTACTAGAGGCTTACTAGGGACGTATTGTAGTCTATGTATTCACACATGTATTACGATTTCCGGATAATACAATTATAGCATGAATAAAAGACAATTATCATGAACAAGGAAATATAATAATAATGCTTTTATTATTGCCTCTAGGGCATATTTCCAACATGGATCTGTCCGCGGCAACGGCCGGCTTTGTCTGCGTTCGGGCCGTCTCGACCTTCACCCCATCTCCTCGTCGCCCGGACGCTACTCCCATCAAAGGGCTGGTCCTCTCCCAGCTGCGGTCCACCGCTCGTCTCGCGCCCGATGCCGCAGGACAAAGCTCGTCTCGCGCACGATGCGGCAGGACCGAGCTCGTCTCGCGCCGACGATGCGTGAGGCCGACCTCGTCCCCCTCTCGTTCTGCGGGACCGAGCTCATCTCGCGCTTAGGGGGCAGGTGGATGGGTCGGTGGATGCCGATTCGCCGACCTATTGGGTCTCGGCGCGGGAATACGCCCGGGGAAGCGAAAGGTGGGACCTTTCCGCTTCGTCTCTTTCGTTAAGTGCGGCGGAGTCACAGGTGAGGTGGTGTCGAGGTCTTAGGTCTTTGGCGGCGGCCTGGTGGTGGTGGTTCTTGTGGTGCTCTTGGACAAAGCCCGTGCCTTGGTGCTGCCCGGTCGGCATGGTCGTGTGGGCGGCGTGGTTGCCGGGTGTGGCGTTCGGTGGCGGTGATTGTTGGCCGAGGTGAAAACCTGCTCTATCTTCGACGGACGGCGGCGGCGAAGATCGTTCCTTCTTGAAGGCAACGCGCTGGCTCTCATTGCCCGTCATGCGGCTCGGGAAACTACGATCCTTGGATCGGGCGGTGGCGGCGCTCCGGCGTCGTATCCTTCCTGAAGGCGCCGCCTTGAAGCGCATGATTCGTCATATGTAGCTTCATATCTTCAGGGCGGTAGTGCTAGGAATTCTTGGGGAACGTTGCAGAAAATTAAAATTTTTCCTACGGTTTCACCAAGATCCATCTATGAGTTCATCTAGCAACGAGTCATGGGAGAGTGATTGCATCTACATACCACTTGTAGATCACTTGCGAAAGCGTTCAATGTAACGGGGATGATGGAGTCGCATCGCCGCGTGATTCGTGATCATCGATGACCTAGTGCCGAACGGACAGACACCTCCGCGTTCAACACACGTGACGGAGTGGATGACGTCTCCTCCTTCTTGATCCAAAGCAAGGGAAGGAGAGGTTGATGATGATCCAGCAGCACGATGGGCGTGGTGGTGGATGTAGCGTAACTCGGCAGGCTTCGCTAAGCAACTACGGGAGGAGGAGGAGGTGTTGCAGGGGAGGAGGAGGCGCCTAGGCTTATGGGTGCGGCTGCCTCCCTCCCTCCCTTTATATAGGTGCAAGAGAGAGGGGGAGGCGTGAGCCTGCCCCTTCCTCCAAGGAAGGGTGCGGCCAAGGGGAGGAGTCCATCCTCCCAAGGCACCTCAGGTGCCTTTCCCTTAGGACTCTCCCTTTCTCTTATCTCTAGGCGCATGGGCCTCTTGGGGCTGGTGCCCTTGGCCCATATAGGCCAAGGCGCACCCCTACAGACCATGTGCTTCTGGGGTGGACCCTGGTGGACCCTCGACCCCTTTCGGCACTCCCCATAATACCGATAATGCGCGAAACTTTTCCTGACCAAAATAAGACTTCCCATATATAAATCTTTACCTCCGGACCATTCCGAACTCCTCGTGACGTCCGGGATCTCATCCGAGACTCAACAACATTCGGTTTGCTGCATACTCATATTCATACAACCTAGCGTCTCCGAACCTTAAGTGTGTTGACCCTACGGGTTCGGGAGACATGCAGTCATGACCGAGACGGCTCTCTGGCAATAACCTACAGCTGGATCTGGATACCCATGTTGGCTCCCACATGCTCCTCGATGATTTCATCGGATGAACCACAATGTCGAGGATTCAAACAACCCCAGTATACAATTCCCTTTGTCAATCGGTATTTTACTTGCCCGAGATTCGATCGTCGGTATCCCAATACCTCGTTCAATCTCGCTGCCGCAAGTCACTTTACTGCATCAGTAATGCATGATCCCGTGACCAAACACTTGGTCACTTTGATCTCATTATGATGATGCACTACCGAAAGTGGGCCCAAGATACCTCTCCGTCATACACGGAGGACAAATCCAGCCTCGATCCGTGTCAACCCAATGTACACTTTCGGAGATACCGTAATGCACCTTTATAGTCACCCGCCACGTTGTGACGCTTGGTACACCCAAAGCACTTCTACGGTATCCGGGAGTTACACGATCTCATGGTCTAAGGAAGAGATACTTGACATTGGAAAAGCTCTAGCAAAACGAACTACACGATCTTGTGCTATGCTTAGGATTGGGTCTTGTCCATCAATCATTCTCTTAATGATGTGATCCCGTTATCAACGACATCCAATGTCCATAGTCAGGAAACATGACTATCTGTTGATCAACGAGCTAGTCAACTAGAGGCTCACTAGGGACATATTGTGGTCTATGTATTCACACGTGTATTATGATTTCCGGATAATACAATTATAGCATGAATAAAAGACAATTATCATGAACAAGGAAATATAATAATAATAATTTTATTATTGTCTCTAGGGCATATTTCTAACAGGAATGGTGTTGCTGCGCTCAGCGCCTATGTATCATGTCTTGGATGTGTGCGTGTATTACGTGGACGTGGCGATCAGATTGTCTTTGGATCTTTGTGATTTGGTCTTTATTTATAAAAGCATGAAATCCTTTTTGGCACTAACGACGGTCGTCGTAACCCGTACGTAGCCACTTCGGACAAATGGCCACCCCGCTCGCTACCATGTGCCGTGTTGGCCCTTGAACTGCCTACTCGACTCGACACTGACCATACACCGATGGGTCGTTGTCGATGCACACTTTGCCATCCAAATAGTCGAGCACAACACCAGGACCATACCAGGCCGAGAAGGGGCCACCGCCTAGGGCCCAGGTCTCAAGAAGGCCCACGAGCTTGAAATAGGCATCACACGGCTATGTAGAAGGCTCTAAACTTATCTTATAGACAAACGGTACTTGGTTCGGCGGTCCATTAGTGCACAACTAGTAGGTCGCAATTAGTGCTACTGCAGGCTAAATGCAATTAGTTGCTCATTTATTTTCTTTCCCAAAACGTAGTTCTAATTAACTAATTCTACTTGTTAATTTTACTCACTTCTTTTTTTTAGTTAAAAACATGATCATAAATTTCAAAAAATGAGATTTTTTAACAAGCCAAGAATTAAAAAATAGCTAATTCGAAAATTATCAGTGAGTCCAAAATAATAAATAATGGTTTTTTGTTCTAATTTCACAAAAAATCTCACAAATTTTAAAGACATTTATAGAGTGACAAAATTTTCTGGATTTAAAAACAATTCAGAACTATATTTTTTTTGTGATTCCAAAATATGCTCTTGAATTCATTTTTTTTTGTGAATTGGACAAATCTCCCAAATTCCAAATATGTTCCCAACTGGAAAATATGTTCACGAATTTAAACATTTTTTGAGTTCAAAAATGGTCAACTTCGAATGATGCTCCTGAATTTACAAAATGCTAATGAAGTTACAAAATGTCTATGAATTTAAAAATATTCGTGACTACAAAAAGTTCTCAAGAACTAAAATAATGTTTATGATTTTCATAAATGTTAGAAAAATTGAAAACAAAATTAGGAATTCACAAAGTTTTCATGAAATCAAAAAAAATCATGGACTGAAAATATGTTCATAAATTAAAAACAATTCATATAGAAAAACGTCCCTGGTAGACATTGTTGGTCAACAAAATGAAGTTACTCAATTAAAAAATGTTCATAACATTGAAAAAATGATCTTCAGCTTGAAAAATGTTCACAATTTTGAAATGTCTCTTTGAATTTGAAATCATGATTGTAATTACATTTTTTACAATTTCAGAAAATGTTCACAGAGTGAAAAATTGTTCGTCATTAAAAATAGATTCGCTAATTCAGAAAATGTTCACAGATTGAAACTTTGTTCGTCATTCAAAATAGATTCACAAATTCAGAAACTGTTCACAGATTGAATAATTGTTTATCAATTTAAATTATGTTCCCATATTGGAATATTGATCAAAAATTTCAACAAAGTTCATAAAATGAAAAATTGCTGATGATTTTGAATAATATTGATTAATTTTAAAAAACATGGTTTAAAACAGTTTATGAATTTGACAATCTTCACAAATAAAATAAATATTCGAAAATGTCAATAATTATTCAGGAATTCAGAAATTATCGCAAACTCAATTGTTTGGCGAATTTGGATTCACGAATTTGAATGAATATTCATGAATTAATAAAACTGAGAAAGAACAGAAAAACTGAAAGTAAAAAAAGAAAGGAAAATTAAATATTTAATTAAAAATAAACCAGGAAACTATAAAAGCAACAAAGAAATAGGGGAAAAGGCTGAAGGATTCCCAAATCTGTATGGTTGCCTCCAAAATTGGTGCAAACCCTTGTGTCTCACTGCATAGCGATGGCGATGATACATATCGCAAAATAGGCAACACATATCATTCATCCCAAATCGGTTAAAGGATATTTCCCCAACCGGCGCACTCCCCTCCTCGCTGGCCCGGCCCATTTACCTATTTTTAATTTTCCGATCAACTTCAAAAAAGGGTGCGAGCGACGGGATTCGATTTCGGGACCTAGTTGGCTAGGATATCTTAACACTTATGCCTATTTACTTTCCTTTTCTTTTCTTCTCTCTTCAGTTTGCAAAAGTCCTCGGTTTTGCCACATTTCCACAAGCGTCCCAAACCTTTTTTGTCGGTTCACTGGTCTGTTTTTGGACCGCTTTTAGGTTCAAAATGCAAGAAAGTTTTAATTCGTGTAATTTTCTTCAATATCGATATACTTAAATCCATAAAATATTTTCCAAATTCCAATTTTTTGATAAATTGATAAATTCTAAAAATATATGTTTGGGGAATCTTTCTAAAATTTGTCAACTTTTTTTCAAAATCGGTGAACTTTTTCGAAATCTACAAACTTTTTCCTCAAACTCCATGCACTTTTTTCAGTAATCATTCTTATTTTTTGAAATACATGCAAGCGATTTTCTCAAACTTCGTGAATATGTTTTCCAAAATCAATGGACTTTTTTTTAAAATCCGTCACTTTAATAAAATTGATGAACTTTTTCCAAATTCGCAAACTTTTTTCGCAATATTCGTGAACTTTTTAAAATATCAATGAACTTGTTCTCAATTACTTGAACTTTTTTCAAAACCGCATTTTTTTAACTATTTTAAAATTTGTGTTTATTTTACCATGAAATTTTTTTAATTCATGGAATTTTTTGAATTTTTTGCATATTTTAAAAGTCAATAGGCAGACTAGTCAACCATGACTGGTGAATACCAAACTAGGCAATGTTTTCGGCCGGCCCACGAACGCGTTGACGAGGAGCCCTCTTATTCATGGTTTGGAAAAGGGAGCGCCTCTTCAGCGCTTCAGGCGTCCACGATGGCTTTCGCTATGCGATGCTAGGTTGGTCACAACCCAGTAGCATTCGACTCTCTCACCGTGGTTGCTCGGTCTCCCGCCTCACTCCGGTAATCGCTAGGTGGTTGCCTCGTTTGTTTGGCCGCTTGGTGCCACCACTCACTGGCAGAGCTTGACGAAGATTGTTGAGGGGGCTAATCAGACTTGAGGGGGCCCCCTTTAGCCCCGATGAAGCTCTGCCACTGCTTCCACTGATTTAGAAAGAGCAAAATGTTTTTCATTTTTATATCTAAATAAATTTGCACATTAAAAGAATAACCACACATTTGAAAAATGTCCATGATTTTTTTTAAGTTCATAAATTTGAAAAAAAGAATCACAGGCTAGAAAAAATGGTCCTACAGTTGATTTTTTCTACAAATTTCTAAAAATGTTTGTGGTCCTAAAAAATGGTGATGAGTTTGAATAGTGTATTCGCAGATTTTAACAAATTCATGAAATTAAAAAAGTTTACGAGTTGAAAAAATAGATGACATATTTGAGAAAAATGTTCGTAGAATTAAAATAAAGTAAAATTTGAAAAGTGCATTCAACTTTTTGAAAAGTGCATGATGTTTGAATTTCCTTTAAATGAAACAAGGAAAAAATGAAAGAAAATACAAAATAAGAAAAGCAGAGAAAACTAAGGTAGAAACACATCGAAGCCAAAAGGGAAAAAATGATCATAAACTTGACAAAGCCTCTTTACAAAACCTCTAAAAGAAGTTGTACAAATAATTATGGGCCGGCTCACGGGACTCAAGGTGCCGCCGTCTCCCATGCCCTACTCTTCCTTATTAGAGCTCAGAGCCCTGACGGTGCCGGTGGACGTCAGATCGATGATGGATCTGTCTTGGACGAGCCGGCGACATCCACCATGACACGGTTGTGGCGCTCGGACTGGTGCACCATCCGGGGCGTCAGAGAATGCAACTCCACCTGGCCAACGTCCACTGCCATGAGGGCTGTCACCTCCTCCCGTGCTCGGTGCCTTGCACGATGGGCACGACGCGCCATGTTTGCATGGGACGACGCCCATGGTGCGTCCTCTGCCTTGGCGCGCCAACGGAGCGGTTGCGTATCCGACTACAGACTGACCGCATCGCCTCTGGTGAGGCTGCGATGGCACACCTAGAGGCGGATCCATGAGCCATTTGGGAGGACGCAGTGGATTCCTGATGGAAGGAGTCCGAGCGCTGCCGTTGTACGGCCTCCTCCCGGGAGCGGCATAGTGCAAGCTGTATGGTCATCTCCTCCTCAAGGCCACGTGGGATGAGCTCAAGGTCGACGGATCTGGAGGTGTAGGACTCGGATCCGCTATTCGCCTTGCCGGAAAAGGTCGGAGATCGCCGGAGGGGAGCTTGGGTGGAGGAGTGGAGTGGCTAGGGTTTGGTCCAGGATAGGGATGTGCACGAATATATGTGGGCTCGGATGGGCCAGCGTGGCCGAGTCCGATGTGGCGGACGATCCGGTCCTCGCCATATCCTCCTCATATTTGGACCGGATATGACGGGTGCGGTTAATTAATCCGGACATTTGAGGCCGTTTGAGACGTCCGTCTGGGTCGGCTTTTTTCTGACCGGTCACTAACTGAACCGTCCGTCCAGGTGTATGAAAGATTTTGAGGCGCCCGACTTGCTCTGCTCTCATGTACTCCTAGCCCATTGTTTGGCGGGAGGTCATAGGCAACACACATCAATTTGGTTTTTACTTGACATGCTGCTTGGCGGAAGATTGATTTTAGCTATTTGGTGACAGGTTACAATTTTTTAAAAGTATAACAACAGAAGCGGATGTTTTAGGCATGCCGTTGGATGGCCGGTTCCTATATCCAGATCCATGGCAAATCTGGATGAGTCCGCAGACAAATATTGTGTGAATTTTAAGGGTCCACCGTTGGACAGGCTTAATCTTAACGTAGGCACATCCAGACCTTCATGGACACCGTATCACACCACAGCAGCTCGAACAGCAGTGGGGACAATACACGAGGAAATTAAACCAGAGCTCGACCACCCAATATGAGCACACCACCAGGACACGCCCCTTTCCATGGTTTGGCAGATGACGAACGCGCCCCTGACCTGAGCATTTTCCCAAACGCGCTCGAGCTCGATCTGCTCATTCTCAACACCCCTAATATGTCACATGTCAGGAGGACATCCTAATGGAGCTTTCACGTCGAGATCCATCGAATGGTGGCACATGCGCAAGAAGGTCCTCCTCATGAGTGCCAGGAAACAATCGGCCGGACGGAACGTTCAAATACATGAGCAGGCATGACGCCTTGGCGGCTTGGCCACTGTGCCTCATCTAAATTGGGTCGGATAGACATGCATGATTGGAATGTTAAGGCATTGGGAGGAACGCTAAAAAAGAGATGAAGCAAAAATGGGCTAGAAAAGAGAAACATCAGTGAAAATGTAAAATTTGAAAATTACCAAAAGAACAAAGACACCTTAAGAAAAAGTGAAACGATCAGATCATGCGATGGGTTAAATACTATGATTAGTAATAAACAGCAATCAACTACGGATGGCATCTTTATTATCGTAACATGTGTTTAACCATGAAAACATAGGATGATATGAAAAACACTAAAGTAAACAGAATGTCAAATCTCTTTGAGGCACACTGCAAACAACATAGATAACAATCTCCTCCCACTTTTATTAGCGAAATAGCTTACACATAGTATTTCTTGAAACTAGTAACACAAATTGCATATAAGAAACAACGCGACCAAGTTGAAGTACATTTTATAGGCCCTAGCTTATAGCTCGGAGGAGAATGAAACAACATATCAAGGATTGGTGGAGGATGTCCCATTGGACATCATGCCGCCGAACCCACAACAATAGATGTCCCTAGGGCAGCAAACTGGATTGTATCCCATAAGCCTGCCGGCTGCCTGCGCTACTGGTGCTGCCATCATCATGAGTAAGCAAACTTGCGCAATGAGAAAAACAATGAAGACTTGGAGGATGTTATTATTTGCCATCGCCTAATTTCACAGAGAGCAGTAGAAAACACTATGCGATACTCTTTTCACTGTTTGTTTGTGTTTGGTCCTAGCAAATACTCGATTTATATAGATACATGGCATGAAGCCTGTGCTTATCCTAATAAATTCCATTAAAACAGAATATCTGAATATTGAGGATATCACTGGTAGTAAAGAGAATAGGAAAGATAATATATTTTTTGAATAATAAATGCCTCCTAAAAATATATCCAGTAAAATTTATCGGAAGGATGAACCTATACATGTTCACTACATTTAGTGACATAAAAATAAATCTAAAAGATATGATAATTAATGAGAAGAATCAACCAAGAAATCCTTTCATATTTAAGGATTAACTTGGGTAGAAAAATGTACAAGATAAATTAACAATTGGTCACCGTATCATGTAGATATATGTCATGATGCATAGGGATGCCAACTTTTGGATCTTGTAAATTACAAGAGAAAAAACGTTTGGATATTGGTAGGACAGATATGCATTGAGATCTACGATTATTTTCGAGAAATGATGAACTTTATTGGCTCAAAATAAAGCATCAATAAGATATACAACACGATGAGCGCACACACCCGGCTTCTAGAGAGCTGGATGCACACTGCCAAACGCACAAACACACACACTGGTGTGAAAAATGAAAGAAAAATGTCAGTAGGAGCCTCTCCTACTGTCTTTGATTGATCACACACACACACACACACACACACACACACACACACACACACAACACACGTTGGCAAAAAGCAAAGTCATGTAAGACCGAAGTTATGTGTAGGTCTGAGGAAAAAAAGCCTCAAAGGTGATCAGATCTGATATTAAGCAAACTACAACAGTGATCATATCCACACCAACCATCTCATGCCACTACATGGGCGACGAGATTCTTCAACAACAACGTCATTAGGAAGGGAGCGACACTCAAGTGTCACCATCACTGGATCCAACCATAATGTCAGAATCTAGGCTTTTACCCGGAAGAATCAGTCCAGGCATATCTGAGCTATGCCTGGAACAAGATAATGACGTGCGAAGCATCACCATTGCTAGACATAACCACTCGGGTCTGACATAGACTTTATCCCTGGAGCTTGAGACCGCCTGCTCGAGACCGGGGTCTACATTTAATATATAAACATACATTATATTCACGTACGGTACACAATATGTAGGGGGCCTGGTCCTGTTATCCATCACCATACAGTTCCTCACACGATTGCCTAGTTCAAAGTACATTACTATATATTATGCATTGTATACTCCGCTAAAATTAGCCAAGTAGGTCTATCTTGTAACTTTGGAATTTGAAGCTAGCATCGACCATGTCCCATGCATAGGCACGGGTTGACGATTTTTTATTGTCAGATGTGAGTGTATTGTTTAATAGTCCAGTCAAAATATTATCCAACTTGGTTGCATATATACGAGCGCACTTCATGTCTCCTAACTCTGAAATTTATATTCACATTAGCAATATCAGAGTTGCAAGTTTTTATTTCATAAATGTAGTAATATATGACATTCTTAACATTTGTGGTAATGGAAAAAGAAGATTCAGAGATAGTTGTAATATGGGAACCAATCTGTGATTGGATGGTTAGGAGTGGTATCCTCGGCTTACCAGTGTTCAAGTCCTGGTGCTCGCATTTATTCCTGTATTTATTTCAATACGAGGCGCCTATGGTGACTTTATAAAATCTCAAGGTGCTGCCTCAGTCTCTAGAAGCTGCTCATTGGGGTAGGGTGTGCGTGCGTGCGTTTATAGGAGTGTGGTTGTTTTTTTCGATAAAGGGCTTTTCATTGAATTGAAATATCGAGTTGATACAACCGCATCAAAGATCACCCGGCCTCTGCATAGCTAGATGCACACAGCCAAAGTTCCAAAGTACTAGAAGCCAAAATAAAAGGCAAAAAACGCCAGCAGTAGCGAAAAAAGATAAAAGAGGCCTAAGGTGATGCCGGTCCAATCCGAAGGTCACACCGCCATCCATGGGGGTAAAAAATGTCCCTGGCCGAGCACTCCAACCGGGTAGAAGCCATCATAAAAAGGTCTCTGTCCTCCGGCCTCTGCAGGATAGACCACACGGAGCCATCGCGAGCATATATGAATTACCCGCATAGGAGATGAAACACTTTATGATTAAAAACAATATCATTCCTGGTGAGCCACAACGCCCAACATAAGGCAGCCGCCTCAAGAATGTGCTTAGACAATTGTTTATCTATTCCCTCAACCACTTGCCGAACATATTCCGTGACGCTGCGTGGAGGATATAGATTCAAGCAATTTGGACTATTGCCCATACCGATCTAGCAAACTTGCAATCAAAAAATAGGTGTTTAATGGATTCATTATGATTGCAGAAAACACATTTTTGCAGCCTTGCCAGTTTAAATCGAAAGCTAGATTGTCCCTAGTTAAGATAACTCCTTTGTTGAGAAACCATAGGAAAATTTTTCACTTTTAGAGGAATCTTAAGCTTCCACAATTTTCTATTATCAGATGGAACTCTCGTTATGAACCAATGCATCATACATGGATTTAACCGAAAATCTTCCATTCAGATGCAGGTTCCATTTAAAGATGTCCGATTCAGCCGACAGTTGGACAGCTCCCAAACGAGTCAGCAAATCGTTCCATGCAGTCAGACGAGGTCCAGAAATCGTTCTGCGCTAAAAGAAATATCCGGGTGTTCTTGTCCCAATACCTGCTTAATCGTGACAAACTTATGTCTAACTATCCGATATAAGCTTGGGTATTGCACATTTAGAGGAGTAGTCCCGAGCCAGGTGTCTTCCCGTAATCGAATCGGGAGCCGCCCCTAACCGAGAAAGTGCCAAATTGGAAAAAGAATTCTTTAGCTTTCATAACCCCACTCCAAAATGAGAGTCACCTGGTTTGCAGTGAGACCTGGGAGATTGCTTTGGACCCAACGTATTTATTACGAATGATCTCCTGCCAAACACCATCCTCGTGAGTAATCTGTATACCCATTTGCTGAGCAATGCAATGTTTTTGATCTCAAGATCCTGATTCCGAGTCCCCTTGGCTTTTAGGACGACATAATATATTCCACCTAGCTGCGATATTTCTTTTTTTTTCATTGTCACTCTGCCAAAAAAACCTTGATCTAAAATAATCAAGGCGTTGGAGAACACCTTTTGGCAGATGAAAAAAAGATAGCATGTAAAGGACCATGTTGGTAAGAACCGAGTTGATCAGAACTAGTCGGCTCTCATAGGACAAGAGTTTGGCCTTCCACCGCCAACCGCTTTCTCCAGTCTCTCTTCAACATGTTTCCATTCAGCGATTGTCAAACGCCGATAATGAATAGGAATACCTAGATATCGAATCGGAAATTGGCCTAGTTGGCATCCAAAAATATTAGCATATTCTTGTGAAGTTTCATGCTTCGCCAAAGCAGAAAAGTTCACTCTTATGAAAGTTTATCTTAAGGCCAGAAAGATCCTCAAAAGCACATAATAACAATTTGAGGTTTCTAGCCTTTTCTAGGTCGTGATTCAAAACAAAATGGTGTCATCCGTGACATCGTAAGATTGACAGGCCTCCTTCTACTAGATGAGGAATGACCCCGGTGATTTGACCAGCTAGCTTGGCCCTCTCAATGAGAGTAACTAGCATATCAGCCACGATGTTGAAAAGGATAGGTGATGCGGGGTTGCCTTGGCGTAGCCCCTTCCTAGTCTGGAAATAATTGCCTCGCCATCGCTCACCTTGATAGCCACGCTACCTCCAGACACAAAGTTCTCAACCCATCGGCACCAAGTATCGGAAAACCCTTTCATACGAAGAGTTTGAAGCAAAAAGGCCACTTCACCTTATCATAAGCTTTCTCAAGTCAATCTTAAAGATGACCCCATTCAACCTTTTACGGTGGAGCTCATGAACAGTTTCATGTAGGACAGCAACACCGCCTAAGATGTTCCGTCCTTGCATGAAAGCTGTTTGTGTTGGTTTGACTACATGGTCTCATGACCCCATTCAGCCAAGGTTAGTCGCGACCTTGGTGAAAATTTTAAAGCTCACGTTTAATAAGCAAATCGGTCTATATTGTTGAATCCGATTGGCATCCTTTATCTTTGGTAAAAGGATAATTTCACCAAAATTGAGTCTGGAGATGTCTAGTCTATGAGCACGCAGTTCATTAAACAATCGAACCAGGTCAGACTTTAACATATCCCAAAAAAATTGATAAAACTCCGCCGGAAAACCATCCGGTCCCGGAGATTTGTTGTGTTTCATTTGAAAAATCGCAGTCCGTATTTCCTCCTCAATGAAAGCAGAGGTTAGGAATTCATTTTCCGCAGCGGAAACTCGCTGGATGTCATGACAAATAGACTCATCCATCTCCAGCGTAGTTTCTGAGGAAGGACCAAACAAGTCTTTATAGTATTTTGTAATAAAGTCCTTGAGCGGAGCGTCCCCCTCAATGCGACCCTCGTCCTGATCAAGGGTGAATATTCGTTTCTTTCTATGTCTGCCATTGGCTAACATTTGAAAGTACTTCGTGTTATCATCCCCAAGTACCAACGAGTCGCTCTTGCACCGTTGGTACCATTTGATTTCCTCTTCGCGTAAGAGACGGGCTAGCTGCTCAGTGAGATGACTTTTTGCTCAATCTCAGCCGCAGATAGAAGCCTCACCTCCGCGATCTTATCTCAGGAGTCGATCAAGACAGATAGTCGCAACTTCTTTTTCTTATAAATCCCAGCGATGTGTTTAGCCCATCCGCGGAGGAATTGGCACAACGCACGAATGCGATTATTCCAACGTTGAATTGGTGTATCACCCCGTGTTGGGCGTTGCCACACCTTTTAACCAATTCAGGAAACCCTCTCTAGTGAGCCACCCCAGTTCAAATTTAAACTGATGGCGGTTCGAAGTGAGTGCTGCTTGACCAAAATCAGTAAGCAATGGAGCATGATCCGATAAGGCCTCAATTCTCTCCAAAGCCCGCACTGATGCTAATGGATATTTAAATTCCCAGTCTGTGGTGACTAGCACCCGATCAAGTTTTTCGAACATCTGGATAGATCTATTATTGGCCCAGGTAAATTGGCGCCCGAGAGAGAGAGTTCCATCAAGAAATCAAGACTGTCAATGACAGATTAAAAAGAAACGGCCATCGAGTGTCGAACCTATCATTGTTTTTATCCTGCTGGTCTCGCAAAATATTGAAGTCCCCCAAGTAGCATGGGGTGAGGATTTTCTCTGCAGTATTGACAAGTTCTTTGAGGAAGGCCGCTTTAAATTCATCTTGAGCAGCACCATATACGGCAACAAAGCTCCAAATGAAATTATCGGATTTGTTTCTAAGGTGGAATTTAATATGATACTCCCCCTTTGAAGTTGAAAGAAGTTCCAAGTAAGTGGAATGTATTCCTAAAAGAATACCTCTGGACCTCCCTGAAGGCGGCAGGATATGCCATTCGTAATCTTTGCCACATGAAAAATGGTCCAAATCACGCGTTGGAAAGTCACGCTTACTACACTCGGAGATTGCGGCGAAGTCGAGGGCATGATCCCTAACACAATCGGAAATATGTTTGTACTTAGCCAAGTCACCAAGACCTCTGCTATTCCAAAACATTCCTTTCATGGAGAAACTTTATTACGTTTGGATACTTTGGTCTTCTTCTTAGGGCGACCCTTTTTACAACCAGAGTTAGACTTGTTCTTACGTACCGATGCAACGAGCTCACAAAGCATCGTATCACGCATGGTATCTTCAAAGTCTACCTCTGTAGTATCATTGACCAGATGAGAGAGGAGTCTGCCTTCATGGTTGGCATCAGACTCCTCATCCTCCTCATCTCGATACTAGTGGATCCACCGTCGGAAGCGTTCTAGGAGCAAACCGTAAGCGGTCGAACTCCATTTGCTTAAGAAATCAACTACTGCATCATTTCTACCTAATGAAATACCAAGGCTAGCAATATTTGAAGACATTTTGGCTTTATCAAAAGATAGAAATGATTTGCAAGGAGACTTACCATCAAAGTCGAGGTTCCGCGATGCCGTTTCTCGCATGGCCCTCTGCATGGAATCCTCATCAGTGGCAGAGGCCCCATCAGCCCCCACAACATGGCGACCGCTACGTCTAGGCGGTGAAGTAGTAAACTCTGAAGCAACCCGCATCCCAGAGGGCCGGAAAGGTGGTGTAGACGGCTCCGGCATAGCAGCAGGAGACCTAGAACGCTGCAGCTCATCCTCCATAACAGCGATACAAGGAGCAGCCTCCTCATCCCGCGGCGACGTTAGGAGACAGCGCCGCCCTGCCGGCGCTGCGGGAGACCGTGAAAGCTGCAGCTCATCCTCCATGACAGCGTTCGTAGGAGCAGCCTCCTCAGACGCTGCGACGGCGCGCAGAGACAGCGCCAAGCGCCGCCAAGGCCATGTCATGATCTGCACGCACCGGGAGAAAATCACACCCCGACGACCAGAAGACCGAGAAGAAGCCGATGTCGGTGTCGTCAGATGCTCCAAAGCAGCCTCCGACGGTGATCCCATCGCCAAGGGCGCCGCAGGCCCATCAACCCATGTCCGAATAGCTGACATGGGCGAAGCATCCGGTTGAGGTGGTGGAGGCGGTGCAGAGCTGGCAAGCGAGGGAGGGTTCTGGGGCGGCACGAGCTCCGTTGCCGCTGGCGGGTCCCCCGACAAAGGCCGCGATGCCAAGCATGGATGTGTACTGGCAGGAACGGTCGTGGAAGAGGTGATTTGCATCGGAACCACTCCTCCCAAGGAAGATGATGCCGCCGTGTTAGCTGACGACGAAGACGCTTTCGGCCTCTTGCTCTTGTCATCAGCCCTTGAAGTGTCCTCTCGATCATGCTCCTTGTCCCTTCCAGATCATCGCCATGCTCCCAAACGCGAGGCACAAAATCAGCGCCCACACGGAAATCATCATCTTCCGTGAGTGTACCGGAATTCATAGCCCTTCTTCCGAACAACCACATCCGACGAGAGGGAGTTGACAGGGCTCATCTTAAAAGCATCAAGATTAAGCACGCCAACCTGAATCCTCACAATACCACGGGCGGCGCAAGCAAAGGAGGTCGACGCCAAGAGTGGCGCCAATAACAGAGCCAACTGCCCAGAGACCCAAGAAATGCCGGAGAGCGTGAGGAACTCCGTGAACATGCACCCAAACTGGAATAAGCTCAAAACGATTCAAAATCTCCTCGGAATGACAAGCCTTGAACTCCAAAGTGACATTATGCGATTTGATGAAGACCGTGAAACCAGTAACTCTCAGGAGCACCTCGTCAACCGGGAAAAGACATGATAAAAGCATTCTGGCCATGAGGGATAGCCTCCCACGTCCACTGCTAAGCTGATATTGAGCGATCTTAGCAACCTCCGCCCACAATGCTCGAAGAGATAGAGCCTCGAGATCGAAACAAGAGCCGTTGGGGAGGATTGTGGTGCGAGGTCTGCCCTGCAAACATTGTCGCATCTGAAAAGAAGGCCATGCTCTCAGTCCCATAGCCAAGAAGCATCGCCACGGCTTCAAAGATCTTGAGAGCTGGACACCGCCGAGTAGTCATCGGGTGGTTCGCCTTGTTACAGATGAAACAATACTGCTGTGTTTCACAATCTGAAGCCACATGTCCGGCCGACCGACACTTGGTACACCATAACTTGGTCATTACCGTGTTCACCCCGGGAGCAGGTGCCGCCTGAGCCACATCATGTTGATGTTGAGCCGGTGCCATAAGAGGAGCAGCAGTCACAAGAGGCCCCGAGACAAAAGCCGGAGCACCTAGGACGGATATTCCCTGTCTTGAACTAGGGGTGTGGTTGTATGCGCGTATATATGAGTGCTTGCGTTTGTACTGTGTTAAAAAAATAGTCGTATTATTGGTACGTTTAAGACTATTTTTTGGGACAAATATATATACTTATTGACCTGATACACAAACTCAAATTTATTTATTTATATATAGAGTGGAACATACTCAAATTCAATCTATGATTGATAGAGAGATGACTATGGACAGAAATCTTCCATATGCGAGACATCAAACTTCTAGTCCATCTTTCGTCCCATAAGAGCCCATTACCAGGCCCATTTTGTGAGAGATGACTCTGCATTGGTTAGAGTTTTTCAGTTTTCCTACGTGATACACACGTTTGGAAATTCTGGAGCCAAACTCTAACTTGAAACTGAAGCCAAGTGGACCGGTCAAAATGTTGGATTTCTTATAACTTCTATATAGAGTGAAGATTTTGTTGAAACACGCTCAAGACTCTTCTCCAAGAAGCCATGTTACACTTTTTTGATATTTTCACGAAGCTCAAGGAACCTACCATGGCCGACTACCTACAAAGATACTTGTGAAATCTATCTCAATTGAGCACATATGAAAATAGTGACCTAAAACATCTTACAGAAGTTTACAGAGGGAGTAGTTCTCTAATCTGAACATGCTGGATTTATATGCGGGAAGACATATAAATTTAAATTTTGTGTTTCACTCATTTATGTATATATTTGTATGAACAGGTGAAGATGTATAATTTTGATTTAGACCTCAGGTTGGTGAGCGCTTCAAGATTTTCACTTTTGTTGTTTCACTCATTTATTTGTATATATGGGTGAAACTGTATAATTTTGATTTAGACCTCGGGTTGATGAGCGCTTCAAGATGAGTGTCTCCTCTTCCATAAACTTGCGGGTCCAGAGCCTGGTCTCATGCGAGAGCTTTAACGCCACTGAGTTCGCCGCCATTACACAAGGTTCCATAGCATATTTTCCTTTGTCGCAAGCAACAAAACTTGGAAGCCCAAGCCTGGTTTGGAGTTTGAATGACCGCCGTTTTGCTGGTTGAATGACCTCATCAAAGAACGATCAAATCTTCATGTACTTATCAAGAAGACACATGTACTCCCTCCGTTCGGAATTACTTATCGTAGAAATGGATGTATCTAGATGTATTTTAGTTCTAGATACATCCATTTCCGGCAATAATTAGAACGGAAAGATATATAAGGTCGTTCAACCAGAAAAAGACATCGGCTCCTCACCAGGAAGCTCATCATCATATTCACCCTCACCAAAAATATACAACGTCTATGATCATGGCATGGACAATAAAGACCGACCTGGGAACGTGCCAACAATCATATTAATATTATTATTTGCTCGGCCTTCTGGGGAGGGAAGATAGACGATGACAAATTAACATGGTGGCAGTAACGTTGGGGCATACCTAGTTGCTGTATTCAGAACTAGAATGTCTGTAATGAACGAACAAACTAACTATCACTGCTTAAAGATTGGAGACAGAGATGGAGGCGAGGGGACAAGGAGCTCCTCATGTTGAGGTTCTAGGAGCTGAGCTCTGCTTAGTGTCAAAAAAAGGTCTTACATTATGAGAAGGAGGAAGTAGTTACAAAGGGTGGTCAATTTTATTGTACTTGAGCGGCTACCGAGCAGATGTGACAACCTCAAGACTCTAAAAGCTCGACAACGATATCTCTCCGGACAAGGTTGCAGGGCCCTTTTCTTTTGTGGTGGGTAGAACACCCGGATACCCAGCCTAGTTGGGACCATGATCGTCGTCGTTTTGCTGGTTGAACAACCTCATCAAGGCATGAACGGGTCGTCCTGCACTCGTCAGGGAAGAGGCAAGCCGCGGGCGTATGGTAAGGTCGCTCAACCGGCAGAAACGCGGCTCCTCGTCGAGAAGCTCATCATTGTATTGCAAGTGTTATCTCCGATCATGGCATCGACGGTAGAGTTCGACCTAAGCTAGGAAATTCTCTACTCGAAAGACAACTATCTGATGGCGAGCGACGTCCGTTGGCGAGTCCGCTACGCGGCCGACTTTGTCACGGCGAGGCAGGTCCGATTCGACGACGGCGAACTGTGGCTCCGATCTGGGGCTCTCAGGATCGTCCTGCTCGACGCCACGGGCTACACGATTGATGCGCGCTTCCTCAAGGAAGGTGAGTTCATCGACATTGGCGGCATCGTCCCTTTTCCGTGCCATTTCGCGAGGGTTTTGGACAGAATTCCGGCGATCTCCGCGTTTTCCGGCGAGGGTACGTCGTCTCACGCTGCGGGACCGTCACGTTCGGGGGCTAGGGCCACCGCGGTACACAGGCACGAGCGCGGGCGCACGTCCCTGGGTGCGCATCGCCACCCACCTCCCGTGACAGATGGACCCGGGGTCCTCGGGCGCGCGCCGAGCCGCCATGGCCCTGATGCGCGACACGTGGGGGAGGGCGCATCTGACCGCCATGAGCACAGTGGACCTGGGGTTTTCGGGGGCACTGCGCATATAAAGCCCGCATCAGCCGCCCCCTCTCCCATTTTGGATCTGGACGAGGGTTTCGCTCACTTCTGGGGCGCTCCGCCTCCTATCAGATCTAGGGTTCATCAGTCCTTCGCCTGGTGGGAGGGCAAGATTCGTGGTGATAACCGATCATTCGCTCAAGTAGTTGCCTCACCCCGTCCCACAAATCCACCTGATCTGCCTAGAGCTGTTGAGATGAGGGGAGAGGGCTTCGGTGCGGGTCGCCATGGCCGCGGGGCTGGTCGTTTCGACCGCGGCCGTGGCCGTGGATTCGACCATGTGTGGAAGCGCAAGCCGGAGGTGGTGCATTCGTCCTCAACCAGAGCATCTGGATCCGAAGGATCTGGATTCGACAAGTGGGATGAGGCCGCCGGCGAGCGCCCTGCCATTGTTCGCCAGTCCTGCTGGGAGGGCAACACGGAGGCAGGGCAAATGCATGTCGAGGTGGAGGCGGCGGGGAAGCTGACGGCCTCTTCCTCTCATGGGAGGCAGGGAGCCCTGGGCAGCGACGACATGGACCCGCGCGTCTCCACCAAGAACAAGGCCGCGGCGGGGGATCGAGATCTTCACACTTTGGTACTCAAGTTCCCTCTTCCGATGCCTGTCAGATCTGCAATACTCCTGGCCACTTCACTGCTAGATGCCCGCAAGCTCTTTGTGATCGATGCAAGAAGAGGGGTCACCTGTATGTTGTTTGCAATGAATTCTTTCCATGGGAATACACCTGCGATGTGTGCTTTTCAGTCCAAAGGGCAAGGTTTCTTTACATCCCTGACTTTGGTGTTGATAGGCAACCTAGAGAGCGATTTTCAATATCGTTGTCACTATCACTGAAGGGTCCGCTCTTACCAAAGATATCGAACATGAGCTAAGTGTGTACGTGGGTCAGGGGTGGAGGTGTTCGGCCAAATTCTTTGCTCCACAAAAATTTGTTATGATAATGCCAAATCCTAGAGAAGTTGATAGAGCTCTTTTCGTTGAACATGTTAGACTCAAATAATGTGGAGTTAGTGTGAAAGTTTCTCCCTGGTCTGAGGATATTGATTCTGAGGGGCTTATGGAAGTTGCATGGGTCAGGATCGGTAAGATTCCACCTAACAAAAGATCTGATAAAGTTGTGGCTTATGTGGGGGGCTTGGTTGGGATCACCCTGGAAGTAGATATGTCGACCATTAATCGACCTTCCTCTGTTAGAGCAAAAATTGGATGCAGATCTGTGTCCCAACTGCCTGGCACTGCTGAAGGTGTACTTGGGGGGCGTTTCTATAAATTCACTTATGAAGTTGAAGAGATCCTTGTTAAAAATCCTGTTGATGAAGAGCTTGTGGAACTCTGTTGCGATGATAAGAATAATCCTGAGTACACTCCTAAGAGGAAACGTCTGGATCAGAGAAAAAAGAGAGCCCGCTCGATAAGTTTGGGTCCGCAAAAATGATCACTCTTATCGTGGGGCAAGGCCCGCCGCCTGCTGCCTATTGATAATGAAGAAATTGAGGAGGAAGCATCTTACGATAGTGGGCGTATAATTTCCCTGCTCATTGAAACTATGCAGAAGGAGATTGATGATTGCATTAGAGAGGAGAAGCTGGACTCCTCCAAGTGGATCGTGCCCATTGATACCACTAATGTTGTGAATGATTCACAAGATGTTCAGGTGAATATCGATGCTTGTAAAGTTGATATCTTAAATTCTGTGGGCCACTACTACTAATGTTGATTAGGTTGTGGAGGTGGTGGGTGAAACAGATCCAGGCATGAAAGTTTCAAGTGACTATGTGGTACAACTCCCATCCCCGGACCACTTTGAGGAGTTTGTCCTCACGCCTCCTCTTGCAACTGAAGCTACACTCAAAGTTCAGCAAGCGTTTAACGCATCCGAGTAATGCAGGACAAGATGGAAGAAAGGGCGGTGAAGCTGGCCTGCAAAAAAGACCTTGAAGGTACTTTAAAACCTGCTTGTAAAAATTCTTTTGCTGTCTTATCCAATTATGAGCTAGTGAGTAGAGCTAGTAAAATGGGGGTGGATATACCTGATGATTCGTTCACTTATGTGGATATTATCAGAGAGCTAGAGACTGTGAGAGGGGAGTTAGTTAACAAGAGCAAGACTGATTCCATTGCTCAGGGAATGGATACAGATATTATGATAGTTGATGGGTTGGGTAGAAGTAATCCTGTGGATTTAGAATGGCTTGATCAAGAAGAGCATGTTCTAGAAAAGATCTCTTCCAGTAAATCTAAGAAGAATAATAATAAAAGAAAAGTAGGTATTAAAACTTCTAGACCTGTGACTAGAAGTCAAAAAAGCCATGCTATAGAGAAAGATATGAGCTATAACCCTACAATGCCTCCTGGTTGGGTTACTCGGTCCAATTTTCATAAGAAACGTTCCAAATGAGAGGCCTCATTTGGAATTGTCGAGGGGTAGGCAAGAAAGGGATGGCCACCTGCCTCTCGGACATGATTAGTGACCATTCCCTTGATTTCCTGGGACTGCAAGAGACTATGAAGAAGAATTTCTCCCCTAAGTGCTTGAGGAGAATTGACCCTTTTGGATCCTTCCAGTGGAACTGGATCCCTTCTGTTGGGAAATCTGGCGGCATCTTATGTGGTGTGAGGAGTGAAAAACTAGAGATTATTTCCTGTGTTAAGGGGGAAACATATGCTACACTTAGTGTTGCTGGACAGACCTAGTAAGCTGAAGTGGGGTTTAATAGTAGTTTATGGACCAGCCCATGAAGAATTGAAAGGAGACTTTCTGGTCGAATTAGCTGCTACCTGTATTGGGATGTGTGTACCCTACATTGTTGGGGGCGATTTTAATATCCTGAGACACTCTGGTGAAAAGAACAAGAAGCTTAATAACCACAAGTCTTCGTACCTGTTTAATTCTATCATCAATACCTTAGCTCTTCGTGAGATCCACATTAACGGGGGTAAATATACCTGGACAAACCAATGTGCCCATCCCACTTTGGAAAAACTGGATCGTATCCTCATGTCTGAAGATTGGGAAGACATGTTTCCGCTTGCATCTGTTCGGAAACTAGTCCGTGAGATATCTGATCACAACCCTTTGCTTATTTCCACGGGAGAGGAGGGGAGAGATGCCCCCAAGCTAAGGGAGTTTCGCTTTGACCTTTCCTGGGTTAAAGATGATAGATTTTTGCCGCTAGTCGCATGTGTCTGGACTAGAAAAGTTAAATCTTCTGACCCCATAGACATCCTGAATATCAAGCTGAAAAGATTCAAAACCTTCTTCAAAGGGTGGGGTTCAGATAGGTATGGTCATAATAAGAAGAGGAAGGAGGACCTTAGAATGGATCTTTCCATGCTCGAAGAGCTCGAAGAAGATGGACCACTTCCTCCTGAGCTTTATAGTAGGAAGATGGATGCCAACTTTGAGTTACACGAGTTGCTTGTCAATGAAGAGATTTTCTGGTTGCAACAATCTCATGAGCGTTGGCTCCTGAAAGGGGATTTGAATACAGACTACTATCATAAGATTGCTAATGGTCGCAAACGTAAAAACACCATCCATTCTCTTAAGATGGGTGATGATGTTACCATAGAGGGTACTGATGATCTGATTGCCCATGCCACTTGTTTTTACAAAGACCTTTTTGGCCCAGCTCCTGGTAACTTGTTTCATCTTAACCCTGAGACATGGACTGATGATGAGAAGCTTTACAGAGGATAATAGGGATCTCTGTCGAGAATTTGCGTAACAAGAAGTTAAGGATGCCCTGCTTGACATGGCTCCAAACAGGGGCCCCGGCCTGATAATATCCCTGTTGAATTTTATCGTGTCTGTTGGGATATAGTTAAGGGCGATATTATGGCCCTGTTTGACCATTTTCATCAAGGTAAACTTGATGTGAAACATCTCAATTACGGGATTATTACTCTCCCGCCTAAAGTGTCCAAAGGTCTTTGAGAGAATTCAGCAATTTAGGCCAATCTGTTTGCTCCGTTGCCCATATAAGCTCATAACTAAAGTGCTCGACCGTAGGGTTGAAGTTTATGCTGATAAGCTAATTAGCCTTACCCAAAATGCTTTCGTGAAAAAGAGGAATATCATGGATGGAGTGCTTTCACTCCATGAGATCCTCAACTATACACATGTCAAGAAGAAAGTGGGGTTTGTCCTTAAGCTTGACTTTGAAAAAGCCTATGATAAAGTAAACTGGGACTTCCTCCTTGAATGCCATAAAATGCGTGGTTTCAATGATACCTGGTGTGGATGGATTAAGCAAATCCTTTACGAGGGGACAATTAGCATCAAGTTGAGTAACTGTACGGGCCCGTACTTTCAGAGCGCCAAAGGGGTTCGCCAAGGGGACCCCCATTCTCCTTTTTTGTTCAACCTAGAGGTGGAATGACTCACAAAGATGATAAAAAACGCCCAGAAAAATAAGTTGATCGTGGGTTTAGCATCTGACCTCATTCCCGAGGGGGTTGCTGTTCTGCAGTTCGCAGATGATACCATTGTTTGTTTGGAGGATGATATTGATAAGGCAGTTAACCTGAAGTTGCTGCTATATTTGTTCGAGATGATGTCTGGGCTAAAAGTCAACTTCCAGAAAAGTGAAATTCTCACTGTGGGGGGGGAGGATGAGAACACTGTTAAGAGATATGCGGATTTATTCAGCTGCGAGATAGGCAGCTTTCCCATCAAATACTTGGGTATGCCTGTGAGTTATACACACCTGAAAAACTCTGACTGGGAGTTCCTTGAGGGCAAATACTTGAGTAGATTCGAAGCCTGGATAGGCACTACGGCCTCGCTGGGGGGGGGGAGACATACTCTACTGGATTCGGAAGTTACTCAATTTTCTCGTTATCATATGTCGATGTGGCTTATGAATAAAACTTTTATTGAAAGATTGGATAAGCATAGTAGAAGATTCTTCTGGCAAGGATGTAATAAGAAGAAGAGATACCACCTTGTTAGGTGGAGTAGAATTTGTAGATCCAAGGATAAGGGTGGTCTGGGTATCAAGGACCTACGGAGACAAAATATTAGCTTGATGGTCAAGCGGTGGTGGAAACTTGAAACACAAAAAGTCCTATGGCAGGATATTGTCCGTGCCAGATACCTTCGCAACAAAACTGTTGCGGATGTCACTGCTAGATTCTCTAACTCACCCTGTTGGAAATCACTTCTCAAAGTCAAAATTGTTTATATGTTGGGCAGAAAAATTGAAACTAAAGCGGGGGACGTCACTAGGCTGTGGAAAGACTCAATTAATGGGTCTCCTGCTCTTCAGGAACAATTCCCCCAACTATTCGATATTTGTAATTTCCCTGATTGTACTGTGAATAAGCTGATGGGCGTTGATGCCAGTTCTTTCTTTAGACGCAGACTTACCCCTGATCTGCTTAAGCAGTGGGAAGCGATGCGATCTATTATAAATAACATCCCTCTTGCTAAGAGTGGTGATGGTGACAGAGTTTTCTGGGGGCTTAACCAAAACGGCAAGTTTTCTACTAAATCTGTGTATAAGATGCTGGAAAAACCTCTTGCTGGATGTAGCTATAAGTGGATCTGGAAAGCTAAAATCCCTCTCAAAATCAAAAAAAAATTGTGGCAGTTATCTCAGGACGCAGTACTAACAAGACAAGTGATGAGAGAAAGAAATTGGCCAGGGAACCCTCGCTGCTCTTTTGCAGGAGGTTGAAACCTCTAAACACCTCTTTTTTCACTTGCCCTGTTGCTGTGGTTGTTTGGAGGTCTATTGGGGTGGTGCTAAGTAATCGATATGTGCCCCAATAACTATTGGCAATATTTTGTCTGGTGTAGCAAATTTCTTCCCGCAAAGAAACCTTCTATACCGTGGGCCTAGCTGCTACTTGTTGGGCCATCTGCTTGGCGCCAGAATCGAGCTACTTTCGAGAAAAACAGATTAAGACTCCTTTTGAGATTGTTTTCTCCCTCTGCTCGCTTTCTATTATATTGGATAGGTTTACGTAAAGGAGAAGCGGTGGAGAACTTTCAGCAGTGCGTAGATGATCAGGAACGGCACGCTGCAGCTGATGAGAATGTGTGACCCTGCCAAGCAAACGATTCAGACATGAAGACCAAGTTGCGGCTTCGGCGGGGCGAATTTCTGGAGCTGGAGGCGATCTTCTCCATCCTCTCGCACCATCTGATACTTCAGCATAGTCTTTGCTAGTTCGGGCGATCTGTTGTGTGGTTTGCGGATGTTCTGATCGTTCTTTTGTTTGGCTGTAATAGACATGATATTGGTGTTACCAGGTTTTCGCCCCATGGCATCCGTTTCGATGTCGGGCGGATGTGGTGGGTTTCCTCTACCCTCTTTCCCTCCTCATGTCATCTTGAACTGGTTGTATTTCCGTTCTTAGTAATGGAAAGGGGTAAAGCCCGGTTCAAAAAAAAAAGGACTGGGAACATGTCGACAATTAGACTATTTATAATAATAATAATAATAATAATAATAATAATAATAATAATAATAATAATAATAATATATTATTATTATTATTTTCTTGAAAAACTAACGATCGTTGGTGAAATACCAGATGTACATACTTACTTGTGCGAGGCGTGGCGAGGCGAGGCAACGAGTAGCCCCTCGTGACCTGGTTATTGCACTGATGCAGAACGGTTAAAAAACACTTTCATGCAGCGATAATTCATCTGAGCCGGCTCATCTGCTTCAAAAATTCAAAAAAAAGAAACTAGAAAAATTCAAAAAATTCCAATTTTTTGTGGTAGTAGATAATTTGTACCAAAATTCAACTTATTTGGACATCTGAGTAGCTCTCGCAAAAGACAAATCGGGTCAAAACAGTGCGTGAACAGTAAACATTTTTACAGACCCTGATTTTGTCTTTTTTGCCGAGAGCTGCTCAGATGCTCAAATGAGCTGAATTTTGGGGTGCACCTCACGCGTCAAATTATCTACCACCACAAAAAAATTTGGAATTTTTTGTATTTTTTTAGTATTTTTTTTTGAATTTTTTTCTAAGCATGGGTGCAGCTGAGCCCGGTGCAGATTAGCCGCACTCTTTCACAGACACATTTTTGAACTGTCACCTTGTCTTGTTGATGTTGTTGCAGCTGAGCTCTACTTCAAGAGGTATGATAGTCTGAGGAAGAAGATGCGAGCGAGCGCAACACATAAAAAGAGGAGGCCAGGCAATGTGAGCATGGTGAGCCCACGCAATGGGCCGAGGCCAGGCGAGCGCGAAGTTTCGAACTGGCGCTACAGACGCAAGAGTGGAGGTCTTTAGCGATCGTGTGTCTTCCATAGGCTACTGGCCTACGTTTTTTCCATTCGGGATTTTCATAATTTTTGAAAACATTGTACGCACATAAATTCCAGCACTTCAAAATGTTTGTTTTTAAATTAAATGCCCACAAATTAACAAAATGTTAGTGCGGTGTAAAACAATTGTAGCATAACTTGAAAAATGTTAATTCATTCAAAAAAATGTTGTGGCATTTAATAAATCTTCGCACTTGTTATGGAACAATTCAAAGATAAATAATCTTGAGGCCGGAGTAGCATACGGCACGCTGCTCTGGCCTCAAGATTATTTATCTTTGAATTGTTTCATGCTTCTTACATGTGGGACCTTACAAAGTATGCTACTTGCTACATATGATTCTACTGTATTGACAATGAGCTTCAATAGCCCACCATACATTTGTTTCTTCAGTGCAGTTTACTATGTATATCGAAGCAATCTCGCGCTGGCATGGAAGAAATTTCTCCGCACGAGATAGTCACATTGAGCCCTCAAGGGGCAACGAGGACAATAACGGTCCATAAGCCCTTCAGATGGAAGCAAGAATTTTTATTTGTAGCAAAAACGAACTGATATATTTTGAAACCTTTAAATATATTTGAAGTTATTTTCTTCAGCTCTCACGCCGGTGCACGTCACGACTCGGTGGGCGTGACACAAGTTTTTGTTTTCTTTACATCTATTATTATTGCTTTCCTTTGGCAGTGGAGGGCCCTGCTATGCCACCGGAGAAGGGTGAAGAGAAGAGAGGAGACGTTCTTGGAGGGAGGTGGCTCGCAGCCTAACCTTAAGGGGTGGTGTTGGCGTCTATGTTGATGGCTACAAGTAACTTGTTTCCTTCCTTTTGCGTTCCTGTTCCCGCGTGAAGAATGTCGTCTCATTTTATCTGTAGTCGCTCTAGTGCACGTCATATTCGGGACTGGTGTTAGTGGCTGTAGTGCAAGTCACGGCCGTGGGGGCGTACGTGACATGACACATGTGGTTTTCAAAACCGTTGCCGCCTTGATGTCGCGGTGAAGAGGAGATGGGCCTGAAGAAGGTGGAAAAGATCTTGACAGTCGCAGGTCGCCGTCGATTCTGGTGTTTTGACCATATTGCTAAAGTTTAGTCGGATCTGACCTCATCTGAAAGTGTAGAGGATGATTTGGTGCATTGATAATTGATTGATCGTGTTCTAGGCACATATATATAGGTACAAGGGATGCGACCGGTATCTTATCTCCTAAGATACACGTACATACAGAGGGAGACAGACACTACAGGTACTACATACGAAACTCAGACCTACGTATATGTACACATGTTCAACACCCCCCCGCAGTCGAAGCGTCGCCGGTGACGCAGAGACTGGACCGGAAGCCCTCGAACGTCGGTGATGGACAGGGTTGGCAGCAAGGTACACCGCGGAGACGTTGTCACAGTAGACAAGCGTCGCCTTGGTAACCTCACATAGCAACTCCTAAAGTAGCTGTCGTAGCCAAGAGCACTCCACGACGGCGTTGGCGACAGCCCGGTACTCAGCTCGGCGCTCGATCGTGAGACCGTGGGTTGTCGTTTAGACGACCACGAAATCAGAGAGGGCCCAAGGTAGACGCAGTAGCCGGAAGTGGAGCGCCGAGTGTCGGGACACCCAGCCCAGTCGGCGTCGGAGTAGGCGACAAGACTGGTGTCAGGTGACGCCGTCAGGGTGAGAACCATGGCCGTGGTGCCAGTTATGTACCGAAGAATATGTTTCACCAGAGCCCAATGGGTGTCACACTATTAGGGAAAACCCTAGCAGTAGCGCGTGTTTAAAGCCTATCAGTAGCGCGGGGAACCGCGCTACTAGTAAGGCGTTACACCTAAAGGTTAGCAGTAGCGCGGGTTGGACCACGCTACTGCTATATCGAGTTAGTAGCAGCGCGTTCTACTATGAGCGCTACTGGTAATTAGTAGTAGCGCTTCTCCTAGCACGCGCTACTATTATTATTCCGTATTTCTTTTTTATTTCATGTTGTATTCATACACCTTTATACAAGTTTTCATACCGCATCAATTTAGAGAATGATTTTACATCATAATGAGTTATTACATCATCGGAGAAAGAATCAGGATTCAGTTTCAAGTGGATGGACATCCACTTGAAACTAATCCGCGGTTCTTTCACCCAATGATATAATAAATATCATCATCATCATATCATTAACAACTTATCGTCATAATACATCATTGTCATATAACACCTCCTCATGATCATCGTTTTCATCAATGAGACATCACATACAAGTTGGTCACTAGACATAATCACAACTACTCATCATCATCAACTCACATAAACATATTATACCTCATAGTACCTACTACATTCTCTTAGGACCTACTATATTATCTTAGGTAAAATAGCATAAAACAAGATAGCCCCGACTGTCCATTATGGAGAATGGAGATTATCATGTCTCCAGTTCTTGCCTTTCGCACAATGTTGCTTCCAAGAACCTCCTTACGACTGTCCATACATTTTTTTCGTTCTTTGATTATCATGTGTTCACTGTTTTTAGAAATCCGGTATGGACAGGTGAGATTCGTAGGACGACCTGGCTGTATGTTCAAAATATCAAGGCGACCATTCTGATACATCAAATGAGGCACACAATCCATTGGGATTTTCTGTTGAAAAACATAGTAATAACTTCTAGTTAGCAATGTAGTTCAGTTTTAGAAGTATGCAAAAGATGCATGGATGTCGTAATAGTAAAAAATCTTACCAGGATATCTCCATGGAAGTTATCGTGGTTCAACACGTGCACTAGTGCACATATTGACCATAATTTGGAGGAGTTCGATAAAAAGCATTGTAATTCTCAATTTCAGTACAATATGCGACCAGATGATTTTTCTCCTGATAAGTTAACTCAGAGCCATCGGTGTAGTTGGTTCTGTCTACCATCTTCCGCACACTCTTTGAAGAATCAAAATAAGCTATCAATGGAAATAAGCTGTCAACTATTTTGAAATAAACAATATAAATTACTTAATACTATGTTTGAGGAACTCACATAGCGGTAGAATTGGAAGCGTATCAACAAGGACCCAAATGTCCAAATTGTCTTGGTCGATGTCAGGATCACCAAGATCCATGGTGACAAAAATACCCTCTTGAAAATCATACATCTTGCAAAGTGCTTCCCAACCCAGGCAACCAAAATGGGATATGCTCTCAGAATTGTATAGATTTACCTCAAAATCCATACCATGATGGGTCCTTAGGTTAATTTTCTTTGTTTCATTCCTCTCATGATCTTCAAAACCCATCCTCTCCAAGACATAGTGTCTTGCATGGCATGGGATAAGCTAGTCGAATTATAAAAGACGAAAATTACACGTTGAAGTAGCAGAAGTCGAGCTTAATTATGAAAAAAACATTTTGCGTCGTAGCATACCGTTTTACAATCGAATGTCTCCTCGAGCTTAATGTTGAAGCGCCGACCTTCGTCCAAGTGAGGCCTGTCGCAGAAACCCCGGTTGTCGCCGCACCAGGAGCACTCCCCGGGACCTTCTTCATCCGACGACATTTCCTATGTTCATAATTCAAAGATTAAACTTGTACAATTAAATATATGTACTATAAAAACTAAATTAGATCATCATTATTCATCACGGGTTGACTATCGGTCTGTCGAGTATTTTCTTGAAAACTCTCGGCTCACGTGGTGTATATATTCGACCGTCGATGATGGTAGCTCCTCCTTTCGTTCCTGAGTGCATTACACCAAATTGTCTAGCACATGGGAACGAAGGAGAAGCTACCCCACGACAACAATCGGGATTCTTCGCCCTCTCATATATGGTGGATACTCTCCTCACCGATTCCACTCTGACATTTGCGACCATCGGTGTTGGTCGTTACTCCTCCTTCCCCTAGTGCATAACAAAGGTCTAGCACCCGGAGAAGAAGGAGAAACGACCCCCACGACAACAGTCGGGATTCTTCGGCCTCGACAGTCTTAAAATCAACCCAAAATATCGTTTAATTATCTTTCTAGAAAATCCAGGCCACTCGACATTTCCTATATATTCTAGCACAAGTCATGCCAAAATTCACGGAAAATTCCAGCATGACCTTTGCTAAAACAGGACATATCGAGCGCCTGAAATTTGCCGAAACGGAAATTAATCAACACTCCGGCAAAACATAGGCCACTCGGAGGCGTAACCTGCAAACATAACCGGCCACTTGGGCAACCACATATCCTATTTGAGCAACACAAGATATACATGTTTTTATCTACATCATATCTTATTGGACTCATATTGACATGGAGATTTGGCTGGTCTCACCTCGAGGTCGGAGGGGGTCGGTGATGGGGATGACGGCGGGGATGATGGAGGGGCTCCTTGATTTCTGCAAAAACAAAAACCCTATAAGTTATCACTAATACATCCCGAATA
The DNA here is from genome assembly GCA_021605145.1 of Aegilops bicornis. Taxonomy (NCBI): domain Eukaryota; kingdom Viridiplantae; phylum Streptophyta; class Magnoliopsida; order Poales; family Poaceae; genus Aegilops; species Aegilops bicornis. The sequence goes on from JAHIAL010000013.1 coordinate 3,225,977, forward strand.
GTATCATACATATAACATCGCTAATACAACTAAAACCCTAGCGAACGACGGGTATCAACGACGAGGATGCGGGATAGGCATCGTCGACGTCGATGCGGGAATAATTGCTTAACTAAAAAAATAACAACAAATGTGACATGTTCAACTAGTTCTATTAATTCAACTAGTTCTTACTAAAAATAAACTTATTATAAATAGAAATAAACTAGTTCTTTCTAAAAATAAACTAGTTCAACTAGTTATATTAATTTTCTTACTAAAAATACATTAGTTCTATTAATTCAACTAGTTCTTACTAAAACTAAACTAGTTCAACTAGTTTATTAATTTACTTACTAATTATTTTAAACACTTACTAAAAACATTAAAAGAACTACATTATACAATAGTAAAAACTACAAAGTGAAAAACAGAAAAAAGAGATGGAGGGAGGAGGAAGGAGAGAGGAGGAGGGAGGAGGCGGTGGGATCAGAGGAGGAGGGCGGCCGAAGGAGGAGGAGGAGGGAGGGGGGTGGAGGGGAGGGGCGGCCGAGGAGGCGGAGGAAGGGGTGGCGGAGGAGGAGGAGGGAGGGACGGGGTGGAGGGGAGGGTGGCCCATGAGAAGGGAGGGGCGAGGGTGGAGGAGGGGACGTCCTGAGGAGGAGGAGGAGGGGGCGGCCGGAGAAGGAGGAGGGAGGGGCGGTGGGAGGAGGGCGGAGGGAGGAGGAGGGAGGAGGAGGAGGAGTACCTCGGCGAGGAGCAGTGGGCGGGCGGATTTACGGGTTCAAGTGCAGTAGAGGGAGTGAGAGGGAGAGGGAGTGAGAGGGTGAATTGCTCGAGGATAAGGTAAGTAAGTAGTAGCGTATTTCAGAGATACGCTATCAAGCTACCGACGTAGCAAGGCGCCGTCAGGCATACGCACTATGCTAAGTGGGCTAGCCATCTGCGCTACCAAGATAAATATAGCAAAGAGAATAAGGCTTTAGCGAAACGCCGCCATCGCTAAAGTAGTAGCAGTAGCGCGATCTATTTAAACACGCTACTAGTAAGTAGAAGTAGCGCCCTGTTTTATCCAGCGCTACTGCTAAGATGTTGTGTATAAGGTTTTCCCTAGTAGTGTCACGAGGAGCATGCATATGAAGGCACACCTGCTGGACAGTGTACTGAATGTCCGGACGCGTCAGCGTGAGGTACTGAAGCGCACCGGCGATGGATCGGTAGAAGGGAGTGTCGAACGCCGGAGAACCCTCGACGGCGGACACCTTAGCCTTCGTCTCGACAGGCGTGGGGGCAGGCTTGCAGTTAAGCAAGCCCGCTCGTTTCAGAAGGTCGTAGGCGCATTTCGCCGGGTGCGAGGAAGAAGCCGCGGTTCGGCTGCGCACGACCTCGATGCCGAGGAAGTAGTGAAGAGCCCCCAAGTCCTGGAGGGCGAACTCGGTGCCGAGACGAGCTGTGATCTGTTGAAGGAGCGTTGGCGAGGATGCAGTCAGGATGATGTCGTCGACATACAAGAGGAGGTACGCGGTGGCAGGGCCCTGGTGATAAACAAACAGGGAGGCATCAGACCATGTGGACTGGAACCCTTGCTGCTGAAGGAAGTGTTGGAGATATGCCCTAGAGGCAATAATAAAACTATTATTATTATATTTCCTTGTTCATGATAATTGTCTTTTATTCATGCTATAATTGTATTATCCGGAAATCGTAATACACGTGTGAATACATAGACCACAATATGTCCCTAGTGAGCCTCTAGTTGACTAGCTCGTTGATCAACAGATAGTCATGGTTTCCTGACTATGGACATTGGATGTCATTGATAACGGAATCACATCATTAGGAGAATGATGTGATGGACAAGACCCAATCCTAAGCATAGCACAAGATCGTAGTAGTTCGCTTTGCTAGAGCTTTTACAATGTCAAGTATATCTTCCTTAGACCATGAGATCGTGTAACTCCCGGATACCGTAGGGAGTGCTTTGGTGTACCAAACGCCACAACGTAACCGGGTGACTATAAAGGTGCACTACATGTATCTCCGAAAGTGTCCATTGGGTTGACACAGATCGAGACTGGGATTTGTCACTCCGTATGACGGAGAGGTATCACTGGGCCCACTCGGTAGTGCATCATCATAATGAGCTCAGAGTGACCAAGTGTTTGGTCACGGGATCATGCATTACGGTATGAGTAAAGTGACTTGCCGGTAACGAGATTGAACGATGTATTGGGATACCTACGATCGAATCTAGTGCAAGTAAATTTACGTTTGACAAAGGGAATTGTATACGTTGTTTGAATCCTCGACATCATGGTTCATCCGATGAGATCATCGAGGAGCATGTGGGAGCCAACATGGGTATCCATATCCCGCTGTTGGTTATTGCCCGAGAGCCGCTCTCGGTCATGTTCAAGATGTCTCCCGAACCCGTAGGGTCTACACACTTAAGGTTCGGTGACGCTAGGGTTGTATGAATATGAGTATGCAGCAAACCTAATGTTGGTCGGAGTCCCGGATGAGATCCCGGACGTCACGAGGAGTTCCTAATGGTCTGGAGGCAAAGATTTATATATGGGAAGTCTTATTTTGGTCGCCGGAAAAGTTTCGCTATCGGTATTGTAACGGAGTGCCGAAGGGGTCCGGGGTTCCACCAGGGTCCACCTGCCCCTGGGGTTCCACATGGGCTGTAGGGTGCGCCTTGGCCTATATGGGCCAAGGGCACCAGCCCCAAGAGGCCCATGCGCCAAGAGAGACAAGAGAGGGAGAGTCCTGAGGGGAAGGCACCTCCTAGGTGCCTTGGGAGGATGGACTCCTCCCCTTGGCCGCACTCCTTCCTTGGAGTAAGGGGCAAGGCTGCGCCTTCCCTCTCTTTGCCCCTATATAAAGGGAGGGAGGAGGGGCAGCCGCACCCTCAAGCCTTGGCGCCCTCCTCCCTCGCTACACCTCCTCCTCCTCCCGTAGTTGCTCAACAAGCCCCGCCGGAGTTCTCACTGCATCCACCACCACGCCGCCGTCAGCTGGATCATCATCAACCTCTCCTTCCCCTTGCTGGATCAAGAAGGAGGAGACGCCATCCGCCTCCGCACGTGTGTTGAACGCGGAGGTGCTGTCCGCTCAGCACTAGGTCATCGGTGATCTGAATCACGGCGAGTACGACTCCATCATCCCTGCTCCATTGAATGCTTCGCACGCGATCTACAAGTGGTATGTAGATGCAATCACTCTCCCATGACTCGTTGCTAGATGAACTCATAGATGGATCTTGGTGAAACCGTAGGAAAAATTTTAATTTTCTGCAACGTTCCCCAACCGGAAGGTCGCGGTCCGTTGGTACCAGGACCGAGCTGCCTGCTTCAACCCTTAGATATAACGGGAGAGCAAGCACACGTGGTCCGGATATTCGGTGTCGACGAACCAGAGGGTTGTCGACAAAACACCTGCTCGCCGAGATGGCCATGCAAGAAAGCATAAGACACATCGAGCTGGTGGACTGCCAGCGCGAGAAATGCTAAGTCGGGAGGACAAGCTGACCGTGTCTTGCTTGACAACCGGGCGAAAGGTGTCGGTGAAGTCCACGCCGCATCGCCGGGCGGAAGCCGCAGACCACCCAACGCGCTTTGTAGCGCCGAGAGCTGCCGGGCGAAGTCTTGTGGCGAAGACCCACTTGCCGCCATGACATTGGCACGGGAGGCCGCGGGACAAGATGCCATGTACGGTTGCGCTGCAGGCGTCAAACTTCCTCACGCATCGCTGCTAGCCAGTTCGATCCCGGCGGCTGCGCGAGCGAGCGGAGGTGGGGAGCGGAGACGGCACCGAGGTAGATGCAGCACACGCATATACTCGTCTGATGGGTAGCGCGTGCTAGGACGAACTGTCCCAATCCGAGCCCGAGTGACCACACCAGTGAGGGGTGCGGCCGCGGCGACGGGGGCCGTGGTGACGGGGGCGGCCGAGGAGGCCGTGGCGACGGGGCCGCGGGCGAAGGCCGCTGCGCTGGAAGCGCGGGCAGGGCCGAGCCCAGTGCGCGGCTGGGCGGTCCGCCAGAGGTGGAGGCAGGGGCGAATCGTGCCACAGGAGACGCCGAAGGTGACGGTACCTGCTGAAACGGGAACACCAACTCATCAAAGTACACATGCCGCAAAGTGAAAACGCGGTGGGACACTGGATCATAGCATTGGTAACCTTTGGTGTTGGGAGGATAACCAAGGAAGATGCAAGGAAGTGACCGGAGATCGAGTTTGTGACAAGCAGTGGACGCGGTGCTAGGATAACAGAGACACCCGAAGATGCGAAGACCATCATAAGATGGAACCACACCGAAGAGGAGCTGGTGAGGAGTGTAGTTCCAGCGGGAACGACACGGGCGAATGTTAATAAGGAGGTCGGGCGGTCGCGAAGCGCCGTCTGCCGTAACCGAGGAGGCACGTAGGAGTGGAAGAGTAACGTGCGGACACAGTCATTAAGAGTGCGAATGACATGCTTGGCGCGACCATTCTGCTATGACGTGTAGGGACAGGTGAGGCGAAAGATGGTGCCGTGGGACGCAAGAAGATTGCGGATGGCGATATTGTCAAACTCCTTGTCGTTGTCAGTTTGCAAGGCGAGAATAGGACGACCGAACTGTGTGGTGACATATGAATAAAAGGCTGTGAGTGTGGCAAGAGCATCGGACTTGCGACGGAGAGGGAATGTCCACACATAATGAGAAAAATCATCCAATATCACCAAATAGTATAAGTAGCCCGTGTTGCTCGCAACCGGGGACGTCCAAACATCACTATGCCATAACTGAAACGGAAAAGTGGAAATGTTTGTAGACTCGCTAAAGGGAAGATGAACGTGCTTGCCAAGACGGAAAGCCTCACAAGTGTGATCGTCAACCTTATTACATGAGAAAGAAAAACTCTGAAGAATCTAACGCACAACGGTGGAGTTGGGATGACCGAGGCGGGCATGCCAAAGATCGACACTAGCGGCGAAGGCGGCGGGACGACGGGTGGTGGTGGTGCCAAAGGGATGCATCGGGTAAAGCTCGTCCGAGCTGTCACATCGATGGACTACCATCCGTGTACGGGCGTCCTTCACAGAAAAACCAATATCGTCAAATTCAACAGTGATAGGATTCTCACGAGCAAGGCGATGAACAGAAACGAGATTAGTGACTAAGTCAGGAGACACAAGATATTGACGGGAGTAGAAGTAGAGGGAAATGACATATGACCGACATGTGTGATGGGTAGGGAGGAACCGTTACCAACGGTGATGAGAGTGGGAGTATGAACGGTAGTGGCAGACGTGAGGTTACCGGGATGAGCAGTCATGTGAGCGGTGGCGCCCGAGTCTATGTACCAGGCACCGACGCCACCATAGGAGCTCGGGGACGGGAAGGAGTGCAGAGCAGCGAGAAGGGCCGGGTCCCACGGCGGCGGCACCTGAGGAGGGTAAAACCCTCCGTAGGCCGGCGCGGGGGCGGTGCCGTAGGCGGGCGCGACCGGGGGCGCGACACCGTAGCCGCTATAGGGAGAAGTGTTCTGCGCGGCGAAGAGAGCCTGGTGGCTCACCGGGCGAGGCCCAAGGATGCCCGGAGCGGGAGCCCGATGGACCGGCATCGAGTACCCGTGGGCAATGCCGGTCCACGAGTTGGTGCCAGACGCCCACGGGAGTCGCCTTCGCTGCCGACGAAGCCCTCCCCCGGTGCTCGCTGCCGGCCGCCTGGCGGTTGTCTTGCGCCCGCCACCAGGTTCTTTGAGGGGCGTGGAAGGTGGGAGGAGCAGGCGGTAGGGGGAAGTACCCCGGAGGCACGGGGGGCGGCGGCTGCTGGCATGGCGCGGGTGGGGCGGCCGATGGTAGGGCGCCACGGGAGGTGCCGGCGGCGAGGGCGTGATGCTGCACACGCTTCTTGACCACCTTCATCCGGCGCTCCTCCAGCCGCAAGTACGCCACAAACTTAGGGAAGGAGGGCTCCGGCATAAAGGTGAGGTTGGAGGCGGTGTTGCCGAAGTCCTCGTTGAGGCCGACGGTGAGCGTGCTGAGGAGGAGGTCGTCATCAACTCAAGCGCCAATGTCGCGGAGCTCATCCACCAACGTCTTTAGGCGGCGGCAGTAGTCATCAATGGACTGTTCATCCTGGTGATAGTCAAAAAATTCTTGCTGCAAAAAACGCGGCGCTGAAGCTTGTTTTCGGTGAAGAGTCTGTTCAGCTTAACCCACATGGCGCGGGCGTCGTCGACGGCGCTCACGACCGTGTGGAACAAGTCCTTGGAGATGGCGGCAGATCGGGGAGAGAGGTGGCGGCGGCGGCGTGGGGCGACGGCGGCAGATCGCGGCGACGGCGGCGGCCCGAGGCGGCGGCGGCTAGGGTTGGCGGAAGCGGGAGGATCAACTTGCGATAGATACCATGTAGAGAATGATTTGGTGCATCGATAATTGATTGATCGTGCACTAGGCACATATATATAGATACAAGGGGTGCGAGCAGTATCTTATCTCCTAAGATACACGTACATACAGAGGCAAACAGATACTATAGATACTGTATTTGGAACCCAGACCTAAACAGAAAGTATTTCGTGTAGAAAATCTTGAACTTGCCTCTTTTTGCGCGTGTTCCTTTTGTGCGTGCGTTAGGTGGTCCCTGTGCTCGTTTGGTGCTGGTTCTTGCTGTAGGCGTTTGGTGTCGGTGGGCTGGTTGCCACCCCACTGCCGAGTGTGGGGTGGTTGTACTCTAGCTAGTGTCCGTACTTGTCTTCATTGTTTTTAGTCTTTGTACTGCTCGACTGTTGCTGAGATGCCGTTCCTGTTTCCTCTACAAAAAGGAGCGGAGAAGGTGAGACCTGAGAAACAGCATCTGTTCCCCGGCTTGACCCATTGCTCGTTCCAGTGCAGTGATGTAACTGTGAGACGTTTTTTGGCTTGCTATAAAAGGCTTGGCAGTGCCTGCCTGTACCCGTAAACGTGAGAGTATCTATTCCACTCTTAGGTGTCGATGGCATCTGTCTAGCTCAAGTTTCGTTCAAACTATTCCCTGCCTTGATTGATTATGATTGATTGGCTGTCAGAAGGGGATCGGACAAAGGACTGAAGATCAAGGATTTATTCCCCGCCTCTCACTCTCTCCATCGGCATCCTCTTTATTTTAATTATCTTGCCCACTCTCACATCACATCCACCTTCTTCTTCCCCAGCACACCTTACATGCACTGCGTATATAATGGAGGCAACGGAGGGAGCACCACCGGGCAACACAACACGTACGGCACTTCACTGAGAACAAGCTAGGAAGAAGGATCGGTCGACGATGGCGTCTGCTGCGCTCGCGGAGGCGGCGGCGGTCCAGCCCAAGAGGAAGAGCAATTTCAAGTACGCCTGCACCTGCGCCCTCTCCGCTTCCATGGCCACCGTCGTCCTCGGCTACGGTACGTGTCAAGCCAATGGCATTCTTTCTTCCTTTCGTCATGCATGCATAATTATTAATTCTGCTCGATCCGACCGGCCACTCCAGACGTCGGGGTGATGAGCGGCGCGTCGCTCTACATCAAGGAGGACCTGCGGCTGACGGACGCAGGTGGAGATCATGATGGGCATCCTCAGCGTCTACGCGCTCCTCGGCTCCTTCGCCGGCGCCAGGACCTCCGACTGGATCGGCCGCCGCTACACCGTCATCATCGCCGCCGCCATCTTCTTCGCCGGCTCCTGCTCATGGGCTTCGCCGTCAACTACGTCATGTTCATGTTCGGCCGCTTCGTCTGCGGCATGGGCGTCGGCTTCGCCATCATGGTCGCTCCCGTCTACACGGCCGAGGTCGCCCCGGCCTCCACCCGCGGCCTCCTCACCTCCTTCACCGAGGTCTTCATCAACGTCGGCATCCTCCTCGGCTACGTCTCCAACTACGCCTTCGCACGGCTTCCGCACCACATCAACTGGCGCATCATGCTCGGCGTCGGCGCCGTCCCCTCGGCCTTGCTCGCGCTCATGGTGCTCGGCATGCCCGAGTCGCCCCGGTGGCTCGTCATGAAGGGCCGCCTCGCCGACGCCAGGGTCGTGCTGGAGAAGACCTCCGACACGCCAGAGGAAGCCGTGGAGCGCCTTGACCAAATTCAGCGCTGCCGCCGGCATCCCCCACGACTCTAGACGGCGACGTGGTCGCCGTGCCCAAGAGAAAAGGCGGCAACGAGAAGCAGGTGTGGAAGGAGCTCATCTTTTCGCCCACCCCGGTCATGCGCCGCATACTGCTCGCCGCGCTCGGCGTCCATTTCTTCCAGCAGGCCACCGGCTCCGACTCGGTCGTGCTCTACAGCCCACGCGTGTTCAAGAGCGCCGGCATCACCGGCGACAACCACCTGCTCGGCGTCACGTGCGCCATGGGGGTCACCAAGACCCTCTTCATCCTCTTGGCCACCTTCCAAATCGACCGCGTCGGCCGGCGGCCGCTGCTGCTCACCAGCACCGCGGGCATGCTCGTCTGTCTCATCGGCCTTGGGACGGGCCTCACCGTCGTGGGCCAGCACCCGGACGAGAAGATCACGTGGGCAATCGGCCTGTGCATCGCCTCCACCTTGGCCTACGTGTCCTTCTTCTCCATGGGCCTGGGCCCCATCACCAGCGTCTACGTCTCGGAGGTCTTCCTGCTGCGGGTGCGCGCGCTGGGCTTCGCGCTCGGCGTGGCGTGCAACCGCGTCACCAGCGCCGCCATCTCCATGACCTTCCTCTCATTGTCCAAGGCCATCACCATCGGCGGCAGCTTCTTCCTCTACGCCGGCCTCGCCGCGCTCGGCTGGCTCTTCTTCTACGCCTTCGTTCCCGAGACGCGCGGGCAGCCGCTGGAGGACATAGGGAAGCTTTTCGGCATGAAGGACGCCGCCGTCGAAGACGACGACGACCACGACACCGCCACCAAAGACAAGGTGAAAGCAGCAGCTGTGGAGATGAACTAGCTAACATGGAGTGGTTTTTCTCGCATGCATGCAAGGGACGATGGATCCACGCCGATCTACAGTTGCTTTGAGTTTCGCGCTACTTTTTTTTGGCAAAAATTGTCTTGTTTTTACTTTTTTCAAGTGTATCAGAAGGTTTCATTAATAAGAGTGTTGGTCTCAGCTTGATTTTACTGGTATACTACAATGGTGCACGATAAATTTTTTGGGGTATAGTATGTAAGAAGAAAAAGAAAAACTGAAAATAATTTTTTGAACGAATCTTCGTGCAAATCAAAGGAAGATAATATCGAAGTCTCAGTCGATTGAGACTTAACAAAACTGATAATTTTGATACATGTTGAAACCTTTGAGAAACCTAATGTAACACTGAAACAAAACAAAATTTGCAAAAGAAAATGCCATACATGAGAATCCGAGAGAGGATGGGACGACGAACTCATTTCTGACATATTTTGGCCCACTGATGCTCAATGTAAGATAAATATCCCATTTAGCATTTGGCATGTTGGATGACCTTATCTCATGGCATCATAAATATCCCACTGAACCACGAAAGACAAGGTGAACGCTGTGGAGATGAAACTAGGGAACTGAGAGTAGTTTTCCTAGCATGCAAGATCGATCGTTGTTTTGAGTTTTGTGCTGCCCTTTTCGGTTTTTGATAAAATTTGTCTTGTTTTCAGATGTTTTATTGTGTTTTTTCCACCGGAGTGTATGACAATGTTTCGTCGCGTATACCGACAATAAGAGTGTTTGTATTATTAGATTGAATTTACTGGTACACAATGAAACATTTGATACATATTGAAATAAAAGGAAAACCTAATGTAACACTCCTAAAAAACACAAAATTTGAAAACCCAGAAAATAAAATAGTAAATCCTTTCACGGGACATCTCGTGAATGATTTCTTTCTTTCTCAAAAAGGAGGTTAAAATCCCCGGCATGTACATCATTGTGATGCACACATTCATTCTTTTCTTTTTTGGAAAAAGAGAGCTCCCTCTCAAATTTCCATTAGAAGAAACCAGAATGTATTTAAGATTACAAACTACAAAAGTGAAGTAAAACTGGGCTAGGCAAAAGGCAAGAAATACCACAAGAGAAGGAGCCATCCCTCCCCTCCTCCTGGCATCCCTCAGAAACAGGCCTACCCCCAACACATGCGTTAGAGGCAACCCGGAAGGAGAATCGCTATAGCAGCAACATAGACGGACACTAAACAAAACAAGACGCTCGAAACATTCAGAAGTTTTTACGACAACAAACAGTAATAACAAGCTAACGAGGAAACATAAAGAGATCTTCATCTTCTCAGCATACTTTGATTTGGAAGAGCTTTAGCCTTCTATTCTTGCCGCCTCCACTCTTCAACCATGAGCTATTCTGAAGACCTCCTTTGCAACCTGTTCAACTTGCCTTACGCCCACCGTCATTCACTTTAATCTTCCGAGGTTCTGCTGCAAATCATTTCAATCATGTAACCATTTCACAATCATATTAACTAGAACGCAGGGATCAGTGACCCTGTTATTATGAAAAACAACTTTGTTTCTAAGTTTCCACAAGGTCCAAGATATAGCAGAAACTCCAACTGCCATTAGATCTCTATCACTTCTATTAAATTTCCTAATCGAAGAACCAAACATTTGTTTTATATTATTAGGAATGTCATGCATGTTAAAAGAGCATTTCATAAGCATCCATAGCATCCTGGCAACAGAACAATGAAAAAAGAGATGATTAATATTTTCTTCCCTCCCACAAAGGGAGCATCAATTATCCCCGGACCAACCCCTCCGAATCAGATTATCCTTCATAAGAATGCCCCCCCCCCCCTCAAATTTAGCCACATAAAAACTTTAACACGCAGAGGCAACTTGACTTTCCACATAAATTCATGTGGATATCTATCTCTGGTTTGTATCATAAACCTATAACAGGATTTCACTGTGTAATTTCCATTACCACTGAGAGTCCACCTCACAAGGTTCTTTCTATCGTGCAAGGCATGGATCCACTGATCTACCATTGCTTTGAGTTTCCTGCTACTTTTTTTTTGGCAAAATTTGTCTTGTTTTCAGGGTGTTTCATTGTGTTTTTTCTTTTTTCAAAGTGTATCAGAAGATTTCATCAATAAGAGTGTTGGTCTCATAATGGATTTACTCGTATACAATAATGGTGCATGATAAAAAAATCAACGATGAATCTCAAAGTATGAGTCGGCGACTAATCCATCCACGAGATATTCCGTAAATGGTAAAATTGCTTTTCTCCTATTGTGCCATACGGGATATCCCGCAAATGGTGTATATATTGATGAAACCTAACTCCAAACTACTTTTTTTTCTAGACATATTCAAGTGCTTTTAAAAAATAACCATATCTTTCAAACTCTAACTCCAAATCTAACATATTATATATGAAAATTCCTCAGAAAAATATGTAGATTCCAAATATGCTATTAAAATGCATGTTAAACATTTCCAAAATTATGTTTGGGGTGCAAAATTAATTAATAGCTTCTTTATATGAGGTATTTTGGAAAAGGCCTATTATATATGTTCCTACCCAATTAAATTGAATAGATATGGTAGTGTGATAATATGATCAAAGATATTATTGGCATCATAGGGGATGTTGATTCCTACCAGCTACCATATGCTAAAGGTTACAATACATGCGTAATCTCCTTTCTATTTTGCCCGGTGCACAATAACCAACTCATGTACGATGATGTACACTAAATTGCTGATGCAAGCTTTATGTAAACAAGTGGCTTAACGTTGGTTTTCATATTGTTTCAAATTGTGTGCATAAAGATTTTTAGAAACACGTTGAGTACACTCAACAATCATCTCACTTATCATGTTATTGGTTGTGTGTGACAATCATGAAATGTTTCACTGGATTTGCTGGTGTCGTCGAGTCTGTGTACATGGGTTATTTTCTCTCCCATCGCAACACATGGGCATGTTTGCCGGTATAACTGAAAAACGTGACAACATTCGTGTCACAGACTCATGGTACGGAGTCACATTATGAACTTTCAAGAGAATCGTTTCAAGATTTTCGTCCAAGAAAGTATGCTTTCATTAGAATACAAAATAATACAAAGTTCTTAACATGTACAAGCATACTCTAATACACGCACAAAGAACCAGAAAAACAGAGAGCGGCCTAAAACAACCAGTAAAACATGAAATCTGTGAAGCTCTGTGTCATAATTCCTGAACTTTGCAAGAAGACCCCTGCAACAGAAGAATCTACAACCAAACCCAAGCATGTCATCATCTTCAACCACGGCATTATCGCTGCCGCGTTGTTCCCCTTTTCTTCGCACCGGCTCCAAAAAGGCAAGGACATACATATGCATCCAACACACCTGCAATAGCCTTCACCATCTATGGCTTTGAGTATCGCTATATGTACTCCTTCCATATGGATCAATCGGATAGACATAGACATCAAATTAGCCAAAGAAAATTCCATACTTGAGAATATGGGAGCGGATGGGACAAGGAACTCATTCCTGACTTCTTTTGGCCCATTGATGCTCAGCATACCAATAATATCTCATTAGCACTTGGCACGATGGATGACTTTATTGTTGAAAATATGCCTTAGAGCATTTACAACCGGACTTGCCAAATCTGATTTCTCAAACGCCCATGAACGTGACCGGACGCGTCCGCGATAGTGAACGGTCATGCCTTAAATTAGCCACTCTACATCGAAGACTCTCATATTTGAGCCCCTAGATCCATACAAAGCATGCAAAAGAATTCTTGCATACTACATACTATGTACTACCTACCTAATCTTCATCGTCGGAGATGTCCACGACGTCAGTGCCGAGCGTCGGGTGGACGGGCGCGTAGGAGGGCTCCGGCTCATCCTCCTCCTACTCGACCTCATCCATGTAGGCGAGCATCTTCGCCTCCTCCGCGGCCTGTTGTACCTCCATCTCCTGTCGGCAACGGCGTCTGGCCTCTGCAGCCGACTCCGAGCAGAGAGAATCGAGGATAGCCTGCTGCTCCGCCTGTAGATCCGTGTTGCGAGCGCCCCCCACATCCTTCTTGGCCTCCTCCTCTTTCTCCTTCGGCTCATCTTCATCTTCCTCAACCTCTTCCTCCTCCGGATCCACTGCATCCGGAGGTAGCCCCGCGGCGATCCGGGCTTCGCGCCTTGCTCGGATATGTTCAAGGAGCTGCAGTTGGCGCTCCGGCATTAGAAATGGGTAGATCCTCACCCGGCGGGGCGCGCCATGGCTACTGGTGGTGGCGGACGGGGAGTAGAAAATCGCGACGACAGACATGCGAAGGAAACACTACTAGGAAAAGGGCTATAGATGGAATTGACACTAATGGCGCACCAGACATGTGGTGCGCCATTACTATATACTAATGGCGCACCATGTGTTGGTACGCCATTAGTGTCCAAATACTAATGGCGCACCACATCGCGGTTGCGCCATTAGTAAATTTTTTTTTTAAATTTTTGTCAAAACTACTAATGGCGCACCGTGGGTGTGGTGCGCCATTACTAGTTGAACTAGTAATGGCGCACCATGCCAAGCGCCATTAGTAACTCTGGCCACCACTTCCACCGAATGCCCCCGTGGATCGCCTTTTCAGTTTTAAAAAAATTAAAGAAAATGATGAAATGTCAAAAAATAAAAGAAAATAAGTTGCCCATGTGATATGTGGTCTAGTTGTTGGGAAAATTTGCAAATATGAATGTCGACTTCATTTGCAAAATCTCTCGAGAATTTGTAAAAATGGGCATAACTTTTGCATACTAACTCGGATGAAAAAGTTTTTTATATGAAAAATCATCTACTAGAAATGTTACATCCGAATTTAACGGGGGAACCCTGCTAAACATTTTCAAAATCCTCAAAAACCTAACAGAAAAAAAAGATAAGGGCTTTTAAGATCTGGAGAGGCAAAAAAATTCAAAAAATTTCAAACTCACTAATGGCGCACCTGCCCATGGTGCGCCATTAGTATCTTCCCGCCTTCAAAATTTAAAATAAGTCAAAAAAAAAAGTTACTAATGGCGCACCTGCCCATGGTGCGCCATTAGTATCTTCCCGCCTTCAAAATTCAAAATAAGTCAACAAAATAAAAAAGTTACTAATGGCGCACCGCCCATGGTGCGCCATTAGTATGTCGTATATATGGCTGGGCGCACCTCCTCCACTCCACCTCTCCTCCACTCCATCTCCTCCTCTCCTCTCCTCTCCTCCACTCCATCTCCTCCTCTCCTCTCCTCCACTCCATCTCCTCCTCTCCTCTCCTCCACTCCTTCTCCTCCTCTCCGACGACCTCCTTCTCCTCTCCGGCGACCTCCTCCTCCTCTCCGCGACCTCCTCCTCCCTCCTCCTCCCCTCCCCTCCTCCTCTCACGGTTTCTCCTCCCTCCTCCTCCGTGAGCTCCTCCTCCTCCTCTCCTCCCATTCTCTCATGGTTTCTCCTTCCTCCTCTCCGATGCTTCGTGAACTCCTCTCCGGCGACCTCCTCCTCCTCTCCGCGATGTAGCCGAGCGCCTCCGTGACCTCTTCCTCCTCTCTCCGCGAACTCCTCTCCGCAAAAGAACACGGCAAAAGAACGTACAAGATCCAAAAACAGGAACAAAATTTGAAATAATATCATGCCAAAAACCAGCAAAAAAACTAGCAAAAATGGGCAAAAAAATCACGATCCAGATCCAAATTCAAAATTCAAAAATAGCAATGGCGCACGGTGGGGGTTAGACGGTGCGCCACTACTATTTTCCGCCTTCAAAATTTAAAAATACTAATGGCGCACTGCGTTGCCTATACTAATGGCGCACCACTGGCCTATACTAATGGCGCCTTTGTGGCCTATACTAATGGCGCACAGGTGGTGCGCCATTAGTATACCGTATACTAATGGCGATTATGGTGCGCCATTAGTAAAAATTACTAATGGCGTGCTAGTAATGGCACACCAGTGATGCGCCATTAGTAGGCAAAACTGGTGCGCCATTAGTAGGCCTTTTCCTAGTAGTGAAAATGTGGAGGGGTAGCTAGGATTTTGGTGTAGGCGGTCGGCTTAAATAGCCGGGCTAGTCACTATGATGCCCACCGGAGTGGTGCCATGCGGCGACATTGGTCCGACCGAGGAGACGAGCTTCGGACCAGCGTGTTTTCGGGATATTCCATGTGGGACCCCCGCCGCCAGTCCGACGTGGCGGACGCGCCCGGGCGCCCCCATATCCGTCTCATATTTGGGTTGGATACGACGGGTGCCGGTCAGCCCGAGCGTTTGAGACCTGTTTGAGGCGCCTGTCTGTGTCGAAATTCCGTGACCGTTCGGTGACCGGGCGGGATATCCGAGCGTTTGAGGCCAGTTTGGGGCGCCTGGCTGTAGATGCTCTTAAAGGTAACAATAAAAGTGTTACTATTTATCACCCAAGGCGCAGAATAAGTTATTCTTCACCCGAGGTATTGTTTCATAAATAAATTATATTTAAAATAAAAATAGTTACATTCATAGTGATTCACTACATAAAATTTGACATAAGAAAACAAAAGTATAGGTCATAAGACAAGAAAATTAGCATTTTATGTATATTTTACACTATGTTTTACATTTGTAATTTTACGTAACATAAAATATTTTTACGGCAATTATATATTCTCTTACATTCTCTTTTTACGTCTGAAATAAGATAAAATTTACGGAACGTAAAATTACGGTGCATTGACGTGAAAATAGAGGGGGGTAAAGAATAACATATTATTTTCATGTTTATGATTATAGTTTATATTTTCTGTGCTATAATTCTGAGGTGTGTACTCACTAGTAAAGTTTTACGGGATTACATTCAATTACATGCACTTGTTGAAGGCCAAGTCTACAACAATTGTAGTCAAAATAAAGTCAGTGATAGCATAGCTAACTTTGCTCGTTTAGAAGGTAGAACTTTAACCTGGATTGGTTCGGGGCCTTTGGTTGCTACGGAACTTGCTGTGATAGATTGTAAGAACCCAATGAGTTGAGTAATACATTATTTCACCTAAAAATACAAATACAAAAATACATATCCAAATACCCGCATTGGCTGGCCACACACGCATACAAGGATGGTTGTGGTCTAGTGTACGTACTCTCTCTGTCGGAAAAAGTTTGTCCTAAGTTTGTTTCCCAAATGGATGTATCTAGCACCAAATTACTGCTAGATACATTCATTTAAGAGACAAGTTTTTTGAACCGAGGGAGTACTTGCCTTCGTTGCACAGGGACCACCCAACCCAAATCAGGAACACAAAAGGAAACAATTCTAAGCCGCGATCTGCGACCCACCTTGAAGATCTTCTCCACCTTCTTTTTTTTAACGCATGCACGCTTGCTTCTCCGGCAGCAGAGGCAGGGCCCTTGAGCTCTTCACTGCGACATCAAGGCGGCAACAGTTTTGAAAACCACATGCGTAACGGCGACGGCCGTGACGTGCACCATATAGCAACTAACACCTGTCCCGAATAGGACGTGCACTAGAGCAACCACGGGTAAAACGAGGCAACATTCTTCACGCGGGAGCAGGGACGCAAAAGTGTTAAACATGTGTAAGTTAGAGAGGGCCAAACTATAGCAAAATAGATTTTCAGCAGCAAAAGATTACTAATTATGTCACTGTTCATAGCAAATTAGCAGCAAAATCCAAATGTTAGGGGGCCAGGCCCCTCTGCTCTGCCCCACTCTCGCCACCGTGTCTGTCTCTCTCAGATGCCGCCATCTTGGTGAGACAAGATACCGGTCGCACCCCTTGTACCTATATATATGTGCCTAGTGCACGATCAATCAATTATCGATGCACCTAATCATTCTCTACATGGTATCTATCGCAAGTCGATCCTACCGCTTCCACAAACCCTAGCCGCCGCCTCGGGCCGCTGCCGCCGCCACCCCTCCTCCCCACGCGTCTTCTCCTCCCTGCCGCGCCGCCCATCTCCCACCGCCGCGCTGCCCCACCACAGCCGCGTCGCCCCCTTCCCCCAACCTCGCCGCCATGTCGTCCAACGCCTCCACCTACTCCAACCCCTTCGCCGTCGACCCTGCTGAAATCCGCGACATCAATGTCCACGCACGCGTCCCCATGGTCCTCGACGCCTCCAACTCCACGTACTTCGCGTGGAAGACGTACTTCTCGCTGCTCTTCCACGAGAACAACCTCGTGGATCATGCGGATGGCACCGTTGACTCCCGTGCCATGGTGGACGACGCTGAATGGACCGCGATCGACGCCACGATCATCCGGTGGTTCTTCACCACCATCTCCAAGGACTTGTTCCACACGGTCGTGAGCGCTGGCGACGACGCCCGCGCCATGTGGGTCAAGATGAACAGCCTTTTCACCGACAACAAGCTTCAGCGCCGCGTTTTTTTGTAGCAGGAATTTTTTGACTGTCACCAGGATGAACAGTCCATTGATGACTACTGCCGCCACCTGAAGACGTTGGCGGATGAGCTCCGCGACATTGGAGCCAAAGTGGATGACGACCTCCTCCTTAGCACGCTCACCGCCGGTCTCAATGAGGACTTCGGCAATGCCGCCCCCAACCTCACCATGAAGCCGGAGTCCTCCTTCCCCAAGTTCATGGCGTACTTGCGGTTGGAGGAGCGCCAGATGAAGGGGTCAAGAAGCGTGGTGCAAGATCACGCCTCGCTCGGCTGCACCTCACGTGGCGCCCTCCACCGGGCCGCCCACCCACGCCAAGGCCAAGACCTCTGCCAGCGCCTCGGGTACTTCCTCCCTCCCACGCCGCTGCCGCCTCAAAGCGCGGCGGAGTGACGCCATGTAATCATCAAGGGCGGCTGCAGCAAGAACAGCGCCGGGGAGGGGGGCCTCACAAAGAAGAAGCAGCGGCGATGTTGGAAATATGCCCTAGAGGCAATAATAAAAGCATTATTATTATATTTCCTTGTTCATGATAATTGTCTTTTATTCATGCTATAATTGTATTATCCGGAAATCGTAATACACGTGTGAATACATAGACCACAATACGTCCCTAGTGAGCCTCTAGTTGACTAGCTCGTTGGTCAACAGATAGTCATGGTTTCGACTATGGACATCGATGTCATTGACAGCGGGATCACGCCATTAGGAGAATGACGTGATGGACAAGACCCAATCCTAAGCATAGCACAAGATCGTGTAGTTCGTTTTGCTAGAGCTTTTCCAATGTCAAGTATCTCTTCCTTAGACCATGAGATCGTGTAACTCCCGGATACCGTAGGAGTGCTTTGGGTGTACCAAACGTCCACAACGTAATCGGGTGACTATAAAGGTGCACTACAGGTATCTCCGAAAGTGTCTGCATTGGGTTGACACGGATCGAGATCGATTTGTCACTTTCCGTGTTACGGAGAGGTATCACTAGGCCCACTCGGTAGTGCATCATCATAATGAGCTCAAAGTGACCAAGTGTCCGTCACGGATCATGCATTACGATACGAGTAAAGTGACTTGCGGTAACGAGATTGAACGAGGTATTGGGATACCGACGATCGAATCTCGGGCAAGTAACATACCGATTGACAAAGGGAATTGTATACGGGATTGTTTGAATCCTCGACATCGTGGTTCATCCGATGACATCATCGAGGAGCATGTAGGAGCCAACATGGGTATCCGTATCCCGCTGTTGGTTATTGACCTGAGAGCCGTCTCGGTCATGTCTCAGATGTCTCCCGAACCCGTAGGGTCTACACTTAAGGTTCGGTGGCCTTAGGGTTATTAGGAAGACTTGTATGTGATTACCGAATGTTGTTCGAGTCCCGGATGAGATCCCGGACGTCACGAGGAGTTCGGAATGGTATTAAGGTAAAGAATTATATATAGGAAGTATCTTTTTCGCCATCGGGAAAGTTTGAGGTCACCTGTATTGTCTGGGACCACCGGAAGGGTCCGAGGTCCACCGGTGGGGCCACCCATCTCGGAGGGCCCCATGGGCTGAAGTGGGAGAGGAACCAGCCCATAGTGGGCTGGTGCGCCCCTTGGCCCACCTGTGCCTAGGGTTGAAACCCTAGGGTGGGGCGCCCACTTGCCTTGGGGGCACTCCACCCCTTGGCCGCCGCCCCCTTGGGAGATGGGATCCCCAAGGGCCGTCGCCCCTGGGGCCTATATAAGGAGGGAGGGAGGGGCAGCAACCCAAGCCAAGGCGCAGCCCTCCCACCCCAACACCTCTCCTCCTCCGTGACGTGCTTGGCGAAGCCACTGCCAGATCTTCTGCACCAACAACACCACGCCGTCGTGCTGCCGCTGGAGCTGTCTTCTTCAACCTCTCCTTCCTCCTTGCTGGATCAAGACGGAGGAGACGTCGTCTGCATTGCACGTGTGTTGAACGCGGAGGTGCTGTCCGTTCAGCACTTGGTCATCGGTGATCCGAATCACGGCAAGTACGACTCCATCATCACCATCCCCTTGAACGCCTTCACTTTCGATCTACAAGTGGTATGTAGATGCAAACTCACAACCTTGACTCGTTGCTTAGATAAACTCATAGATGGATCTTGGTGAAACCGTAGGAAAATTTTAATTTTTCTGCAACGCTCCAACAAAGGGCTCATGAGCTAGGTCTATGCGTAGTTCTCTATTGCACGAGTAGAACATAATTTGGTTGTGGGCGTGGATCTTGTCAACTTACTTGCCGCTACTAGTCTTATCTTGCTTCAGCGGTATTGTGGGATGAAGCGGCCGGACCAACCTTACACGTGCGCTTCGTGAGACCGGTTCCACCGGTGACATGCACTAGTTGCATAAGGTGGCTGGCGGGTGTCTGTCTCTCCCACTTTAGTTGGAGCGGATTCGATGAAAAGGGTCCTTATGAAGGGTAAATAGAAGTTGACAAAATCACGTTGTCGTTATTCGCAGGTAAGAAAACGTTCTTGCTAGAACCCTATTGCAGCCACGTAAAACTTGCAACAACAATTAGAGGACGTCTAACTTGTTTTTGCAGCAAGTGTTTTATGATATGATATGGCCAAAGTTGTGATGAATGATGAATGATATATGTGATGTATGAGATCATGTTCTTGTAATAGGAATCACGACTTGCATGTCGATGAGTATGACAACCGGCAGGAGCCATAGGAGTTGTCTTTATTTTTGTATGACCTGCGTGTCATTGAAGAACGCCATGTAAAATTACTTTACTTTATTGCTAAACGCGTTAGCCATAGAAGTAGAAGTAGTCGTTGGCGTGACAACTTCATGAAGACACGATGATGGAGATCATGATGATGGAGATCATGGTGTCATGCGGTGACAAGATGATCATGGAGCCCGAAGATGGAGATCAATGGAGCTATATGATATTGACCATATCATGTCACTACTATATATAATTGCATGTGATGTTTATTATGTTTATGCATCTTGTTTACTTAGAACGACGGTAGTAAATAAGATGATCCTTACAACAATTTCAAGAAGTGTTCTCCCCTAAGCGTGCACCGTTGCTAAAGTTCGTCAAGTTTCAAGCACCACGTGATGATTGGGTGTGATAGATCCTTACGTTCATATACAACGGGTGTAAGACAGTTTTACACATGCAAAGACACTTAGGGTTAACTTGACGAGCCTAGCATGTACAGACATGGCCTCGGAACACGGAGACCGAAAGGTCGAACACGAGTTGTATGGAAGATACGATCAACATGAGGATGTTCACCGACGATGACTAGTCCGTCTCACGTGATGATCGGACACGGCCTAGTCGACTCGGATCGTGTAGCACTTAGATGACTGGAGGGATGTCTAATCTGAGTGGGAGTTCATTAAAATAATTTGATTAGATGAACTTAATTATCGTAAACTTAGTCTAAAACCTTTGCAAATATATCTTGTAGATCAAATGGCCAACGCTCATGTCAACATGAACTTCAACGTTCTAGAGAAAAACCAAGCTGAAAGATGATGGCAGCAACTATACGGACTGGGTCCGAACCCGAGATCATCCTCATAGCTGCCAGAAACAATATGTCCTAGAAGGACCGCTTGGTGACGCCTCCCGTCCTGCAGAACCAAGACATTATGAATGCTTGGCAGTCTCGTCTGATGATTACTCCCTAGTTCAGAGCGGCATGCTTTACAGCTTAGACCCGGGGCTTCAAAAGCGTTTTGAGCAACACGGAGCATATGAGATGTTCGAGGAGCTGAAACTAGTTTTCCAAGCTCATGCCCGGGTCGAGATATGAAGTCTTCGACAAGTTCTATAGTTGTAAGATGGAGGAAAACAGTTCACAAGGAACACATACTCAAAATGTCCAGGTTGCACAAACCGCGTCCTGTACTGGACATAAACCTCCGGACGAGGCGGTCATTGACAGAATCCTTCATCGCTCCCACCAAGCTACAAGAGCTTTGTGATGAACTACAATATGCAGGGGATGGTGAAGACCATTCTGAAGTATTTTCAATCTTTGAAGTCGCAGAGGTAGAAATCAACAAAGAACATCAAGTGTTGATGGTCAATAAAACCACTAAGTTCAAGAAGGGCAAGGGTAAGAAGAACTTCAAGAAGGACGGCAAGGAGGTTGCCGCGCCCGGTAAGCAAGTTGCCGGGAAGAAGTCAAAGAATGGACCCAAACCTGAGACAGAGTGCTTTTTATTGCAAAGGAAGGGTCACCGAAGCGGAACTGCCCCAAATACTTAAGCGGATAAGAAGGCCGGCAACACCAAAGGTATATTTAATATACATGTAATTGATGTGTACCTTACCAGTACTATTAGTAACTCACAGGTATTTGATACCGTGCCGTTGCTCATATTTGTAACTCACGGCGGGAGCTGCGGAATAAGCGGAGACCGGCGAAGGGCGAGGTGACGATCTTGGCGTCGGGAGTGGTTCCAAGGTCGATGTGATCGCCGTCGGCACGCCACCTGTACATTTACCTCTGGGATTAGTTATAAACCTTAATAATTGTTATTTGGTGCCAAGTTTGAGCATGAACATTGTATCTGGATCTCGTTTGATACGAGATGGCTACTCATTTAAATCCGAGAATAATGGTTGTTCTATTTATATGAGAGATATGTTTTATGGTCATGCCCCTATGGTCATTGGTTTATTCTTAATGAATCTCGAGCGTAATGTTACACATATTCATAGCGTGAATACCAAAAGATGTAAAGTTGATAACGATAGTCCCACATACTTGTGTACTGCCGCCTTGGTCACATTGGTGTCAAGCGCATGAAGAAGCTCCATGCTGATGGACTTTTAGAGTCTCTCGATTATGAATCATTTGACACATGCGAACCATGCCTTATGGGCAAAATGACCAAGACTCCGTTCTCCGGAACAATGGAGCGAGCAACCAACTTGTTGGAAATCATACATACTGATGTGTACGGTCCAATGAGTGTTGAGGCTCGTGGAGGATATCGTTATGTTCTCACTCTCACTGATGACTTGAGTAGATATGGATATGTCTACTTGATGAAACACAAGTCTAAGACCTTTGAAAAGTTCAAGGAATTTCAGAATGAAGTAGAGAATCAACGGACCGAAAGATAAAATTCTTACGGTCGGATCGTGGAGGAGAATATTTAAGTCACGAATTTGGTACACACTTAAGAAAATGTGGAATCGTTTCACAACTCACGCCGCTGGAACACCTCAGCGTAACGGTGTGTCCGAACGTCGTGTCGCACTCTATTGGATATGGTGCGTTCTATGATGTCTCTTACCGATTTACCGCTATCATTTTGGGGATACGCTCTAGAGACAGCTACATTCACTTTAAATAGGGCACCGTCTAAATCCGTTGAGACGACACCGTATGAATTATGGTTTGGGAAGAAACCTAAGCTGTCGTTTCTAAAAGTTTGGGGATGCGATGCTTATGTCATGAAACTTCAACCTGAAAAGCTCGAACCCAAATCGGAAAAATGCGTCTTCATAGGATACCCTAAGGAAACCATTGGCTATACCTTCTACTTAAGATCCGAGGGCAAGATCTTTGTTGCCAAGAACGGATCCTTTCGGAAAAGAGTTTCTCTCGAAAGGAGTAAGTGGGAGGAAAGTAGAACTTCGATGAAGTACTACCTCTTGAACCGGAAAGTAGTGCAGCTCAGAAAATGTTCTGTGGTGCCTACACCAACCGGAGAGGAAATTAATGATGATGATCAAGGCACTTGGATCAAGTTGCTACTGAACTTAGGTCCACTAGGACACGTTCCGCACTGAGTGGTACGGCAACCCTGTCACCGGAAATCATGTTGTTAGACAACGGTGAACCTTCAAACTATGAAGAAGCAATGGCGGGCCCAGATTCCAACAAATGGCTAGAAGCCATGAAATCCGAGATAGAATCCATCTATGAAAACAAAGTATGGACTTTGACTGACTTGCCCGATGATCGGCGAGCGATAGAAAACAAATGGATCTTTAAGAAGAAGACGGATGCGGATGGTAATGTCACCATCTATAAAGCTCGACTTGTCGCTAAGGGTTATCGGCAAGTTCAAGGGATTGACTACGATGAGACTTTCTCTCCCGTAGCGAAGCTTAAGTCCGTCCGAATCATGTTAGCAATTGCCGCATACTATGATTATGAGATATGGCAGATGGACGTCAAAACTGCGTTCCTTAACGGTTATCTTAAGGAAGAGCTGTATATGATGCAGCCGGAGGGTTTTGTCGATCCTAAGAATGCTAACAAAGTATGCAAGCTCCAGCGATCCATTTATGGGATGGTGCAAGCATCTCGGAGTTGGAACATTCGCTTTGATGAGATGATCAAAGCGTTTGGGTTTATGCAGACTTATGGTGAAGCTGCGTTTACAAGAAAGTGAGTGGGAGCTCAGAGCATTTCTCATATTATATGTAGATGACATACTTTTGATGGGAAATGATATAGAACTCTTGGACAGCATTAAGGCCTACTTGAATAAAAGTTTTTCAATGAAGGACCTTGGAGAAGCTGCTTATATATTAGGCATCAAGATCTATAGAGATAGATCTAGACGCCTCATAGGTCTTTCACAAAGCACATATCTTGATAAGATTTTGAAGAAGTTCAAAATGGATCGGTCAAGAAAGGGTTCTTGCACATCTTTGCGCAAGGTGTGAGATTGAGCTCAGCTCAATGCCCGACCACGGCAAAAAGATAAAGAAGAGATGAGCGTCATCCCCTATGCCTCAGCCATAGGTTCTAATATGTATGCCATGCCGTGTACCAGACCTGATGTAAACCTTGCCGTAAGTTTGGCGGGAAGGTACCAAAGTAATCCCGGCAAGGAACATGGACAGCGGTCAAGAATATCCTAAAGTACCGAAAAGGACAAAGGACATGTTTCTCGTTTATGGAGGTGACGAAGAGCACAAATGCGTAAAGGGTTACGTCGACGCTAAGCTTCGACCAGATCTGAATGACTCTAAGTCACAAACCGGATACGTGTATATGTTGAATGGTGGAGCGATGGCTGGTGCAAATTGCAAGTAGAGCGTCGTGGCGGGATCTACATGTGAAGCGGAGTACATGGCAGCCTTTGGAGGCAGCGCATGAAGCAATTTGGGTGAAGGAGTTCATCACCGACCTAGGAGTCATACCCAATGCGTCGGGGCCGATCAAACTCTTCTCAGTGACAACACTGGAGCTATTGCACTTGCCAAGGAGCCCAGGTTTCACAAGAAGACCAGGCACATCAAGCGTCGCTTCAACTCCATCCGTGAAAATGTTCAAGATGGAGACATAGAAATTTGTAAAGTGCATACGGATCTGAATGTCGCAGATCCGTTGACTAAACCTCTTCTGCGGGCAAAACATGATCAGCACTGTAACTCTATGGGTGTTCGATTCATCACAATGTAACTAGATTATTGACTCTAGTGCAAGTGGGAGACTGTTGGAAATATGCCCTAGAGGCAATAATAAAAGCATTATTATTATATTTCCTTGTTCATGATAATTGTCTTTTATTCATGCTATAATTGTATTATCCGAAATCGTAATACTGCGTGTGAATACATAGACCACAATACGTCCCTAGTGAGCCTCTAGTTGACTAGCTCGTTGGTCAACAGATAGTCATGGTTTCCTTACTATGGACATCAGATGTCATTGACAACGGGATCTAGTCATTAGGAGAATGACGTGATGGACAAGACCCAATCGTAAGCATAGCACAAGATCGTGTAGTTCGTTTTGCTAGAGCTTTTCCAATGTCAAGTATCTCTTCCTTAGACCATGAGATCGTGTAACTCCCGGATACCGTAGGAGTGCTTTGGGTGTACTAAACGTCCACAACGTGAATCGGGTGACTATAAAGGTGCACTACAGGTATCTCCGAAAGTGTCTGCTGGGTTGACACAGATCGAGACTGGATTTGTCACTCCGTGTTACGGAGAGGTATCACTAGGCCCACTCGGTAGTGCATCATCATAATGAGCTCAAAGTGACCAAGTGTGCGGTCACGGGATCATGCATTACTGATGCAGTAAAGTGACTTGCCGATAACGAGATTGAGCGAAGTATTGGGATACCGACGATCGAATCTCGGGCAAGTAACATACCGATTGACAAAGGGAATTGTATACGGATTGTTTGAATCCTCGACATCGTGGTTCATCCGATGACATCATCGAGGAGCATGTAGGAGCCAACATGGGTATCCAGATCCGCTGTTGGTTATTGACCTGAGCCATCTCGGTCATGTCTCGCATGTCTCCCGAACCCGTAGGGTCTACACACTTAAGGTTCGGTGACGCTAGGGTTATTAGGAAGACTTGTATGTGATTACCGAATGTTGTTCGGAGTCCCGGATGAGATCCCGGACGTCACGAGGAGTTCCGGAATGGTATTAAGGTAAAGAATTATATATAGGAAGTATTGTTTCGGCCATCGGGAAAGTTTCGGGGTCACCCGGTATTGTACCGGGACCACCGGAAGGGTCCCGGGGGTCCACCGGGTGGGGCCACCCATCCCGGAGGGCCCCATGGGCTGAATTAGAGGGAACCAGCCCATAGTGGGCTGGTGCGCCTTGGCCCACCCCGCGCCTAGGGTTGAAACCGTAGGGTGGGGGGCGCCCAGCTTGCCTTGGGGGCACTCCACCTCCTTGGCTGCCGCCCCGCCCATGGGAGATGGGATCCCCAGGGCCGGGCGCCTGAGGGGCCTATATAAAGGGAGGGGGAGGGGCAGCCGCAACCCAAGCCAAGGCGCAGCCTCCCCACCCCAACACCTCTCCTCCTCTAAAATGCACGTGCTTGGCGAAGCCACTGTCCGAATCTTGCTGCACCAACAACACCTGCCCGTCGTCTTTGCCGTTGGAGCTGTCTTCTTCAACCTCTCCTTCCTCCTTGCTTTGGATCAAGACGGAGGAGACGCCGTCGTGCACTGCACGTGTGTTGAGCAGCGGAGGTGCTGTCCGTTCAGCACTTGGTCATCGGTGATCCGAATCACGGCAGTATGACTCCATCATCACCATCCCTTGAACGCTTCCCTTTTCGATCTACAAGTGGTATGTAGATGCAAACTCACTCCCTTGACTCGTTGCTTAGATGAACTCATAGATGGATCTTGGTGAAACCGTAGGAAAAATTTTAATTTTCTGCAACGTTCCCCAATAGGCGACTCCTCCATGGACGTACGACACCAACTCGTGGACCGGCGTCGTCCACGCTTACTCGATGCCGGTCCCTCGGGCTCCTGCTCTGGGCATCCTTGGGCCTCGCCCGGAGAGCCACTAGGCTCTCTTCGCCGCGCAGAACACCGCTCCCTACAACGGTGCTACGTCTTGAGCTTGCGTTGGTTTTCCCCGAAGAGGAGAGGATGATGCAGCACAGTAGCGTAAGTATTTTCCTTAGTTTTTGAGAACCAAGGTATCAATCCAGTAGGAGGCCACGCGCAAGTCCCTCGTACCTGCACAAAACGATAGCTACTCGCAACCAACGCGATTAGGGGTTGTCAATCCCTTCACGGTCACTTACGAGAGTGAGATCCCATAGAGATAATATTTTTTGGTATTTTTGGTATAAAGATGCAAAGTAGGAAGTAAAAGGCAAAGTAAAACAAAGCAAGTATAAAAGTGATGGAGATTGATATGATGAGAATAGACCCGGGGGCCATAGATTTCACTAGTGGCTTCTCTCAAGAGCATAAGTATTTTATAGTGGGTGAACAAATTACTGTTGAGCAATTGACAGAATTGAGCATAGTCATGAGGTTATCTAGGTATGATCATGTATATAGGCATCACGTCCGTGACAAGTAGATCATAACGATTCTGCATCTACTACTATTACTCCACTCATCGAGCGCTATCCAGCATGCATCTAGAGTATTAAGTTAAAAATGTAGAAAGTAACGCCTTAAGCAAGATGACATGATGTAGAGGAATAAATTCATGCAATATGATAAATACCCCATCTTGTTATCCTCGATGGCAACAATAAAATACGTGCCTCGCAACCCTTTACATCCTTTGGGTAAGGACACCGCAAGATTGAACCCAAAGCCAAGCACTTCTCCCATTGCAAGAACTACCAATGTAGTTGGCCAAACCAAACGGATAATTCGAAGAGACTTGCAAATATAACTCAATCATACATAAAAGAATTCAGAGAAGATTCAAATATTATTCATAGATAAGCTGGATCATAAACCCAC
Source organism: Aegilops bicornis (assembly GCA_021605145.1). NCBI lineage: Eukaryota > Viridiplantae > Streptophyta > Magnoliopsida > Poales > Poaceae > Aegilops > Aegilops bicornis. The sequence goes on from JAHIAL010000013.1 coordinate 3,253,538, forward strand.
AATTCATCGGTCTCAACAAACACACCGCAAAAAGAAGATTACATCGAATAGATCTCCACGAGAGAGGGGAGAACATTGTATTGAGATCCAAAAGAGAGAAGAAGCCATCTAGCTACTAACTATGGACCCAAGGTCTGAAGTAAACTACTCACACTTCATCGGAGAGGCTTTGATGATGATGTAGAAGCCCTCCGTGGTGGATGCCCCTCCCGTGGAGCTCCTAACGAGGCCCCAAGATGGGATCTCGTGGATACAGGAAGTTGCGGCGGTGGAATTAGGTTTTTGGCTCCTGTTACGATCGTTTGGGGAGTGCGTGGGTATATATAGGAGGAAGGAGCACGTCGGTGGAGCCGAGGGGCCCACGAGGCGTGGGGCGCCCTAGAGAGGCGCCCTCCACCTCATGACCGCCTCGTGGCTTTCTTTGACGGAGGGTCCAAGTCTCCCGGTCTTATCTCGATGAGAAAACCATGTTTCGAAAAATTTCATTCCGTTTGGACTCCGTTTGATATTATGTTTTTTGAAATATTGAAAAAGGCAAAAAAGCAACAATTACAGGGTGGGCCTCCGGTTAATAGGTTAGTCCCAAAATAATATAAAGTGGAAATAAAGCCCATTATAGTCCAAAACAATAGATAAAGTAGCATGGAGCAATCAAAAATTATAGATACGTTGGAGACGTATCAAGCGGCTATGGTCGTGCCGCCCCACACTGCGCTTCGCCTATGGGGTACGCGCTTGCCCTCTGGCGCTGCCGTGTCGGCCTTGATTGCAGCCAATCGTCTCCAACGTATCTATAATTTATGACGCATTCATGCTTTTATATTATCTGTTTTGGATGATTATGGGCTTTATTATACACTTTTATATTATTTTTGGGACTAACCTATTAACCGGAGGCCAGCCCATATTGTTGTTTCTTGCCTATCTCAGTGTTTCGAAGAAAAGGAATATCAAACGGAGTCCAAATGGAATGAAACTTCGGGAAAGTTATTTTTGGAACGGAAGCAATCCAGGGGACTTGGAGTGCACATAAGGGAAGCTTCGAGGTGGCCACGAGGCAGGGAGGCGCGACTCCCCTGGGCGCGCCCCCACCCTCGTGGGCCCCTCGTGGCTCCCCTAACAGACTTCTTTCGCCTATATATCTTCATATACCCTAAAAACATCATAGAACACAATAGGTCTGGAGTTCCGCCGCCGCAAGCCTCTGTAGCCACCAAAAACCTCTGGGGAGCCCGTTCCGGCACCCTGCCGGAGGGGGATCCCTCACCGGTGGCCATCTTCATCATCCCGACGCTCTCCATGACGAGGAGGGAGTAGTTCACCCTCAGGGCTGAGGGTATGTACCAGTAGCTATGTGTTTGATCTCTCTCTCTCTCTCTCTCTCTCTCTCTCTCTCTCTTTCTCTCTCTCTCTCTCTCTCTCTCTCTCTCTCTCGTGTTCTTGAGGTGGTACGATCTTCATGTATCGCGAGCTTTGCTATTATAGTTGGATCTTATGATGTTTCTCCCCTCTACTCTCTTGTAATGGATTGAGTTTACCCTTTGAAGTTATCTTATCGGATTGAGTCTTTAAGGATTTGAGAACACTTGATGTATGTCTTGTCGTGCTTATCTGTGGTGACAATGGGATATTCACGTGATCAACTTGATGTATGTTTTGGTGATCAACTTGCAGGTTCCGTGACCTTGGGAATCTATGCATAGGGGTTGGCTGCGTTTTAAGTCTTGACTCTCTGGTAGAAACTTTGGTGCACTCTTTTGAAGTACTTTGTGTTGGTTGAATAGATGAATCTGAGATTGTGTGATGCATATCGTATAATCATGCCCATGGATACTTGAGGTGACAATGGAGTATCTAGGTGACATTAGGGTTTTGGTTGATTTGTGTCTTAAGGTGTTATTCTAGTACGAACTCTATGATAGATTGAACGGAAAGAATAGCTTCGTGTTATTTTGCTATGCACTCTTGACTAGATAGAACAGAAAGGATAACTTTGAGGTGGTTTCGTACCCTACCATAATCTCTTCGTTTGTTCTCCGCTATTAGTGGCTTTGGAGTGACTCTTTGTTGCATGTTGAGGAATAGTTATATGATCCAATTATGTTATTATTGTTGAGAGAACTTGCACTAGTGAAATTATGAACCTTAGGCCTTGTTTCCTACCATTGCAATACCGTTTACGCTCACTTTTATCGCTTTCTACCTTGCTGTTTTTATAATTTCAGATTACAAATACCTTTATCTACCATCCATATTGCACTTGTATCACCATCTCTTGGCGAACTAGTGCACCTATACAATTTACCATTGTATTGGGTGTGTTGGGGCACAAGAGACTCTTTGTTATTTGGTTGCAGGGTTGCTTGAGAGAGACCATCTTCATCCTATGCCTCCCATGGATTGATAAACCTTAGGTCATCCACTTGAGGGAAATTTGCTACTGTCCTACAAACCTCTGCACTTGGAGGCCCAACAACGTCTACAAGAAGATGGTTGCGTAGTAGACATCAAGCTCTTTTCTGGCGCCGTTGCCGGGGAGGTGAGTGCTTGAAGGTATATCTTTAGATCTTGCAATTGAATCTTTTAGTTTCTTGTTTTATCACTAGTTTAGTTTATAAAACAAAACTACAAAAAATGGAATTGAGTTTGTCTCATACGCTTCATCTTTTTAATATCTTTCGTAAGTATGATGAAAAGGAAGAATTGTGCTCAAGTGCTAGAAGAAGAAGTCTATAAAATGTTTGGTACTAAATCTTTGAATGAGGAGCATGATTGCAATGTTGTTAGTATGAACTCTTTGAATATCCATAGTACTAATTATGATTGCACTAGTTATGAAGAAAATGTCTCCTATAAACATGTCGATTTTTGTGGAGTGCATTGGGTTTGCAAGTACACACCAAATAGAGAAGATAGATATTGCAAGAGGCATAAGCATTTAGAAACTAAATTGTTGCAAGAAAGGCTTGATGTTTGTGTTAAAAAATTCAATATTTTTCGCCATCCTTGTGAACTTTGCAATGAACATGGTCATTTAAATCTCCAATGCAAATTGGTTCATGATAGAAAGGTATCTCTCCCAAATGATGTTGCTCCTACTACTCTTTGCGATGATGATAATTGCTATACTATTGGTGCTATCCATACTATTAATGATGGGAGTGATTATGCTTATGATATGAAAAGGCCCAAGCTTGGGGAAGCTAGGTTTGATGAGGATGAAATATTTGAGAATATATTTGCTGAAATTAATGTTTGTCCCAAGCTTGGGGATGCTACGTTTAATGAAGATGATATTTTTAGCCTCCCAAGTTTTGATATGCAAAGTTGTTATGATGATAGCATGCCTCTTACGTATGATGATTATATTGATGAAAGTGGGTTTGGAAGAGTGTCAACTTTAGGAATTAGTGATCCCACTATTTTGGAGGATGTTGAATCTTATTGTGATGAATATGAAAGTGGATTTGGAGAGGTCATGACTTTATTTAGTGATGATTCCACTATCTTGGAAGAGGTTTCAATCGATTATGATGAGAACAAAGTTGCTACTTATGATGATTATTGTGATGAAACTTATGCTATAAAAAGTAGTGATGATTATATTTATAAAACTTGCCATGATTATGATTACCCTTTTTCTAAACATTACTCTTTCAATGTGGAAACAATTTATAGTATTCGAGTCTCTTATGATACTCCCACTGTCCCGAATGAGAAGAATTTTGCTTATGTGGAGAGTAGTAAAATTCCTATGCTTGTAGATCATGAAAAGAATGCTTTATGTGCTGGTTATATTGTTGAATTCATTCATGATTCTACTGAAAATTATTATGAGGGAGGAAACATATGCTTTTAGTAATTGCAATAATATCAAGTTTCCTCTCTATGTGTTGATAATTTTGAAGCTATGCTTGTTTTACCTTCCTATGCTAGTTGATTATTGTTCTCATAAGTTTTTTGCTCACAAAATCCCTATTCATAGGAAGTGGGTTAGACTTAAATGTGCTAGTCATATTCTTCATGATGCTCTCTTTATGTTTCAATTCTTATCTTTTATGTGAGCATCATTGTCATCATCATGCCTAGCTAGAAAGGCGTTAAAGAAAAGCGCTTGTTGGGAGGCAACCTAATTTTATTTTTGTTCCTTGATTTTTGTTCCTGTTTAGTAATAAATAATTCATCTAGCCTCTGGTTAGATGTGGTTTTATGTTTTAATTAGTGTTTGTGCCAAGTAGAACCTTTGGGAAGACTTGGGTGAAGTCTTTATGATCTTGCTGTAAAAAAACAGAAACTTTAGCGCTCATGAGAATAGCTGCCATTTTTTACTGGATAGTGATTTTAGGTTGATTCTTTTTTCAGATGAGTAATAGACAAATTATTCAGGTACACCAATTTATTTAAGAATTTTTGGAGTTACAGAAGTATTAGAATGATACAGATTACTACAGACTGTTCTGTTTTTGACAGATTCTGTTTTTCTATGTGTTGTTTGCTTATTTTGATGAATCTATGAGTAGTATCGGAGGGTATCAACCATAGAGAGGTTGGAATACAGTAGATATTACACCAATATGAATTTATAATGAGTTCACAACAGTACCTAAGTGGTGATTTATTCTCTTATACTAACGGAGCTTACGCGTTTTGTTTTGAGTTTTATGTTGTGAAGTTTTCAAGTTTTGGGTAAAGATTCGATGGACTATGGAATAAGGAGTGGAAAGAGCCTAAGCTTGGGGATGCTCAAGGCACCCCAAGGTAATATTCAAGGACAACCAAGAGCCTAAGATTGGGGATGCCCCGGATGGCATCCCTCTTTAAAATCTTCGTTCATCGGTAACTTTACTTGGAGCTATATTTTTATTCACCACATGATATGTGTTTTGCTTGGAGTGTCATTTTATTTTGTTAGTTTTTTCTTGCTGTTATTTAGAATAATGTTTTGCCTCTATATTTTCAATAAAAATGTCAAGGATAGCCTTTACCATGCTTATTTTGCAAGAATACATGTTGCTGTTTGAAAACAGAAAGTTTATCGCTGTTGCAAAAATTCCCTAGAAAAGTCAGAGAATGATATAATGTTGAAACTTTTTGCATATTGAGATCTGATAAATATTATACAGTGTAGTATTTTTCTCATAATTTATGGAGTTAGGGAAGTATGATGAATCTTGCATTCTTTACAGACTATACTGTTTTGGCAGATTGCTGTTTTGTTTGCATTGTTTGCATATGTTTGCTTGTTTAATGATTCTATTTGAGGATAGGAGTATTAAATATGCAGAGACATTTAGTATGCAATGTTGAATAAATTTTTTAGTGATTTGTTACAGTAGAAAATGATAAAATTTTTGCATTGGTTTATACTAACTTATCTCACGAGTTCTTGTTGAGTTTGGTGTGGATGAAGCTTTCGAGATTTAGGAAGCCGAGATATAAAAGGAATTAAGGAGACACAAAAGCTCAAGCTTGGGGATGCCCAAGGCACCCCAAGATAATATTTCAAGAAGTCTCAAGGATCCAAGCTTGGGGATGCCCCGGTAGGCATCCCACCTTTCTTCTTCAACAATTATCGGTTAGTATCGGTTGAACCTAAGTTTTTGCTTCTTCACATGAGTCATGTTATCCTTGCAATGCCATTTTATTTTGTTTTGCTTGCTGTTTGAATAAAATACCAAGATCCGAAGTTCTTAAATGAGAGAGAGTCTTCACATAGCTACATAATTATTTAACTACTCATTGATCTTCACTTATATCTTTTTGGAGTAGTTTGTCATTTACTCATGTGCTTCACTTATATCCTATGAGTAAATGATTGAATGAGTTGAATGTCATAAATCTGAAATTATATATGTTTCATATGCTTACCCATTGGGAGTAATGACTTCACACATAATAAGTAGAGGTGGTAAATTTATTGAAGGTTAGCAAACATTGTATTGGTCACTTGAACAATTCATGAAAGAATATTGAAGGAAGAGAGATTTCACATATAAATATACTATCTTAGACATCTTCTATGATTGTGAGACCCATTAATTATTTTCAAACCTGAGCAAATTAGTTGAAATTGGACAAGGAAGACAACGTAATGAGTTATGCTTGGGTATATTTGTATAGAAGTTATATTGTTATAGATCCTCCAACATCTGGTCCTTGTTTTTTTAGAATCCTTTGCTAGCCAAAATATCTGTACTAAGCGGGACTACTGCTTGTGCATCCAAATCCCTTGAACCAAGTTTCTTCCATGAGTGTCCACCATACCTACATATATGAGGTATTTACCTGCCGTTCCAAGTAAATTTGCATGTGCAAAACTCTAAACCTTCAAATAATAATCTGTTTTGTTTGCCGGAATCGCTCATGTAGCGACTAGGGGCTGTTAGTATCTTCCATGCTAGGTGGGTTATTCTCACGATGAGTGGACTCCGCTCATCATTCATGAGAAAAATGGCTGGTAACTGGGATGCCCAGTCCCATGGTCAAAAGATCAAAATCAAATCAAAAATAATTGCAAACAAAACTCCCCCATGATTGATGTTAGTTGGAGGCACCCGTTGTTTCGGGCAAGCCATGGATTGATGATTATTCTTTGGAGGGGAGTAAAAACTTTGCCATTCTGTTTGGGAACCGCCTATAATGTATGTAGTATGGAAGATATTGGGAACTCTTGGTTGTTATGTTGACAATGAAAGCATACCTCTCAAAATTATTTTCATCTCTATTTCAAAATCGAGCTCTGGCACCTCTGCAAATCCCTGCTTCCCTCTGCGAAGGGCCTATCTTTTACTTTTATGCAAGAGTCAGTAGTATTCCTTCTCATTCCTACCTACTCTTTAGTTGGCAAGCATCGTGTGTTGGGGAAAGATCTAAGCATATATGGCCATGCAAATATATTTGATCATGAATTATTATTGTTGTCAATTATCTATATGATAAGTGAGTTGGGAGGCGACACACTAAGCCCCTATGTTTCTCTGTGTTCGATGGATGCGATTTGTTCTAAGGATATGCTTTGAGTGGTAGCAATCATGGAAGACTATATGATAGTTGAGTATGTGGAGTTTGCTAAATCAAAGCTCTTAGACCCTTCCTGAAAATAAGATGAATTGTAATTGTTTGATGACCGAGAATGAAGTTTGCTAGTTTTCAAGAAAGTTTATGGTATATGCTTTAACATGTGAATAGCTTGTTACTTGATCATGAAAAGTTTTATGAGATGAGCTACTATTATGACATATAATGATGCTAGAAAAGGTGACTGAAATTATCATTGATCAAACTTGTGCACCTCTAGCATTCACACTTCATAAATTCTTTCCTTTATCATTTACCTACTCGTATTAAGCTTGGGGATGCTGATACGTCTCCAACGTATCTATAATTTATGAAGCATTCATGCTATTATATTATCTGTTTTGGATGATTATGGGCTTTATTATACACTTTTATATTATTTTTGGGACTAACCTATTAACCGGAGGCCCAGCCCATATTGCTGTTTTCTTGCCTATTTGATTGTTTCAAGAAAAGGAATATCAAGCGGAGTAAGCAGAATGAAACCTTCTTGCAGTTATTTTTGGAACGGAAGCAATCCAGGGGACTTGGAGTGCACGTAAGGGAAGCTTCGAGGTGGCAACGAGGCAGGGAGGCACGCCCACCTCCCCTGGGCTGGCCCCCCACCCTCGTGGGCCCCTCATGGCTCCCCTGGCGGACTTCTTTCGCCTATATATATATATATATATATATATCCATATACCCTAAAAACATCGAAGAACACAATAGATCTGGAGTTCCGCCACCGCAAGCCTCTGTAGTCACCAAAAACCTCTCGGGAGCCTGTTCGGCACCCTGCCGGAGGGGGGATCCCTCACCAGTGGCAATCTTCATCATCCCGGTGCTCTCCACGACGAGGAGGGAGTAGTTCACCCTCGGGGCTGAGAGTATGTACCAGTAGCTATGTGTTTGATCTCTCTCTCTCTCTCTCTCTCTCTCTCTCTCTCGTGTTCTTGAGGTGATATGATCTTGATGTATCGCGAGCTTTGCTATTATAGTTGATCTTATGATGTTTCTCCCCTTCCACTCTCTTGTAATGGATTGAGTTTTCTCTTTGAAGTTATCTTATCGGATCGAGTCTTTAAAGATTTGAGAACACTTGATGTATGTCTTGCCGTGCTTATATGTGGTGACAATGGGATATTCACGTGATCCACTTGATATATGTTTTGGTGATCAACTTGCGGGTTCTTTGACCTTGGGAATCTATGCATAGGGGTTGGCACACGTTTTCGTCTTGACTCTCCGGTAGAAACTTTGGGGCACTCTTTGAAGTACTTTGTGTTGGTTGAATACATGAATCTGAGATTGTGTGATGCATATCGTATAATCATGCCCACGGATACTTGAGGTGACAATGGAGTATCTAGCTGACATTAGGGTTTTGGTTGATTTGTGTCTTAAGGTGTTATTCTAGTACGAACTCTGTGATAGATTGAATGGAAAGAATAGATTCATGTTATCTTACTACGGACTCTTGAATAGATAGAACAGAAAGGATAACTTTGAGGTGGTTTCGTACCCTATCACAATCTCTTCGTTTGTTCTCCGCTATTAGTGGCTTTGGAGTGACTCTTTGTTGCATGTTGAGGGATAGTTATATGATCCATTTATGTTATTATTGTTGAGAGAACTTGCACTAGTGAAAGTGTGAACCTTAGGCCTTGTTTCCTACCATTGCAATACCGTTTACGTTCACTTTTATCGCTTGCTACCTTGCTGTTTTTATAATTTCAGATTACAAATACCTTTATCTACCATCCATATTGCACTTGTATCACCATCTCTTCGCCGAACTAGTGCACCTATACAATTTACCATTGTATTGGGTGTGTTGGGGACACAGAGACTCTTTGTTATTTGGTCAAGGGTTGCTTGAGAGAGACAATTTTCATCCCTCGCCTCCACGGATTGATAAACCTTAGGTCATCCACTTGAGGGAAATTTGCTACTGTCCTACAAACCTCTGCACTTGGAGGCCCAACAACGTCTACAAGAAGAAGGTTGCGTAGTAGACATCAAGCCCCCGCGCTGGCCTATGGAGGGTTTTACCCTCCTCAGGTGTCGCCGCCGTGGGACCCGGCCCTTCTCGCCGCTCTGCACTCCGCCCTGTCCCTGAGCTCCTATGGTGGCGGTGGTGACTGGTACATGTACTCGGGCGCCACCGCTCACGTGACTGCTCATACCGGCAACCTCACGTCTGCCACTCCCGTTCATACTCCCACCCGTATCACCGTTGGTAATGGTTCCTCCCTACCCATTACACATGTCGGTCATATGTCTTTTCCCTCTACTTCTACTCTTGTCAATATGTCTAATGTTCTTGTGTCTCCTGACTTAGTCACTAATCTCGTTTCTGTTCGTCGCCTTGCTCATGAGAATCCTATCACTGTTGAATTTGAGGATATCGGTTTTTACGTGAAGGACGCCTGCGTACGGATGGTACTCCACCGATGTGACAGCCAGACGAGCTTTACCCAGTGCATCCTCCGGCGCCACCACCACCCGTCGTCCGTCGCCTTACGCCGCTGATGTCGATCTTTGGCATGCCCGTCTCGGTCATCCCAACTCCACTGTTATGCGTCAGATTCTTCAGAGTTTTTCTTTCTCATGTAATAAGGTCGACAATCACACTTGTGAGGCTTGCCATCTTGGCAAGCACGTTCGTCTTCCCTTTAGCAAGTCTACAAACATTTCCACCTTTCCGTTTTAGTTATTGCATAGTGATGTTTGAACGTCCCCGGTTGCTAGCAACACGGGCTATTTATACTATTTGGTGATATTGGATGATTTTTCTCACCATGTGTGGACATTCCCTCTCCGTCACAAGTCCGACGCTCTTGCCACACTCAGAGCCTTTTATTCATATGTCACCACACAGTTCGGTCGTCATATTCTCGCCTTGCAAACTGACAACGGCAAGGAGTTTGACAACGTCGCCGTCCGCAATTTACTTGCATCCCATGGCACCGTCATTCGTCTCACCTGCCCCTACACGTGCCAGCATAATGGTCGCGCCGAGCGCGTCATTCGCACTCTTAATGACTATGTCCGCACGTTGCTCTTCCACTCCTACGTGCCTCCTCGGTTCTGGCCGGACGCGCTCGCGACCGCTAGCCTCCTTATTAACATTCGCCCCTGTCGTTCCTGCTGGAACTACACTCCTCACCAACTCTTCTTCGGTGCAGTTCCGTCTTATGATGGTCTTCGCATCTTCGGGTGTCTACATTATCCCTAGCACGCGTCCACGCTCCTCACAAACTTCGCTCCCGGTCGCTTCCGTGCATTTTCCTGGTTATCCTCCCAACACCAAAGGTTACGGTGCTATGATCCGATGTCCCACCGTTTTCACTTTGCGGCATGTGTACTTTGATGAGCTGGTGTTCCAGTTTCAGCGGGTACCGTCACCTTCGGCGTCTCCCGCGGCACGGTTCGCCCCTGCCTCCACCTCTGGCGGACCACCCAGCCGCGCACTGGACTCGGCCGTGCCTGAGGGAGTCCTGGATTAGGGTGGTGTCCGGACAACCGGACTATGTACCTTGACCGGACTGTTGGACTATGAAGATACAAGATTGAAGACTTCGTCCCGTGTCCGGATGGGACTCTCCTTTGCATGGAAGGCAAGCTTGGCGATTCGGATGATAGATCTCCTTCTCTGTAACCGACTCTATGTAACCCTAGCCCCCTCCGGTGTCTATATAAACTGGAGGGTTTAGTCCGTAGGACAACATTAATCATACCATAGGCTAGCTTCTAGGGTTTAGCCTCTACGATCTCGTGGTAGATCAACTCTTGTAATACTCATATCATCAAGATCAATCAAGCAGGAAGTAGGGTATTACCTCCATCGAGAGGGCCCGAACCTGGGTAAAACATCGTGTCCCCTCCCTCCTGTTACCATCCGCCTTAGACACACAGTTCGGGACCCCCTACCCGAGATCCGCCAGGTTTGACACCGACATTGGTGCTTTCATTGAGAGTTCCTCTGTGTCGTCGCTGTAAGGCTCGATGGCTCCCTCAACCTTCAACAACGCGCCAGTCAGTATGAGACTTTTCTCCCCGGATAGATCTTCAGATTCGATGGTTCCGCATTGTGAACTTCGCCAGCCATCTGGAAGCAGATCGGCACTCGCCCCTGGCCATCAGGTTAGGTTCGGCAACTTGAATTACACGGCCGATATCCATGGAGACTTGATCTTCGACGGATTCGGGCCCATATCAGGAGCGACGAACAGTCACGACAAGCACGACTTAAATCTGCTGTCAGATAGTATTCGGGATATCGCCCCTGCAGCTGCTCCGGACCTAAATCCGGGGCAGATCACGTCGTCCGAGGACGGGTGGATGGAACCCGCCACGGAGGCCGCATACTCTTTGGCGGTAGAGCCGAACGCAGACTCTGCCGTTAAGGGAATATGCGTCACTGGACCCCCGGACCTGCGTCCGGATGTGGGTTCTGAACCGCGCACGCCCGGGCCCATCGTGTCCGATTGGGCTCCAGTAATGGAGTTCACCGCCGCGGATATCTTTCAGCACTCCCCCTGTCGGTGTCAAAACCGGCGGATCTCGGGTAGGGGGTCCCGAACTGTGTGTCTAGGCGGATGGTAACAGGAGACAAGGGACACGATGTTTTTACCCAGGTTCGGGCCCTCTCGATGGAGGTAAAACCGTACTCCTGCTTGATTAATATTGATGATATGGGTAGTACAAGAGTAGATCTACCACGAGATCAAGGAGGCTAAACCCTAGAAGCTAGCCTATGGTATGATTGTTCTTCGTCCTACGGACTAAAACCCTCCGGTTTATATAGACACCGGATAGGGTTAGGGTTACACAGAGTCGGTTACAATGGTAGGAGATCTACATATCCGTATCGCCAAGCTTGCCTTCCACGCCAAGGAAAGTCCCATCCGGACACGGGACGAAGTCTTCAATCTTGTATCTTCATAGTCCAGATGTCCGGCCAGCGGTGATAGTTGACCATCCGGACACCCCTAGTCCGGGACTCCTCAGTAGCCCACTGAACCAGCTTCAATGACAGCGAGTCCGGCGTATATTGTCTTCGGCATTGCAAGGCGGGTTCCTCCTCGAATACTTCATAGAAGCTTTTGAACACAAGGACAGGTGTCGGCTCTGCAAAATAATTTCCACATAACACCGTAGAGAATAATATTTACACAAAATCAATCATGCGGGCGTATTCGCATAGCGTGCCATCACGCCATGGCCAAGTCTTTATTCGAATCGTTTTCCTGTACCATCACCACCTCGGTCGTTTAGCGCGGCGGTTTCCTTTGCACGTCTTGTCAAAGCAGAGATCGTGTCCCCCTTATTCTGGATTCTCATCAATACGGACGTGGGTAACCCAACCGCGCCATCAATTTACTGGCGCTTGGGAGATAAGCGAAGTTTTACCCAGCTGGTGGGGGCGCTTAGTTGCGTCCGTCCATATAAGGGATAAGGATCCACCTTTTCACCCTCGCCTTCTTCCTCCTTTGCTCATCCATTTCCGCGCTTTTCGAGCTCCAGCACCCAAGTCCACACATCCCTCCTCAACCTTCTCCAGCCATGTCCGGGAGGCGGGGGAGGCAAGTGGATGGCCTCCTCCGTCACGGAGGGGCACATCGAAAAGCTGCGGAAGCCGGATACTTGTCCCGGCGACATCGCGTGTCGGCTCCCCAACAAGGGCAGCTCATCCCCACCCAGGCCCCATGAGAGGTGGTGTTCCTCACCCACTTCCTCCATGGACTAGGTTTTCCACTTCACCCATTTGTCCAGGGGCTCATGTTCTACTACGGCCCTGGATTTCACGATCTGGCCCCAAACTTCATCCTCAATATCTCGACATTTATCGTCGTGTGCGAGGCTTTCCTCTTGCATCCAGCCCCACTTGGTTTATGGTTGAAGACCTTTAGCGTCAAGCCCGAAGATAGTGGGCGGCCGACAGCGGTCTTGAGGCGCCATATGGCACGCAGGATGCCCAATGTTACATGGCTTGAGGCTCCTTCGTGGAGACAATAAAGGGGTGGCAATCGGGTGGTTCTACATCACCGAGCAGCCTTTGACTCCAAAAATGGGCGGCGGCCCCAACCAGATCTAGCTTCCCCACACGGCTCACATCATGGAAAGAGACAGTCCCCGACGTGGGGTGATTCGGAAGAAAGCTGGCCGGACTCCAAACCTGCGTCCGAAACCTGGTGGACAAGAAGCTCAAGCTTGTCAGCGTAGTCCGAGTTATGCTCATGCGCCAGATTCTCCCATGCCGACGGGCGCTTCAATTTGTGCGAGTTTGATCCGGCACAGCACGGACCTTGAGCCGGCTCTTGACACTACGTGCGAAGATGCCTGGAAGGTGTCTGTTCAAAGGCGCCGAAGCTCCCGCATCCGCTACCAAGATCGCTGGATTCCGGCTGCGTCAAAGCCAGCGAGGTAAGTTATTTTACCCTTTATGGGACTCTTTTTTCATAGTTTGACTCTATGCGGGATCTAAACCTCCCTAACAGGACTGGCTGAAGATGTCCGGACAGATTAACTGTCCGGCACCCTTGCCAGAAGACCCAGCGGACGCCCGCTTGACGGGGCTAATGGTTTCGGCACCTCACGTGGTGCCGGAGAAGAAGGCCAAGAAGGAGGCCACGTGAACTCGAAGGAGCTCCCGGCGCCAGTCTTTGTCAGACTGAGGCTGAATCCTCTCCACGAGAACAAGGAGGAGGAAAAGAAGCCTCTCCCAGTGAAAGAGAAGAAAAGCGAAGGCCGCCCCGGGGAGGCCGTAGGGTCCAAGAAAGGAATGACCCTTCCTCCGGACTTCTCCACCAACGTCGACAACGACGAGGAGGAGTGGCCGTCAAGGGCCAAGCCCTTGGCGAGATTGTAAGTGTCCGGATTCCAGAATAACTATTGACTTTTTATTTGTCGCATAATGTCTTCTAACGCCGAATATAACCTTGTAGCCTGCCCAAGGGCAGGCTCGCCCGCCGTCGGCGGCTCCTGGATTTGTCGGATATGAATAGCACTTCACTTCCGACTGCCTCCTCTCCTCTTGACGCTTGGACTACACCATGGTGGAGTCCCAAAGGGGCCCAACCAGGAGGAGGTGGTCTGGCGGCGCCCTTGTAGCGACCTCCGGACTCGGCGCAAAGGGGCAAAACCCGGAGGGCTCTAAGTCCGGCCATGTGCCGCTCTGTCATCTGGAACCTTCTGGTTCCAAGTCCGCAAGCGGCCCCTTCGTAACAAAGGGCAAGACTGCGGCGCCGATGACCTCCGTCCAACGGAGGCACCGGATAACTTGCTAGAGGTGCTTAACGGGCGCCTCCATCGACGAGAGCACCGCACTATCATGAGTGCGGTGGTCCAAAAAAGTTCGATCCGCCAAGAGCGGGGCTGGATCAAGCTTGTACCAGCCTTCTAATAGGCTTTGAGGTAAGTTTAGAATATGTAAAATATTACCACGTGAGACAGTAGCCCCTGATGCTTAGTTCGGTGTTCGGAAAGAAAAGCCGGACTGAGGATCTAAAAAGATATCTGTGAGAGTCTAACATAAGTATGTCAATATGGGAATGCAGGTTGCGCCGATGACCTCTGCCGACCTTGATCATGGAGGTCAATGCATTGAAGTAGAGCCTCGAGCGGTCCGAGAATGAGCTCGGCCTTGCCAAGAAGCAGCTCGACGACAAGGAAGGTAAGTAATACCTTATTAAAGTAATACCTTATGGAAAGGATTTGGTTGCAAAAAATGACAGGAATAACGTGAGTATTGCAGGGGCCACGCGAGCGAGGTGGCGACCCTGAAAGAAGTGGTGTCCAAAGGCTGCTGAAAACAGTCTTGACGGCGGAGTGCACCGAAAGCGAGAGAAGCAGGAGGCGGCGGGTGGCGGAGGTGTGGCAAGAGCTCCAGCCTCTCGTGGAAAAACACGAGAGTTTGCAGCGTGACTAGAACACTCGAGAGTCCGAGGCTGCCTCGGCTCTTGAGAGTGCCAAAGCCGCTAAGGCGAAGCCCAGAAAGCCCTCCAGGAAATTGAGGCGATGAAGAAGATAGCGGCGGGTAAGGCATTCTTTATGCAAAGCAAGCATGTGAAGGTGAATTATCTGTTACTCACCCAAATCTGGAGCTCTCCTGGAGCATTCGCAGATCTACCCCGCAGTGTGTCCGATTTTGCCGCTTTCTACCGAGCCGAGGAGGGAAGCTCGACGGAGACGGTGTTCAGTCTCGGTATCTTTGAGGCTGGACATCCGTGCTCCCCTCGAAAGCCACCAAATGAAGCAACCGGTCGAGCTGACAAGGTCGCCGAACAGGCCATGAGGGGCCTCATAGTTCGGGTGTGTGGCCAACGGAAGCCATGCACAGGAGCTACTTGGGCTGGTAAGGCGGTGGGTGGATGCCTGTCCAAGGCTTGAAGTCATCAAGCGCTCCGTCTGCATCGAAGGTGCCCGTAGGGCCCTTGCCCGTGCTAAGGTGCACTGGGGCAAGCTGGACGGTGAGAAGCTTGTGAAGGACGGACCACCACCGGGCAAGGAGCATCGCAAGCCTGAAATGTATTATGAGGGCGTCCTGAAGGGTGCCCGCCTTATAGCGGGTGAATCCTCCAAAGATGTAATTTTTGAATAGACTCGCATTTGTTATCCTGTACGCTGAAAACTTGTTCATATGCGCAAAGCAACGCTTGTTAATTTAAAATATTACCTTCGTATGCTGTTTATCAAATTTGAGAGATGGCAAGTCGTTGGCTTCAGCCCCCATGCCACAGTCTTAGTGCCGGGTGTTCGGGATAAAATTGAGCGCTCTTGTTCCCATTCTTGGGTCCTTCGAGGGAGGCGCCAACGCAATCTAACAAGGCAATCGGACTTATAGTGCTTGAACACTCTCACTTAGCCATAGAATTCTATAATTTTAAATTTCGCAAGAAGCCCCTTGTATTCGAAGATCGAAGTTCGAGGCGCTATCCACGCCTTGGCGGACAATGCCGACTCCTCGCTCTAAGCGGCATAAGTCTTTAGGGACCCGAAAAACCTCTCGAACAGCGACCGGCTCTCGCCCTATCATGACTAAGTTAGTTTTAGCTTTCTCCACCGAGGTGCTCAACCCAGCTCAACTTGAGGCACAATCGCGATGGTTCTCCCGGCGCTACCTTAGCCGATATAACGGAACGTAAGGTACCAAAACATGGGAGCCGGGCAAACCCAACTATTGACCCAAGACATGATTCGAACCCGATGCATATAATGCTATAAGTTCGGAGTGCCGCACTTGTGAAAGTGTTCGGACTTATCACACCATATTTTGGGGTACTTAAGCCCCTAGTGTATTAGCCGTACCAAAGTGTACGGATGCAACGTGTCATAGATGAACACATATGGGAAAAAAAGGAGTGCAATAATAAGCAGAAGCTATATATTGTTTATTCAAAAGGTACTGCAATGGAAATAGAACGATACAAATAGTGCGATAAGCAAGGGATGGGACTATTCAACATGTCCCCCTCCAGGGGTAAGCTGCGGGATGGTATGTAAAACAGGTATAATGCTCGTAGTAGAAACCACACGGACACTGGCGTAACTACGCTTCCACAGGCTGTTGCATCGTGAGTTCGGCAATTCTAGTGCGGATGTGGCTTCGGAAAATGGAGTCCTGAAAGTAAGAGAAAAGAAGAAAGAAAAAGAATGACACAATCGGGAGCCCCTGGTGCGGTTGATCCGTGTTCTGGGCGTGCCGTGGTCGTGCCCCTCCCATTATGTCCATGGTATCTCCAGAGCGTAGTTATGTACGCGTAGTACTGGCTTCGTAATTTCGTGAGGGCTGGGGTTGGAGCCGGATTGCTACGCTTGCTCGGATCGTGCCAGGCGGTCTTGTTATAGGTTACTCCGGGCGCGCTTGACGGTGACCGGATGTTTAGTAGCCGGACTCGAGAATTGCCTTAAGAGGCTGCTTTGTACTTCCGCCGCTAGGGCAGCCAGATGCTCCTCCGCTCGGAGAGAGCGTTCGTGTTTCCATTGACCGTGATTACTCCTCGAGGGCCCTGGCATCTTGAGCTTGAGGTATCGTGGTCAGGGCACCGCATTGAATTTTTACCGTGCGGTTCGTCCGAGCAGATCGCGTGATAGCCGCTGCAGAACGGGACTATGTCGAAGATTAACTCTTCGCCCGGAAGTTATTCGGGGATCCAAGACCACTTGAGTGTAATCGAGCCTGTACAATTGGCCTCTACACTGGTATGACGCCTTTAAAGGTCGTCTTTGTGGGTTTAATCCTTGAGGGGTCTATGCCCATTTTATGACTCTATCTTGGTAAAAGCAGGTTCAGTCTTTGCCGCCGTCCATCAGACTCTAGTGAGGTGAAATCCACAATGATTGGGTCAAGAAGCTATGCGGCGAATCCGCCGTGGCGGATGCTAGTGGGGTGTTCCTTGATCAAAAGTGATCGGGCAGGAGGACCACGGGTTGAACTTTGGGGCGACTGGCTCCATCGCGCTATACGTCCCTTAGTGCACGCTTCTGCTCCCTTTTGGGTATGTGGGTTGCGTATATCATGTTCACCGTCCGCACTTGTGGGGGAAAGCCCTTCTGTCCTCTATTGTTCGGCGGCCGGGGCTCCTCCTCGTCATCACTATGCAGCCCCTTGTCATTGAGTTCGGCATTTAACTTGCCTGCCTGCTTGAACACCCAACAATCCCTGTTGGTGTGGTTGGCTAGTTTTTCAGGGGTGCCATGTATTTGGCATGAGCGATCGAGTATTCGGTCCAAATTGGACGGGCCCTGAGTATTTCTTTTGAACGGCTTTTTTCGACCGGTTTAGAGCCTCCGAATCCGGCATTGACTGCAGATCTTCAGCATTATTGCCGTTAATCGCGGCCCTTATGCTTGTTGCGGCGCCGACCTGCCATTGTTGTCCTTGGTATCCGAACTACCGGGGTTTTGGTTAGGTTGTTGCCGCGAGCTAGCCAGCTGTCCTCTCCCGCGAAGCGGGTCATGAGTGATGTGAGGGCTGCCATGGATTTCGCTTTTCCTGTCCTAGGTGCGGGCAAGCCACTCGTCGCGGATGTTATGTTTGAAGGCTGCAAGGGCCTCTGCATCCGGACGATCAACAATTTGATTTTTCTTGGTTAAGAACCGTGTCCGTAATTGTCTCGGCGATTCATCTGCTGCTGCTGAGTTATGTGGCTTAGGTCATCGGCGTCCGGTGGTCGCACATATGTGCCATGGAAGTTATCAAGGAATGCGGCTTCCGGTCTTCCCAACAACCAATTGATTCTGGCCGCAAGCTGTTGAGCCAATGCCGAGCTGGTCCTTTAAGCTTGAGTGGGAGGTATTTGATGGCGTGTAGATCATCCCTCGCGGGCCATGTGGATGTGAAGGAGATAGTCCTCGATCCAAACCGCAGGATCTGTTGTGCCGCCGTATGATTCAATGTTTACGGGTTTGAAACCCTCGTGAGATTTGATGATCCATTACTTCGCCTGCGTGAAGCATAGTGGGTGTGCGGCGCCTCTATATTGGGCTATATCACGGCGCAGCTCGAATGAGCTTTGTCTACTGTGGTTCGCCCGGCGGAATTGTCGTATCCGGCATGACGGTTGTCATCACGCGGTCGTGTGGCCCACGCGATCCGTGAGATCGATCTTATTTGCCTTGCCTTGTCCTCCAATATGTCTCGCAAGTCTGGCGCATTTCCCCGTGGCTTTGTACTTTTCGAGCGACGCCGGAGTGCGGCTTTGGTGGAGGGCCTAGAGGCCTCTCTGTCGCGGCCACGAGGTGGGCGGTCAGCCGCATCATGCGCTGG
Source organism: Aegilops bicornis (assembly GCA_021605145.1). Lineage (NCBI taxonomy): Eukaryota > Viridiplantae > Streptophyta > Magnoliopsida > Poales > Poaceae > Aegilops > Aegilops bicornis. The sequence continues at coordinate 3,272,367 of JAHIAL010000013.1, forward strand.
TGATGTAGGGTTGGGTGCTTGAGGGAGTCCCGGACTAGGGGGTGTCCGGATAGCCGGACTATCGTCACGGCCGGACTCCAAGACTATGAAGATACAAGATTGAAGACTTCGTCCGTGTCCGGATGGGACTTTCCTTGGCGTGGAAGGCAAGCTTGGCGATACGGATATGTAGATCTCCTACCATTGTAACCGACTCTGTGTAACCCTAACCTATCCGGTGTCTATATAAACCGGAGGGTTTTAGTCCATAGGACAACAACTACAACATCAACAATCATACCATAGGCTAGCTTCTAGGGTTTAGCCTCCTTGATCTCGTGGTAGATCTACTCTTGTACTACCCATATCATCAATATTAATCAAGCAGGAGTAGGGTTTTACCTCCATCGAGAGGGCCCGAACCTGGGTAAAACATTGTGTCCCTTGTCTCCTCGTTACCATCCGCCTAGACGCGACAGCTCGGGACCCCTATCCGGATCCGCTGATTTTGACACCGACATTGGTGCTTTCATTGAGAGTTCCTACGTGCGTCGCCGTCGGTGGGATGCCTCGCCTCGTCTTTAAAGACGACACCTTCGCCAAAGAAGACTTGGCCACCGGTCGACTCTTCGCTTGGCGGTTTTCTCATGACCGCTAGTTCGCCTCCGCGCTTTAAGACGATGACCTCGAAATCATCAAATCCAATCTTCATGTTAGTTTGAACTGGCGAACAGTTGGATCCGATCGAGCTCTCCTCCATAAACGAGCTCTTGGATCGCATTGCCGCCACAGGAGTCGCCACAGACACGCACCGGATCGGGCCTAAAACCGATCTAAGAGAGATCAACTCTCCCTGTGCTACCCATCATGTTACTGTGATAGAGGAGCAATGCAGCGATTCTTCTCCTACCTTAAGGACCAGTTACGTCCGGATTCCCGATCCCTCCATGCCGGACTCCTGCGGAGGGACGGATGTTGATCAAGCCCTGACCCTAAAGTCAGGCGGCGAGCCGGACTCATTGGATTGCACTCAAAAATCCAAAATTCCGAGTTCAAACTTCGGCCTTGAGTCCTGAATTGGACGGGGTTCCGGATTTAGTGCCACCCGCCCACCCAAACATTGGCGATCTCTCTCGAATTACGGAAGACCATTGAAAGATACATCATTCGGGCCGATTCCTCCCGGTTATGAATGTAATAAAGGATTTGCCGAGAGGAGGACGAAATCCCAATTTTTTGCAATAATTGCATGGACAAGGGAATACTAACGCCATAAGCCGTCGAAATCACACGCTTTGCTGACTTGGTGACCATAGTACAAAATATTGTGCAATGGAGCGCTCGAAAACCGAAAGTAAATTTAGGGATAATCCGCCCTGAATACATCCCTAGTCGGAACAAAGGGTGCATCATTATCAAGCTCGGGGTTGAATACCAAAAACCAAAACCCCTAAAGGGTACGGAACTCTTTGGAGGGTTGGCTAAATCGGACCCTGCAAAATTCATAGCACGTAGGGCGCCCGCTCCAACTCATAGCCTTCGAGCATGTTGGATACTACGACAGTGGGCAAAAGCGGCGAAGAGCTTCTAGCTTCGTAATCCCAGCCCAAGAACACCAAGACGGTCTTAATAGTCTTCGAGACTTTCGCATCAAATAACATGCGAAACGACAACTCCGCAACCTTGCGAAGTCTACCAAGTAGCAACAATGAATCCATGGAGGACACGGCTATCACCTTCAATGCCAAAGTGGCGAACCTAAATTCCGAACTGCCCGGCACCAACCGCATTGGTTCTCAGCCCGATAGTAGACGGCTTTTCGCCTTACTAAGGTACTCATGGATGGCGGCAGCGGATTAAACCTCATCTACGAGGAAACTCTCGAAGATGGAAATAGACTGGAACCGCATTGAGCTAAGCAGCACAACCTTTAGAGGAATAATCCTCACCGGAAGCATGCTGCACAGGAAAAATCACGCCTGGATGTAGTGTTCGGCTCACCGGACAATTACAGGTCCGAGGAGGTCACATTTCAAGTGGCCCCGTTCAACAGCGGATATCATGCGTTACTAGGACGAGAGGCTTTCACAATTTCTCAAGCTATACCCCATTACGGGTACATGAAGCTTAAAATGCCGGTCCGAATGGAATCATCACTCGCTAGTGATCCGAGCATAGTGCTCCGCCGAAAATAAGACAGCCGCACTAGCCCTCGAGGCACTATCCGAAGCCCTAGCGGCCGAGGAACTCACCGCGATCGCTCCACGGTGAAACAGGCGATGTGATACTTGATAAAAGATCCAAGTCCACTTCTTTTAAACCAATGGATGAAATAGTCAAATTCCAAGTCCACCCAACGGACCCTGAAGACGGCCTCCATCAGGGGCACAATTAAACCTCGATGTAGACGCCAGACTACGTAAAATTTCTACAGAAAATCAGACATCTTTGCAGCACCCTTCAGATATGCCAGAATCCCACGCCACCGGCGAGCACAACCTAAATATCCTAAAAGGATTCAAGCCAGTCAAACAGGCTCTTCGGCGCTTTTCCGAACCCAAGAGACAGGCCATGGGAGAGGAGCTAGCCAAACTTTTGGAGGCCGGATTCATCAGAGATATAAAACATCCGGACTGGCTAGCGAACCTCGTGATGGTACCAAAGAAGGATAAATCCTGGCGCCTATGTGTTGATTTCAAAGACCTTAATAAGGCTTGCCCAAAGGATCCCTTCCTCCCGCGAATTGATCAAATCATTGACGCCCACAAAGCAGGACACGACTCATTGTGCTTCCTCGACGCTGCACTCGCTACCACTAAATCAAGATGGCAGAGCTGCACCAAGATGCAACAAAGCATTCATCACTCCATACGCCCGCTCGCTTCAACACAATGCCCTTTGGGCTCAAAACGCCGGCAAGAACATATCGCGCATGATTCGTATATGTCCGCCAACCAGATCGCCTAAACGGTGGAAGATATGTAGATGACGTGGTCGTCAAAACCAAACACGTCGAAACTCTAGTAGAGCGATTTGAGGCTCACATTCGACAATCTTCAAAATATGACATAAAGCTCAATCCGGAAAAATGCTGCCTTCATGCTCCACGGAAAGTCATTGGGCTTCATTGTGTCCGTAGAGGAATTGAAGCAAACCCAGCCAAGATTCGAGCTCTGTCACAATTGGATATTCCAAAAGACCTCAAACAAATACAAAAATTGACGGATGTGTAGCGGCTCTAAGCCGCTTTTATCTCCCATTTAGGAGAAAAGGCATTACCTCTTTACCGCCTCCTCCGCGCACCGAACACTTCGAGTGGGACGGATGCAGCCACGGCCGGACTCAAGAAATAAAGGCCATTCTCGCAACAATCCGGTCCTGGCTGCGCCTAACGCGGGTGAACCAATGCTATTATATATCGCCGCAACACATCAAGTTGTCGTAGCGGTGCTTTCGTCGTCGAACGAGAAATGCAGACGACACCGGTTCCCTGCTCAAAAACCGGTCTATTATGTGTCCACCGTCCTCACTCCATGCAAGTCCCGTACCCACACTATCAAAAGATAGCATATGCGGTGTTCATGGCATCCCTAAGCTGTGACACTACTTTCAAGAGTGTTCGATAACGGTAGCCTCCAAGTACCTCTTAACGACATTATAAACAACCGCGACGCGACGGGCGGATTACAATGGGCCATAGAGCTCCTTCCATTCGACATAACTTATAAGCCACGACGAGCTATTAAGTCGCAGGTTTTGGCCGACTTCGTGGCCGAATGGACTGAAGCGGAACTCCCTAAAGAGTACGGCGCATACTCCAATTGGATCATGTATTTTGACGGCTCCAAAATGTTGGCTGGCCTGGGGGCTGGCGTCGTCCTGACGTCCCCAACCGGGGACACAGTCCATTACGTCCTTCAGATAATGTATACGGACTCCAATAACGCAGCCGAATACGAGGCCCTTCTGCACGGCCTCCGGATGGCGGTCTCCATGGGCATTCAACGCCTAGAGGTGCGCCGCTGGATTCAAACCTCGCAATATCTCAAATAAACGGAGACTTTGACGCCAAAGATCCGAAAATGGCAGCATACCGCAATGCGGTCCTAAAAATGTCAGCACGGTTCGAAGGGCTAGAATTTCATCATATAGCCCGGGATAACAACCAGGCGGCGGATATATTGGCACGCATCGGCGCAAAGCGCGATGCCGTCCCACCCAATATCTTTTTGGAACGGCTGTTCAAGCCATCCGTACTATGGGAAGGGGAGTCCGGCAATAATAATCCGGACCCAACCGCACCGCCCGATGCCGAACACTCTGACACAACCGGAGGCTCTGCCCCCGAGATAACACCCTCTGCTCACGAAATAATGGCGGTTATCGCCCCGTGGACGGAACCATTACTAGCCTACCTAACTAGACAGGAACTCCCCGAAGACCAAAATGAGGCCCGCTGCATAGTACGGCGTTCTAAAGCCTATAAAGTCCATGAGGGAGAGCTTTATAAGAAAAGCACTACCGGAGTCCTTCAAAGGTGTATCTCCAAGAGGAAGGGCGAACCCTCTGGCTGAAATTCATGTCGGACTGGTGGGCACCACGCCGCAGCCCGGCCCCTTGTAGGCAAGGCCTTCCAAGACAGATTTTATTGGCCGGCCCGGCAGAATCTTGAGGACTTAGTCCAACAATGCGTCGGTTGCCAGCATTTTGCTAACTAAAGCCACATGCCACCCACCGCCTCTTTTTTTAAGACTATACCCATCACTGGCCGTTCGCGTGCAGGGGCTTGACATGGTTGGACCCCTCAAGGGAGGAAACCTACAAGCGTAAATACCTATTGGTCATGGTAGATAAATTCACCAAATGGATAGAGGCCAAGCTCGTTAAAATGGCCGAATCCCGACCAAAGGATAGACTTCATCTCGTGGGTAGTACACCATTACGGCGTTCCCCACAGTATCATCACTGATAATGGCACCAACTTCACAACCGATGAGGTCAAAGTATGGTGCAGAAACATGGGCATCAAGCTCGATTACGCCTCAGTCTATCACCCTCAAACTAATGGTCAAGTCGAATGGGCAAACGGTCTAATCATGAGCGGCATTAAACCCAGACTAGTGCGGTCCCTCAAGGAATCTAACACGCACTGGGTTGAGGAGCTCGACTCGATACTCACGGGGCTGCGGACCACGCCAAATCGCACTACCGGATTCACACCATTTTTTATGAGGTACGCGCAGAGGCAGTCTTGCCTGCGACATAATTCATGAGTCACCTCGAGTGCGCATGTATGAAGAAAGAGAAGCCGAACTCGATCGACAGGACAGTTTGGACGATTGGAGGAGGAGCGCGACGTGGCAAAAGCTCGCTCCGCATTCTATCAACAGCAGTTCAAGATATCAAAACAGGAAATGCGGGCCAAAGCTTATAACGTTGGCGAACTAGTTCTACGTCTCGCCGGACAAGAAAAAGGACAAACTCAAGCCCAAATGGGAAGGTCCCTTCATCATCGACTGTGTCCTGACCGGGCGGAGCATACCGTTTACTAAACGCATCGGATAAACCGACTTGAGCCGAACCCATGGAACGCAGCCCGCTTCACGAAGATTCTACGCCTAAGTGCCGGACTTCAAGTTCGCCTCCTTCCTCCGTCCGCATTCTTTATTTTTGTTTTTGATGTCTTTTATTTCTCTCCTTCCTCCTTCGTCTCCTTGTAGCCTTTAGAGGCTCGTTTGCGCTTTTTCCGCACTCATTATACCTGGGGGCTTCTCTAATAGAAGCTTATTTATACGGGCTTCATGCCCAGCACATGTGTCAAACTTCAGCATGTACCCTTTATTCGCCATTATATGCATCGATATGACCTAAGTTTTGGCCAAGCTTTAGTTGCCTGGCTCGTGCTTACTCCCTACGTTCCCGATTGTTCGGCTAGGTGGTAAAGGTGCACCTCTGCGATTGTTACCGCCGTCACCGGATGTGTACCTCAGATCGGGTGAAGCCGAAGCTAGCGTTCTTAAGGGAATATTCGGTCGGTGAATCGAAGATGATTTTTAACTTTTACCCATCTGCCCCAGATGATTTTCTCAGATTCATAGCAGCTTTGACATGCACTTTAGGGCATGCACCCCAGCGAAAGGAACCCTTAATCTTAACTATTCTCCTGGAAGATGCTTCTTACTACCCATGTAATATCGCATAACTAGTTGGGCACTTGTCTCGATACAGCAACAATGACCCCTACGCCTTTGTCTCCATGCATACCACGGTTCTTATATAACCACGAGGGTATTCGGACACACTCCGCATCTATTGGGTCCGGAGGTTGAAGCGAAAAGGTCCGCTACGACAAACGATCTACAATCCGCTAGAAGACATTTCTTTAATGTCATATTTTTACATAGTCAATTCGACTCATTGTATTCCTCCTCACTGCCATCTAATAGGCTATCTAATTCTACAATCTTGTTGAATACTTGGCGTGCCAATTCTACTTGGCCGCACACTAAGCTTTCACAGGATCTCCATCCCATCCGCCCCACAGTCCGACCTCGGCCATGTGGTTTGGGTCAACCTTCGTGTACCGTGTCTTCACCATGGCCCAGGCCTCCCTGGCGCCTTGACGGCAGGCCGATATCTTCCATAGCCAGAAGCGCCGCCGTGCCCCTTGAAGCCGCTCCGCCAGCCCCCCAATGCCTTCGGGCTGTTGGGGAACGTAGCAGAAATTCAAAATTTTCTTACGTGTCACCAAGATCTATCTATGGAGAAACCAGCAACGAGGGGAAGGAGAGTGCATCTACATACCCTTGTAGATTGCTAAGCGGAAGTGTTCAAGAGAACGGGGTTGAAGGAGTCGCATTGCCGTGATCCAAATCACCTGAGATCCTAGTGCGAATCGGACGGCACTCTCCGCGTTCAACACACGTGACAACCCGGTGACGTCTCCCACGCCTTGATCCAAAGCAAGGGAGAGGGAGAGGTTGAGGAAGACTCCGTCCAGCAGCAGCACAACGGCAGGTGGTGATGGAGGAGCATGGCAATCCTACAGTGGCTTCGCCAAGCACCAAGGGAGAGGAGAAGGGAGAGAGGTAGGGCTGCGCCAGAGGGAGAGGTTCTCATGTGTTGGGCAGCCCCAAAACCCCCACTATTTATAGGAGGAGGGGAGGTGGCTGCGCCCCCATCAAGGGTTCCCACCCAAGGGGTGCGGCAGCCCTATGGGACTTGGAGGGGCTGCCAAGAGGGGGAGAGGGCGCCTCAGGGGTGGGCCTTTAGGCCCATCTGCGCCTAGGGTTTCCCCTCTCCCCTCCTAGCTGCGCCCTGGGCCTTGGTGGGAGGCGCACCAGCCTACTCTGGGGTTGGTCCCTTTCCACACTTAGCCCATGCAGCCCTCCGGGGATGGTGGCCCCACCTGGTGGACCCGAGACTCCTCGGTGGTCCCGCACATTCGATAAACCCAAACTTTTCCGGTGACCAAAACAGGACTTCCCATATATAAATCTTTACCTTCGGACCATTCCGAACTCCTCGTGACGTCCGGGATCCCATCCAGGACTCCGAACAACATTCGTAACCACATACAAACTTCCTTTATAACCCTAGCGTCCATCGAACCTTATGTGTAGACTCTACGGGTTCGGAACCATGTAGACATGACCGAGACGCTTCTCCGGTCAATAACCAACAAATGGATCTGGATACCCATGTTGGCTCCCACATGTTCCACGATGATCTCATCGGATGAACCACGATGTCAAGGACTCAATCAATCCCGTGATACAATTCCCTTTGTCCAACGGTATTGTACTTGCCCGAGATTCGATCGTTTGTATACCGATACCTTGTTCAATCTCGTTACCGGGCAAGTCTCTTTACTCGCTCCGTAACACATCATCCCGTGATCAACCCCTTGGTCACATTGTGCACATTATGATGATGTCCTACCGAAAGGGGCCCAGAGATACCTCTCCATTTACATCGGAGTGACAAATCCAGATCTCACCTGTGCCAACCCAATGCACACTTTCGGAGATACCAGAGTGCACCTTTATAGCCACCCAGTTACGTTGTGACGCTTGGTACACCCAAAGCATTCCCTACGGTATCCGGAGTTGCACAATCTCATGGTCTAAGGAAAAGATACTTGACATTAGAAAAGCTTTAGCATACCTAACTACACGATCTTTGTGCTAGGCTTAGGATTGGGTCTTGTCCATCACATCATTCTCCTAATGATGTGATCCCGTTATCAACGACATCCAATGTCCATGGTCTGGAAACCGTAACCATGTGTTGATCAACCAGCTAGTCAACTAGAGGCTTACTAGGGACATGGTGTTGTCTATGTATCCACACATATATCTGAGTTTCCTATCAATACAATTATAGCATGGATAATAAACGATTATCATGAACAAGGAAATATAATAATAACCAATTTATTATTGCTTCTAGGGCATATTTCCAACAGTCTCCCACTTGCACTAGAGTCAATAATCTAGTTCACATCGCTATGTGATCAAGACTCATAGGTCATATCTCCATGTGACCAACATCCAAGAGTTTACTAGTGTCACTAAACTAGTTCACATCATCATGTGATTAAGACTCAATGAGTTCCGGGGTTTGATCATGTTTTGCTTGTGTGAGAGGTTTTTAGTCAATCTGTCCGCAACATTCTGTGATCCGTATGTACTTCATAAAATCTCTATGTCATATTGTAAATGATGCTTCCACGCTCCACTCTGGAGCTATTCCAAATGGTTGCTCCACTATACGATCCGGTTTGCTACTCGAGTCACTCGGATAGGTGTTAAAGGTTACATCGACGTAACCCTTTACGCCCGAACTCTTTATCACCTCCATAATCGGAGAAACATGTCCTTATTTACTCCAAGGACAATTTTGATCATCTGTCCAATGATCCATTCCTGGATCACTCTTGTACCCCTGATGCACTCATGGCAAGGCACACTTCCAAGGCGGTACACAAGATAGCATACTACAGAGCCTATGTCTGAAGCATAGGGACGACCTTCGTCCTTTCTCTCTCTTCGTCAGGGTCGAGCTTTTTAACTCTTAACTTCATACCTTACTACTCAGGCAAGAACTACTTATTTGAATGATACTTCTTGAACACCTTCTAGATCATGTCTAGGTATGTGCTCATTTTATAGTTCCATTTAGCTGTTTTTATATATCCTCATAGATCTTGATGCTCAATGTTCAAGCAGCTTAATTCAGGTTTTCTATTGAAAAACACTTTTCAAATAACCCTATATCCTTTCCAGAAATTCTACATCCTTTCCGATCAACAATATGTCATTCACATATACTTATCAGAAATTCTATAGTGCTCCCACTCACTTCTTTGGAAATACAAGTTTCAAGCAAACTTTGTATAAACCCAAAATCTTTGATCATCTCATCAAAGCGTACATACCAACTCCGAGATGCTTACTCCAGTCCTTAGAAGGATTGCTGGAGCTTTGCATTCTTGTTAGCATCTTTCGGGATTGACAAAACCTTCTGGTTGTATCACATACAACCTTTCCTCAAGTATAACATTGAGGAAACAATGTTTTGACATCCTATCTGCAAGATTTCATCAATCATGCAGTAATTGCTAGTCCAATTCCAACAGACTCTTAGCATCGCTACGAGTGAGAGCGCCTCACCGTAGTCAACTCCTTGCACTTGTCGGAAAACATCTTTAACGACAAGTCGAGCTTTCTTAATGGTGATACTTACCATCATTGTCTGTCTTCCTTTTAAAATCCATCTTTACCCAACGTCCTTACGACCATCAAGTATTTCTTCCAAAGTCATGGATCCTCTCTCGAATGTTATGGCCTTGAGCCATTCATTCGAATCCGGGCCCACCATCGCTTCTTCATAGCTTGTAGGTTCATTGTTGTCTAGCAACATGACCTTCAAGACAGGATTACTGTACTCACCTGGCATTACGCATCCTTGTCACCCTACGAGGTACGGTAGTGACTTGATCCAAAACTTCATGATCACTATCATAAGCTTCTACTTCAATTGGTGTAGGCGCCACAGGAACAACTTCCTGTGCCCTGCTACACTTGTTGAAGTGACGGTTCAATAACCTCATCAAGTCTCCACCATCCTCCCACTCAATTCTTTCGAGAGAAACTTTTCTCGGGAAAGGACCTAATTCTAGAAACAATCCTTTTTGCTTCCGGAACTGAGACTGGAGGTATACCCAACTGTTTTGGGTGTCCTATGAAGAAGCATTTTATCCGCTTTGGGTTCGAGCTTATCAACCTGAAACTTTTTCACATAAGCGTCGCAGCCCCAAACTTTTAAGAAACGACAATTTAGGTTTCTCCAAACCATAGATCAAACGGTGTCATCTCAACGGAATTATGTGGTGCCCTATTAAAGTGAGTGTGGTTGTCTCTAATGCCTAACCCATGAACGATAGTGGTAATTCGATAAGAGACATCATGGTACGCACCATATCTAATAGGGTGCAACTATGATGTTCGACACACCATCACACTATGGTGTTCCAGCGGTATTAGTTGTGAAACAATTTCCACAATGTCTCAATTGTGTACCAAACTCGCAACTCGAGCATCCATCTCTATGATCACATCACAGACATTTTATCCTCTTGTCACAAATATCTTCAACTTCACCTGAAATTACATGAACCTTTCAATAATTCAGACTTGTGTTTCATCAAGTAAATATACTCAAGATCTACTTAAATCATCCGTGAAGTAAGAACATAACGATATTCACACATGCCTCAAAGACTCATTGGACTGCACACATCAAAAATGTGTTACTTCAACAAGTTGCTGTCTTTGTTCCATCTTACCGAAACCGAGGCTTTTCAAATCATTTTGCCCATGTGGTATGATTTGCATATCTCAAGTGATTCAAAATCAAGTGAGTCCAAACGGTCCATCTCCATGGAGTTTCTTCATGCGTATACACCAATAGACATGGTTCGCATGTCTCAAACTTTTCAAAAACGAGTGAGTCCAAAGATCCATCAGCATGGAGCTTCTTCATGCGTTTTATACCAATATGACTTACATGGCAAAGCGCCACAAGTAAGTGGTGCTATCATTACTATCTTATATCTTTTGGCATGAAAATGTGTATGACTACGATCGAGATTCAATAAACCATTCTTTTAGGTGCAAGACCATTGAAGGTATTTATTCAAATAAATAGAGTAACCATTATTCTCCTTAAATGAATAAATCAGACATTACGATAGACATAATCCAATCATGTCTATGCTCAACGCATAAACACCAAACTCTCGATGGTAGAGGGAGCATGCGATGCTTGATCACATCAACCTTGGAAACACATCCAACACATATCGTCAGCTCACCTTTAGCTAGTCTCCGCTTATTCCGTAGCTTTTATTTCGAGTTACTAACACTTAGCAACCGAACCGTATCTAATACCCTCGGGTGCTACTAGGGAGTACTAGTAAAGTACACATTAACATAATTTATATCCAATATACTTCTATCGACCTTGCCAGCCTTTCCTCATCTACCAAGTATCTAGGTGGTTCCGCTTCCGTGTCCGTCTCCTCTCATTACGTAAGCACTTAGTCTCGGTTTGGGTTCAACCTTGGGTTTCTTCACTAGAGCAGCAATCAAGCTTTTTTGCTGTTTCACGAAGCATCCCTTGTTTCCTTGCCCTTCTTGAAACTAGTGGTTTTACCAACCATCAACAATTGATGCTCCCTACTTGACTTCTCTACTTTCATGTGTCAAACATCGCTAACACTTCAAGGATCATCATATCTATCCTCGATATGTTATAGTTCATCACGAAGCCTCTAGTAGCTTGGTGGCAATGTCTTTGGAGAAACATCACTATCTCATCCGGAAGATTAACTCCCCACTCGATTCAAGTGATTGTTGTACCCAGACAATCTGAGTAACAAGCTCAACGATTGAGATCTTCTCCCTTAGTTTGTAGGCTAAGAAAATCGCCGGAGGTCTTATACCTCTTGACGGGCACGAGCCTGAAATCCCACCCCCAGCCCTCGAACATCTCATATGTTCCGGCGACGCTTCAAAACGCCTTTTTGGTGCATCAATTCTAAGCCGCTTAATATCACCTAACTATCACGTAGTCATCAAAACGCAGTGTCGATGTTCGCAACATCCACAAAGCCACGTGACGAGGTCCAAAGACACCGAGCGGTGCATTAATGACATAAGCTTTCTATCGATCGTATAATTGCTACTGCCAACTTTCAACTATATTTTCTCTAGGAACATATCTAAACAAGAGAACTAAAGCGCCGAGCTATGACATAATTTGCAAAGGGCTTTGACTATGTTCGTGATAATTAAGTTCATCTAATGAACTCCCACTTATATATAGACATCCCTCTAGTCATCTAAGTGATTACATGATCCGAGTCAATCAGGCCGTGCTCCATCATCATGTGAGACTCGACTAGTCATCATCGGTGAACATCTTCATGTTGATCGTATCTACTATATTTACTCATGCTCGACCTTTTCGGTCTCTTGTGTTCCGAGGCCATGTATGTACATGCTAGGCTCGCTAAGTCAACCTAAGTGTATTATGTGGTGTAAATCTGGCTTACAACCCGTTGTATGTGAACGTAAGAATCTATCACAATCCCGGATCATCACATGGTGCTTCAAACGATTTAACTTTCGCACGGTGCAATGCTTAGGGGAAACACTTTCTTGAAATTTTAATGAGGGATCATCTTATTTACTACCGTTGTTCTAAGCAAATAAGATGCATAAACATGATAAACATCACATGCAATCAAATAGTGACATGATATGGCCAATATCATTTTGCTCCTTTGATCTCCATCTTCGGGCTCCATGATCATCATCGTCACCCCGCATGACACCATGATCTCCATCATCATGATCTCCATCATCGTCTCCATGAAGTTGTCTCGCCAACTAATTACTTCTACTACTATGGCTACCGGTTAGCAATGAAGTAAAGTAATTACATGGCGTTGTTTAATGACACGCAGGTCATACAATAAATTAAGACAACTCCTATGGCTTCTGCCGTATTGTCATACTCATCGACATGCAAGTCGTGATTCCTATTACAAGAACATGATCAATCTCATACATCAGCATATCATTCATCACATTCTTCTTGGCCATATCACATCACATAGCATACCCTCGCAAAACAAGTTAGACGCCCTCTAACTGTTGTTTGCATGTTTTACGTGGCTGCTATGGGTTTCTAGCAAGAACGCTTCTTTACCCACGCAAAACCACAACATGATATGCCAATTGCTATTTACCCTTCATATGACCTTTTTCATCGAACTGCTCCGACTAAAATGGGAGAGACTGGCACCCGCTAGCCACCTTATGCACCAAGTGCATGTCAGTCGGTGGAACCTCGCCTCACGTAAGTGTAATGCAGTAAGGTCGGTCCGGGCCGCTTCATCCCACAATACCTTCGAAACAAGATTGGACTAGTAACGGCAAGCATATTGAACAAAAATCAATGCCCACAACTACTTTGGTGTTCTACTCGCAAAAGAATCTACGCACAGACCTAGCTCATGATGCCACTGCTGGGGAACGAAGCGTAAATTCAAAATTTTCTTACGTGTCACCAAGATATATCTATGGAGAAACCAGCAACGAGGGGAAGGAGAGTGCATATACATTACCCTTTGTAGATCGCTAAGCCAAGCTGCTCAAGAGAACGGGGTTGAAGGAGTCGCATCGTCGTGATCCAAATCACCGAGATCCTAGTGCCGAACGGACGGCACCCTCCGCTGCTCAACACACATACATCCTGGTGGACGCCTCCCACGCCTTGATCCAAAGTAAGGGAGAGGGAGAGGTTGAGGAAGACTCCATCCAACAGCAGACAATGGCAGTGGTGATGGAGGAGCATGGCATCCCGCAGGCTTCACGGCCAAGCACCGCGGGAGAGGAGAAGGAGAGAGGTAGGGCTGGCACGGGAGGGAGAGAGGTTTCTCATGTGTGGGCAGCCCCAAACCCCCACTATTTATAGGAGGAGGGGAGGGAGTCAGCCTCCATCTAGGGTTCCCACCCAAGGGGTGCGGCAGCCTAGATGGGACTTGGAGGGGCGGCCAAGAGGGGGCGAGAGGGGGCGCCTCTAGGGGTGGGCCTTTAGGCCCATCTGCCTAGGGCTTTCCCCTCCTCCTAGTCAGCTTGGCCTTGGTGGAGGCGCACCAGCCCACTGGGCTGGTCCCTTCCACACTTAGCCCATGCAGCCCTCCGGGATGGTGGTTCTCACTTGTGGACCCTCGAGACCCCGTGGTCCTGGGTCCCCAGACGTTACATCATAAAACCTCAAACTTTTCCCGTGACCAAAACAGGACTTTCCATATATAAATCTTTACCTCCCGACCATTCCTCAACTCCTCGTGACGTCCGGAGTTCTCATCCGGACTCAACAACATTCGCAACCACATACAAACTTCCTTTATAACCCTAAAGCGCCATCGAACCAAGTGTGTAGACCTCTACGGGTTCGGGAACTATGCATATGACCGAGACGTTTCCCGTCAATAACCAACAGCGGGATCTGGATACCCATGTTGGTTCTACATGTTCCACGATGATCTCATCGGATGAACCATTTATGTCAAGGACTTGATCAATCCCGTGCATACAATTCCCTTTGTCCAATCTAGTATAGATTTGCCCGAGATTCGATCGCTTCTGGTATACCGATACCTTGTTCAATCTCAAGCTACGGGCAAGTCTCTTTTACTTGTTCCGTGAACACATCATCCCATGATCAACCCCTTGGTCACATTGTGCACATTATGATGATGTCCCACCGAAAGGGGCCCAGAGATACTCCGCTTACACGGAGTGACAAACTTCGCCTCGATTCGTGCCAACCCAATGTGACACTTTCGGAGATACCCATTTAATGCACCTTTATAGCCACCCAGTTACGCCAGGATGTTTGGTACACCTAAAGCATTCCCACGGTATCCGTGAGTTGCACAATCTCATGGTCTAAGGAAAGATACTTGACATTAGAAAAGCTTTTAGCATACTAACCACGCGATCTTTGTGCTAGGCTTAGGATTGGTTCGTCCATCACATCATTCTCCTAATGATGTGATCCCGCTATCAACGACATATCCAATGTCCATGGTCGAAACCGTAACCATCCTGCTGATCAACGAGCTAGTCAACTAGAGGCTTACTAGGGACATGGTGTTGTCTATGTATCCACACATGTATCTGAGTTTCCTATCAATACAATTATAGCATGGATAATAAACGCATTATCATGAACAACAAGGAAATATAATAATAATCAATTTATTATTGCCTCTAGGGCATATTTCCAACAGTCTGGTCCCGGCACTAGAGATTGATAATAATTACAGCTTGACCGATGCCTCATCAACTTGTTCTGTTAGTTGAGCCGATTTTCGCACTAAAAGGTCTCCTCAGTCACTTACAAATGCATTCGATGAGTATGTATTTCTTTTACGAGTCGCTTATTTACGGACAGGCACGAATCACCCTTCAAGCTTTCACCCAGCTGTTGGAGGATAGCCTGAGGTGCCATTCTCCGCCGCACCTCAGCACGGCCCCGCCGCAGACTCTTAATCGGCGCAGCATTAGCTGTCTCGATGTCCAGGGATCTGGCCTGCCATTACCAGGCTTATTGTCACTATGCTACACACATGCTGCCGACTTCCTAAATTAATCGCATCAAGATTTATCAGCGTTCAGCCCCCAGCTGGGCGAAGTATAGGCTTACCAGCCGGAATCACTTGTGTTCTCGATTCTAGCTAACAGGCAAGGGCTCAAGTCTGTATTCGCTAGTGCATATCGCTGTGTGGTGATTGGTCTGTCAACATCGTTCACAGGCCGCAGGAACATCACTGGTGAACATCACTTGAAACAATTTGCAGCCAGCTCAAGCCGATTTCACAGTTCATGAAGCGCTTTTTTCCGAAAAGGATATCGGCGATAGCTTTTTCAGAGATGTTTTCCAGAATCAACTGGTATGTTATATTGCGCAGCGGAGTTCCTGCGATCCTGACCGCATTCTTTTACACCGCGTCCGGCATCGCTTTTGCTGGTCGCCTTCGCAGGGTATGCTGGCGCTTCGTTCGGCAATTTCAGCGGGTGTCAACACCATTGGTAACACGGTGATCACAGCATCGGATGGGTCGTTTATCGACTTCTTAGATATCGCTCTCACTGCGGAGGTTCCGAGTCTGCCGGTGATAATAACGCCATCCGGCGCCCCGATCGATCACTTTATCGTCAAGGCTGTGCCTTCTCCACAGCCCCGCAGGTCCTGGCGAAAACAAATGGATCACAGCGGGATCGATGTTCTTACGGCAGTACCACACCGCGATTTATCTCCGCCTGCTTGCGTATGACGGATGGTCTCAGTGACGACTGCCATGACCATCTGCCTGGATGTCTCGGCTCCTTCACAATCCGGTTCACGCCCAAAGTCTCTCTGCGGAGTCCTGTCATACCCAACTGGGAGAATCCCTGGTTTGAGTAATAACCAGCTGATTATGGGTAGTACAAGAGCAGAACTACCGCCCCTCAAGGAGGCTAAGACTACCTGGTCAGCCTGAGTCACTGATCGGACTCTGCAGATCGTCCCCACCATTGTAACCGACTGCACCTTTATATAGACCCATCCTGAGGGTTTTAGTCCGTTCAGAGGTTACAAATGGTAGGAGATATACATATCCGTGACGCCAAGCTTGCCTTCCACGCCAAGGAAAGTCCCATCCGACATGGGACTAAGTCTTCAATCTTGTATCTTCATAGTCTTGGAGTCCGCCAGTGACGATAGTCCGCTATCCTGACACTTCTAGTCCTGACTCCTCAAGAGCTCCCTTTAACCAGATTTCAATGACGATGAGTCCTGCCAAGCTGATTGTCTTCAAAGCATTGTGAGGCGGGTTCTTCTCCAAATTCCATATACTTGTCAAATAGTATCCGCTTCCGGAGCAATGTCATGCGCCTCGGTTTCTATGCCCAATAATGGCCATCTTCCACGGTTTGAATGAATGCTAACAACCAGGGTATTTTTTTACAATTACTCCCCTAGTCACGCCAAATGAGCCGCCTATAAAAGGGCAAGGACCTAGATCCGAAGTCACACCATCCCCCTTTGCAAGCTTTCATCGAAAGCGCCTCCCGACCAAAGCCCATTCCATCATGGACAATGACGCTACTCCTCTTCTCAAGGCCCCAAATTTCGTTTCAGCCAGAAATTGGGAGAGATGTTTGAATCCCAAATAGCGAAAGCTAGTTATACTCCAAACCAAGGGATTTCTCCTCTGCCTTCTTGGTTCCGGGTTCGAGCTGGACTTGCCACCCATAAGGGCGGAAAGCAAGGAAGAGAGAGTCCTTCATCCCTCTAAAGGAGAGCGGGTATGCTTCATCTCTTATCTAGTAAGAGGCCTCGGATTTCCCATCCATCCGCTTTCTCCGGGGCTCTTGGAGTTCTACGGCTCCAATTGCACCACCTTACTCCTGCCCATCCTCGCATACATCGCGGGCTTTGTGGCCCTTTGCTAACTATTCTTTTGAAGGCCAAGGCTCATTTCGGACTGTGGAAGAGAATATTCGCCTAGTACCCCGCTCTCATGAGGGGTCAATATATCAAGTGGGCGGAGCCGAGCTATGGCGATCGCTGGACCGGATACCTATCCGGAACCCCTAAAGAAGGTGCTCAAGACCGGCCTTCGAATGGTTTTACATATGGAGGACGCCCCGCTGCCGGATCCCTGTTCGGATCGGCCTTCCGGAGTTCAGTAATGCTCCTCTCGAGGAAGCGCTTACTTGTTGGTTTCGGAGCCCTTGAGAGAAGATGACCGATGTCTGCTATTTGATGAGCCGAGTAAGGTTATCGGGCTCATCGCCGGATTGACCATGACAACAGGAGTCATGGCAATCCATTATGAGGGGAGTGCAGCCGCCCAATACAGGGGCCACCCCATGTGGGACTTCAACGGGAGGACGATGCCACCCGCTTATGGTCGCAGAGGGCTGTGGATCGGTCACCGAATCCGGTGAAGATCTTGTCTGCCATGTACAAAGGAGAGGAGAAGGATTCGTGTCAACCCACTCGAATGAGTTTTCTTTCAATAACTTTCGGTTGGGTAAGCAAACATCTTTGTGACCTGTCCCGATCCATGTTCCCGAAGTTAAATATCTCATTTCGTGGTTTTTGGCAAGAGGAACTGGGCGCTCGATCGCTGAGAAGATACATAGCCCGCCTTCACAACCCGAGGATCCTGAACGTCCTCGATCCGACCTCCGAAGAGGATCCGGATATAAAGGTGGAGTTGATCGACGGGTATTCCACCAACTTAGCATCGATAATGCGCTGGTCGCCATTACGGCAGACACCCCGAATACTTCCAAATTTCATAGGTAAATGAGACCGAGATCCCAAAACCCCCGATAACGCACCCATCCACGCTTATTTTTGATCAAGATACCAATGGTGCTTCGCAGGGGGTACCTTCGAGGCAGAATGAAATACCGCCAAGCGGCTGGTCAAGAAAGGGCAAAGGCGGCCGCAGAGTTAAAAGAAGTGCGGTCCGGATCGAAACTCCGCCGCAACGGTATGGCATGTCACCATACTCCCGTGATTGATTCCCTGGAAGGCGATAACGCTGATACCCTTTTCAGAAAGAGCGCCACGGATCGAGTCCGGAGAGGTTGCCGATCGAATCCTTCACCGACAAGCTTCAAAGCCGGGTCCGGAGGCCGAGGCGAGCACGAGATGTGCGGCGGATGCTCCTCCGGCATGAGGATGCCGACAGGTTGTCCGCCACCAACTCCGAGGTGGAGAGCGCTTGAACCACAAAAGCGCCACGGACAGCTTCTTCGTGACGCTGTTTCTCCCAAGAGGCCTTGAATGCCTTTTGATTCGAGATGCGCACCTCCGTCTGCCTCTCAAGATGGTCTAGCCAGAGCCACGGAGCAAAGATGTAAAGGTCATAATGGTAAGAAAATTTGATGCTTATATATGCCAAGAGCCCCGAGACTTAAAAATAGTTAGAATAACTGATTTAAGGATCATTTGTTATGCAGATCTTAAGGTAAAAGAATACCCGATCGTCCCCAGAGCTTGAAGAGTTCAAGGCCCAACTCGAGGCCGCACTAGCCGCCACAGGGGGAGCTACATGAGGCCCCTCCGTAATATATGCTCTGTTTAAAAAATAGTTTATAAAGTGCGGCGGTGTAAATCGACAAAACATTGCAGATTGGCGCCGACTAGATCCGACAAGCACAGCTCTTACGCCAGCTTAAAGGTCAAGCGAGAGGCAGCTTACGTAGGGTGCGGCAGGAAGAATAACCTCCAAGACGCCAACACCAAGCTGGGTGAGGAACTCAAGGACGCTCGTGCTCAGCTTATCTCGACCAAGAAGGAGAATCGGCGGCTTTGCCGCGAAATTTTCAGTAAGTGCTTGAGCGAACTTTGAAATAGTTCGGCGAGGAAGGCGACTAACATAAACATGTATGTAGGTTTGCTCACAGGTCGTCCTGAGGAGGAGATGCCCAATTCTTCGGGTGATCTTCTTCCGATCAAGCGCCACCGTGCACGTAATGAGTCCGCAGGTGATGAAAGGCATCGGCCAAGCCTAGTGGCCATCTATCTCCCCGCCTCAAGGCGTTGGGGGAGTCAAGCGGAGCGGCTTTAAGGGCACGGCGGCGCTTCCTGCTATGGAAGATATCGGCCTGTCAGTCAAAGGCGCCAGGAGGCTCGGGCCATGGTGAAGACGCGGTACACTAAGGTTGACCCAAACCACATGGCCGAGGTCGGACTGTGGGGCCGGATGGGATGGAGATCCTCAGAGTTAGTTTACGGCCAAGTAGAATTGGCCGCCAAGTATTCCCAGCAAGATTGTAAATTAGATAGCCTATTAGATGGCATTGAGGAGGAATACAATGAGTCGAGTTGACTATGTAAAAATATGACATGAAAAAAAAATGTCTTCTAGCCGGATTGTAGATCGTTTGTCGTAGCGGACCTTTTCACTTCGACCTCCGGACCCAATAGTCCGGAGTGTGTCCGAATACCTTCGTGGTTATATAAGAACCGTGGTATGCATGGAGACAAGCGTAGGGGTCATTGTTGCTGTATCGGTATAAGTGCCCAAATCTAGTTATGTTATATTACATGGGTAGTAAGAAACATCTTCGAGGAGAATAGTTCCGTTAAGGGTTCCTTTTCGGGGATGCATGCCCTAAAGTGCATGTCAAAGCTGCTATGAAAGCGTAAAATCATCCGGGGCAGATAGGTAAAAGTTAAAAATCATCTTTCAATTCACCGACCAATATTCCCTTAAGAACGCTAGCTTTCGGCTTCACCCACCTGAGGTACACATCCGGCTGACCCGCAGTAATAATCGCAGAGGTGCCCCCTTTACCACCTAACCGAACAATCGGGAACGTAGGGGTAAGCACAGGAGCCAGGCAGCCCAGCTTGGCCAAAACTTAAGTCATATCGATGCATATAATAGCGAATAAAAGGTACATGCGGAAGTTTAACACATGTGCTGGGCATGAAGCCCGTATAAATAAGCTTCAAGTTAAAGAAGCCCCAGGTATAATGAGCGGAGAGCGGCGTCAAGTGTGTAAAAAAAAAGCAACGAGCCTCTAGAGGCTACAAGAAGAAGAAGGAGGAAGGAGAGAAATAAAAGACAGCAAAAAGCAAAAAATAAAGAATGTGGACGGAGGAAGGAGACGAACTTGGAGTCCGCACTTAGGCGTAGAATCTTCGTGAGACGGGTTGTTGCGCTCCATGGCTTCGCTCGAGTCGGTTATCCGATGCGCTTTCAGACGGTATGCTCCACGGTCAGGACCTGGTCGATGATGAAGGGACCTTCCCATTTGGGCTTGAGTTTGTCCTTTTCTTATCCGCAAGCGTAGAACTAGTTCGCCAACGTTATAAGCTTTGGCCCGCATTTCCCGCTTTGATATCTTCGAGCTCTTTGTTGATAGAATGCGAACGAAGCTTTTTGCCACGTCGCGCCCTCCTCCAATGTGTCCAAACTATCCTGCCCATCGAAGCTCGGGCTTCTCTTTCTTCATACATGCGTACGCTTGGCGAGGTGAGTCATGTATTATGTCGCAGGCAAGACTGCCTTCGCTACCGCATACCATGAAGAATGGTGTAAATCTGGTTGTACGATTCGGCGTGGTCCATGCCCCAGTACGGAGTCGAGCCTCCTCGACCCAAAGTGCGTGTTAGATTCCTTGAGGGACCGCACTAGTCCGGGTTTAATGCCGCTCATGATTAGACCGTCATTGCCCGCTTGACTTGGCCGTTGGTTTGAGGGTGATAGGACCGGGGCATAATCGAGCTTGATGCCCATGTTTTTGCACCATGATTTGACCTCATCGGCCGTGAAGTTGGTGCCATTGTCAGTAATGATACTGTGGGGGACACCGTAACGGTGCACTACCCCTGATATGAAGTCTATCACTGGTCCGGATTCGCCGCTTAACTGGTTTGGCCTCTATCCATTTGGTGAATTTGTCCACCATGACCAATAGGTATTTTTGCATGTGGGTTCCAACCTTGAGGGGTCCAACCATGTCAAGCCCCCAGACCGCGAACGGCCAGGTGATGGGTATAGTTTTAAGGGCGGTGGGTGGCATGTGGCTTTGGTTAAAATGCTGGCAACCGACGCATCGTTGGACTAAGTCCTGCGCAAGATTCTGCCGGTCCGTCGACCCAATAAAAATCTGTGCGAAGGCCTTGCCTACAAGGGCCCGGGCTGGCGTGGTGCCCACCCAGTCCGGCATGAATTTCAGCCAGGAGGTTTCGCCCTTCCTCTTCGGAGATACACCTTTGAAGGACTCCGTAGTGCTTTTCTTATAAAGATCTCCCTCATGGACTTTATAGGCTTTAGAGCGTCAGACTATGCAGCGAGCCTCATTTTGGTCTTCGGGGAGTTCCTGCCTAGTTAGGTAGGCTAGGAATGGTTCCGTCCCACGGGCGATAACCGCCATTATTTCATGAGCGAGTAGGGTGTTATCTCGGCGGAGCCTCCGGTTGTGTCAGAGTGTTCAAATAGGCGGTAGGTTGCGGTTGACCGGATTGTTATTGTGCGGACTCCCTTCCCATAGTACGGATGGCTTAAACAGCCGCTCCAAAAGATATTGGGTGGGACGGCATCGCGTTTTGCACCGATGCGTGCCAATATATCCGCCGCCGTTGTTATCCCGGCTATATGATGAAATTCGAGCCCTTCAACCGTCGCGACATTTTTAGGACTGCATTGCGGTATGCTGCCATTTTCGGATCCTTGGCGCCAAAGTCTCCGCTTATTTGAGATATTGCGAGGTTTGAATCCCCACGCACCTCTAGGCGTTGAATGCCCATGGAGATCGCCATCCCGGAGGCCATGCGTAAGGGCCTCGTATTCGCCGCGTTGTTGGAGTCCGTATACATTATCCGAAGGACGAGTTGGACTATGTCCCCGGTTGGGGACGTCGTGACGACGCCAGCCCCTGTGCCAGCCAACATTTTGGAGCCGCCAAAGTGCATGATCCATTGAGTATGCGCCCGTACTCTTTAGGGAGTTCGGCTTCAAATCCATTCGCCACGTAGTCGGCCAAAACTCATGCGACTTAATAGCTCGACGTGGCTTATAAGTTACGTCGAATGGAAGGAGCTCTATGGCCCATTTAGCAATCCGGCCCGTCGCGTCGCGGTTGTTTATAATGTCGTTAAGAGGTACTTTGGAGGCTACCGTTATCGAACACTCTTGAAAGTAGTGTCGCAGCTTCCGGATGCCATGAACACCGCGTATGCTATCTTTTGATAGTGTGGGTACCGGACTTGCATTGAGTTAGGACAAGGGACACATAATAACCGGTTTTTGAACAGGGAACCGTGTTCATCCGCTTCTCGCTCGACACGAGCACCGCTAATGACAACTTGATGTGTTGCGGCGATATATAATAGCATTGGTTCGGGCCTATCGCTACGCTGCCAGGACCGGATTTGTTGCCAAAATGGCCTTTATTTCTTCGAGTCGATGCGGTTGGCGGCATCCGTCCACTCAAGTGTTCGTGCGGCGGAGGAGGCGGTAAAGAGGTAATGCCTTTTCTCCTAAAGCGGAGATAAAGCGGCATAGAGCCGCTACATCCCGGCCAATTTTGTATTTGTTTGAGGTCTTTTGGAATATCCAACTGTGACAAGAGCTCGAATCTTGGCTGGGTTTGCTTCAATTGCTCTACGGACACAATGAAGCCTGTGAGCTTTCCGGCTGAACGCCAAGACGCATTTTTCCGGATTGAGCTTGATGTCATATTTTCAAGATTGTCGAATGTGAGCCTCAAGTCGCCTACTAGAGTTTCGACGTGCTTGGTTTTGACGACCACGCCATCTACATATGCTTCCACCGCTTTGCCGATCTGGTTGGCCATACATATACGAATCATGCTTGACGATATGTTGCGCCGGCGCTTTTGAGCCCAAAGGGCATTGTGTTGAAGCGAGCGGGCCGTATGGAGTGATGAATGTTGTTGCAGCTTGGTCTGGCTCTCGCCATCTTGATTTGGTGGTAGCCGAGTAATGCTGCGTCGAGGAAGCACAATGAGTCGTGGTCTCTGCTGTGGCGTCAATGATTTGATCGATTCGAGGGAGAGGGGAAGGGATCCTTTGGGCAAGCCTTATTAAGGTCTTTGAAATCAACACATAGGCGCCTGTGATTTATCCTTCTTTGGTACCATCACCCTGGTTCGCTAGCCAGTCCGGATGTTTTATATCTCTCGATGAATCCGGCCTCCAAAAGTTTGGCTAGCTCCTCTCCCATGGCATGTCTCTTGGGTTCGGGAAAAGCGCCAAGAGCCTCTTTGATCGGCTTGAATCCTTTTAGGATGTTTAGGTCAGGTTTCGGCCCGGTGACGTGGGATTCCTAGCATGTCCAAGGGTGCCAGGCAAAGATGTCCCAGCTTTTCTTGTAGAAATTTCGAAAAGCGCGCCTACATCGTGGTTTAATTGTGCCCCGATGGAGGCCGTCTTTGCGTGGTCCGCTGGGTGGACTTGGAATTTGACTATTTCATCCGCTGGTTTAAAAGAGGTGGACTTGGATCTTTATCAAGTATCACATCGTCTTGTTCACCGTGGAGCGCATCGCGGTGAGTTCCTCGGCCGCTAGGGCTTCGGATAGTGCCTCGAGGGCTAGTGCGGCTGTCTTATTTTCAGCGTGGAGCGCTATCCTCGGATCAGTAGCGAGAGTGATGATTCCGTTCGGACCGGGCATTTTAAGCTTCATGTACCCGTAATGGGGTATAGCTTGGAAAATTGTGAATGCCTCCGCGGGAATCCGGCATGGAGGGATTGGGAATCCGGACGTAGCTAGTCCTTAAGGTAGAGGAAGAATCGCCGCATTGCTCCTCTATCACAGCAGCATGATGGGTAGCCTGGGGAGAGTTGATCTCTCTCAGATCGGTTTTAGGCCCGATCAGGTCGTAATCTGTCGTGACTCCCAGGGCGGCGATGCGATCCAAGAGCTCGCTTATGGAGGAGAGCTCGATTGGATCTAACTGTTCGGCAAGTTCCGAACTAACATGGAGATTGGTTTCGACGACTCGAGAGGTCATCGTCGGCGCGGTGGCCGAACTAGCGGTCATGAGAAAACCGCCTAGCCAAGAAGTCGACCAGTGGCCAAGGCTTCTTTGGCGATGGTATCGCCTTTTAAAGAGCGAGACGAGGCATCCTACCCGATGGCGACGCACGCAGTAACTCTCAATGAAAGCACCAATGTCGGTGTCAAAACCGGCGGATCTCGGGTAGGGGGTCCCGAACTGTCGCTCTAGGGCGGATGGTAACAGGAGACAAGGGACACAATGTTTTTACCCAGGTTCGGGCCCTCTCGATGGAGGTAATACCCTACTCCTGCTTGATTAATATTGATGATATGGGTAGTACAAGAGTAGATCTACCACGAGATCAAGGAGGCTAAACCCTAGAAGCTAGCCTATGGTATGATTGTTGTTGTTCTGTCCTACGGACTAAAACCCTCCGGTTTATATAGACACCGGATAGGTTAGGGTTACATGTAGTCGGTTACAATGGTAGGAGATCTACATATCCAGACGCCAAGCTTGCCTTCCACGCCAAGGAAAGTCCCATCCCGGACCGCGGGGACGAAGTCTTCAATCTTGTATCTTCATAGTCTTGGAGTCCGGCCGTGACGATAGTCCCGGCTATCCGCACACTCCCCTAGTCCGGGACTCCCTCGAGATGGTGTTCGGCTCAATCGTCAGATAGATCGTAGCCGGGAGGCGTGTCCAACCACTTTCGTCCTCGATCGGTGAAGTCGGCTCCGAAGCTAAGGGTCGGAGGCGACTGCAGTGCGACCTCGAGGCCTTGCTCGGCAAGCGGAGCTAGATCGCACTCCATCGAGACAAGGTCTTGGCGCTTGGCTGTGGCTCGAATCCGTCGAAGATCAAGTCTCCGCCGATGTCAGCTGTGTAGTTCAAACTCCCAATTTGACCTGATGGCTGGGGCGTAAGCTTCGATCTGCTCGGATGGCCAAGTGAATTGGCCCACAGTGCAAAGCCACCGAATACGAAGATCTGTCCGGGGAGAAAAGTCTCACCCTGGACCGCGTCGTTGTTGATGATCGAAGAAGCCATCGGGCCTAAAGGTGACGACACAGAGGAACTCTCAATGAAAGCACCAATGTCGGTGTCAAAACCGGCGGATCTCGGGTAGGGGGTCCCGAACTGTGCGTCTAGGCGGATGGTAACAGGAGACAAGGGACACGATGTTTTTACCTGTGTTCGGGCCCTCTCGATGGAGGTAAAACCCTACTCCTGCTTGATTAATATTGATGATATGGGTAGTACAAGAGTAGATCTACCACGAGATCAAGGAGGCTAAACCCTAGAAGCTAGCCTATGGTATGATTGTTCTTCGCCCCTACGGACTAAAACCCTCCAGTTTATATAGACACCGGATAGGGTTAGGGTTAAGGCACAGAGTCGGGTTACAATGGTAGGAGATCTACATATCCGTATCGCCAAGCTTGCCTTCCACGCCAAGGAAAGTCCTATCCGGACACGGGACGAAGTCTTCAATCTTGTATCTTCATAGTCCAGGAGTCCGGCCAACGGTGATAGTTCGGCTATCCGGACACCCCCTAGTCCAGGACTCCCTCACCCCCTTTGGCGATGTGCTAAATTCATTAAGGTCTCTCTCTCTGACAGGAGATTCCTGGCCGAACTATGTCCGGCTCGAGTGGGAAGCAGGCGACGAAGAAATTCGTTACCCACACACCACCCACTTAATAGCCATTGTCGATGATTTGACCGACGTGCTTGACTTCGACTCCGAAGACATCGATGGTATAGACGACGATGCGGGAGAAGAACAGGAACCACCGCCCACAGGGCGCTGGACAGCCACCTCTTCATATGATATATACATGGTGGACACCCCCAAAGAAAACAATGGCGATGAGGCAGCGGAAGATAACCCCTTAGGGAAGAAATCAAAGCATGGGCGTCATCGGCGCCGCTCTAAGCCCCGCCACAGCAATACCTGTTGGGGAACGTAGCAGAAATTCTAAATTTTCCTACGTGTCACCAAGATCTATCTATGGAGAAACCAGCAACGAGGGGAAGGAGAGTGCATCTACATACCCTTGTAGACCGCTAAGCGGAAGCGTTCAAGTGAACGGGGTTGATGGAGTCGTACTCGTCATGATTCAAATCATCGATGATCCTAGTGCCGAACGGACGGCACCTCCGCGTTCAACACACGTGCAGCCCGGTGACGTCTCCCATGCCTTGATCCAGAAAGGAGAGAGGGAGAGGTTGAGGAAGACTCCATCCAGCAGCAGCACAACGGCGTGGTGGTGGTGGAGGAGCGTGGCAATCTGCGGGGGCTTCGCCAAGCACCTGTGGAGAGGAGGAGGTGTCACGGGAGGAGGGAGGTGCCGAGGACTCAGGTGTGGCTTCCCTCCTCCCCTCCACTATATATAGGTGCAAGAGAGGGGAAGGGTGCAGCCTTGCCCTTCCTCCAAGGAAGGGGTGCGGCCAAGAGGGGAGCAGTCCATCCTCCCCAAGGCACCTCGGAGGTGCCTTTCCCCCTTTGGACTCTTCCCTCCCAAGTCTCCTTGGCGCATGGGCCTCTTGGGGCTGGTGCCCTTGGCCCATATGGGCCAAGGCGCACCTACAGCCCATGTGGCCCCGGCAGGTGGACCCCGGTGGACCCCGGACCCCTTTAGGCACTCCTGTACAATACCGATAATGTCTGCGAAACTTTTCCCACGACCAAAATAAGACTTCCTATATATAAATCTTTACCTCCGGACCATTCCGAACTCCTCGTGACGTCCGGGATCACATCCGGGACTCGAGCAACCTTCGTAACCACATACTATTTCCCATAACAACTCTAGCGTCACCGAACCTTAAGTGTGTAGACCCTCACGGGTTCGGGAACCATGCGCATATGACCGAGACGTTCTCGGTCAATAACCAACAATGAGGATCTGGATACCCATGTTGACTCCCACATGTTCCACGATGATCTCATCGGATGAACCACGCGATGTCAAGGACTCAATCGATCCCGTATACAATTCCCTTTGTCTAGCGGCATTGTACTTGCCCGAGATTCGATCGCTTCGGTATCCCGATACCTTGTTCAATCTACGTTACCGGCAAGTCTCTTTATCTAAATCCGTAACACATCATCCCGTGATCAAGCCCTTGGTCACATTGTGCACATTATGATGATGTCCCACGAGTGGGCCCAGAGATACCTCTCCGTCACACGGAGTGACAATCCGATCGATTAGTGCCAACCCAACAGAGACTTTTCGGAGATACCTGTAATGCACCTTTATAGCCACCCGATTACGTTGTGACGTTTGGTACACCCAAAGCATTCCTCACGGTATCCGGGAGTTGCACAATCTCATGGTCTAAGGAAATGATACTTGACATTTAGAAAAGCTTTAGCATACGAACTACGATCTGTGCTAGGCTTAGGATTGGGTCTTATCCATCACATCATTCTCCTAATGATGTGATCCCGTTATCAATGACATCCAATGTCCATGGTCAGAAACCGTAACCATCTATTGATCAACGAGCTAGTTAACTAGAGGCTTACTAGGGACATGGTGTTGTCTATGTACCCACACATGTATCTGAGTTTCCTATCAATACAATTATAGCATGGATAATAAACGATTATCATGAACAAGGAAATATAATAATAACTAATTTATTATTGCCTCTAGGGCATATTTCCAATAGTCTCCCACTTGCACTAGAGTCAATAATCTAGTTCACATCGCCATGTGATTAACACTCACAGGTCACATCGCCATGTGACCAACATCCAAAGAGTTTACTAGTGTCATTAAACTAGTTCACATCATCATGTGATTAAGACTCAATGAGTTACGGGGTTTGATCATGTTTTGCTTGTGAGAGAGGTTTTAGTCAGCCGGATCTGAACCTTTCAGATCCGTGTGTGCTTTGCAAATTTCTAGGTCATATTATAAATGTTGCTTCCACGCTCCATTTGAAACTATTCCAAATGGTTGCTCCACTATACGTATCCGGTTTGCTATTCAGAGTCATTTGGATAGGTGTCAAAGCTTACATCGGCGTAACCCTTTACGCCGAACTCTTTATCACCTCCATAATCGAGAAACATGTCCTTATTTACTCCAAGGACAATTTTGACCGCTGTCCAATGATCCCCATTCTGGATCATTCTTGTACCCCTTGACTGACTCATGGCAAGGCACACTTCGGTCGCGGTACCTGACATAGATAGCATACTATAGAGCCTACGTCTAAAGCATAGGGGCGACCTTCGTCCTTTCTCTCTTCTACTGCATTAGTCGAGCTTTAAGTCTTAACTTCATACCTTACATCTCGAGGCCAAGAACTCCTTCTTTGGTGATCCATCTTGAACACCTTCAAGATCATGTCAAGGTATGTGCTCATTTGAAAGTATCATTTAGCGTTTTTCGATCTGTTCTCATAGATCTTGATGCTCAATGTTTAAGCAGCTTAATCCAGCTTTTCACTTGAAAAACACTTTTCAAATAACCCTATATGCTTTACAGAAAATTCTTCATCATTTCGATCATCAATATGTCAACGACATATACTCATCGAGAAATTCTATAGTGCTCCCACTCACTTCTTTGGAAATACAAGTTTCTCACAAACTTTGTATAAACCCAAAATCTTTGATCATTTTATCAAAGCGTATATTCCAACTCCGAGATGCTTACTCCAGTCCTTAGAAGGATCATTTGGAGCCAGCATACCTTTTAGCATCCTTAGGATCGACAAAAACTTTACGATTATATCACATACAACCTTTCCTTACAAAAGCTGGTAAGGAAACCGTTTTGACATCCATCTGCCAGATTTCATAAATGCAGCTAACGCTAACATGATTCCGGCGGACTTAAGCATCGCTACGGATGAGAAAATCTCATCGTAGTCAACTCCTTGAACTTGTGAAAACTCTTCGCCACAAGTCGAGAGCTTCATAAACGGTGACATTACCGATCCACGTCCATCTTGTTCTTAAAGATCCATTTATCTCAATGGCTTGCCGATCAACGGGCAAGTCCACCAAAGTACATGCTTTGTTCTGATACATGGATCCTATCTCGGATTTCATGGCTTCTAACCATTTGTTGGAATATGGGCCCACCATTGCTTCCCCATAGCTCGCAGGTTCATTGTTGTCTAGCAACATGACATTCAAGACAGGATCACCGTACCACTCCGAAGCAGTACGCGTCCTTGTCGTCCTACGAGGTTCGGTAGTGACTTGATCTGAAGCTTCATGATCACTATCATAAGCTTCTACTTCAATTGATGTAGGTGCCACAGGAACTTCCTGTGCCCTGCTACACACTGGTTGAAGTGATGGTTCAATAACCTCATCAAGTCTCCACCATCCTCCCACTCAATTCTTTCGAGAGAAACTTTTCCTCGAGAAAGGACCCGTTTCTAGAAACAATCCCTATTGCTTTCGGATCTGAATTAGGAGGTATACCCAACCGCTTTGGGTGTCCTATGAAGATGCATTTTATCCGCTTTGGTTTGAGCTTATCAACCTGAAACTTTTTTCACATAAGCGTCGCATGGCCCCAAACCTTTAAGAAAGCGACAACTTAGGTTTCTCCAAACCATAGTTCAAGCGGTGTCGTCTCAACGGAATTACGTGGTGCCCTATTAAAGTGAGTGCGGTTGTCTCTAATGCCTAACCCATGAGCGATAGTGGTAATTCGATAAGAGACATCATGGTACGCACCATATCCAATAGGGTGCAACTATGATGTTCGGACACACCATCACACTATGGTGTTCCAGGCGGTATTAATTGTGAAACAATTTCCACGGTGTCTTAATTGCGTGCCAAAGCTCGTAACTCAGATACTCATCTCTATGATCATATCATAGACATTTTATCCTCTTGTCACAATGATCTTTTAACTTCACTCTGAAATTACTTGAACCATTCAATAATTCGAGTTTGTGTTTCATCAAGTAAATATACTCAACATCTACTCGAATCATCTGTGAAGTCAGAACATAACGATATTCATTTGCATGCCTCAAGACTTCATTGGACTGCACACATCAAAATGTGTTACTTCCAACAGGTTGCTACCTTGTTCCATCTTCTTTGAAACCGAGGCTTTTCAAATCATCTTGCCCATGTGGTATGATTTGCATATCTCAAGTGATTCAAAATCAAGTGAGTCCAAAGCGATTCATCTGCATGGATTTTCTTCATGCGTATACACCAATAGACATGGTTTGCATGTCTCAAACTTTTCAAAAAGCAGTGAGTCCAAAGATCCATCAACATGGAGCTTCTTCATGCGTTTATACCAATATGACTTACATGGCGATTGCCACAAGTCGTGGTACTATCATTACTATCTTATATCTTTTGGCATGAAAATGTGTATCACTACGATCGAGATTCAATAAACCATTCCTTTTAGGTGCTAGACCATTGAAGGTATTATTCAAATTAACAGAGTAACCATTATTCTCCTTAAATTTATAAATCAGACATTGCAGCAGACATAATCCAATCATGTCTATGCTCAGCATAAACACCAAATAACAATTATTTAGGTTTAACACCAATCTCGATGGTAGAGGGAGCGCGTGCGATGCTTGATCATATCAACCTTGGAAACACTTCCAACATGTATCGTCGAAGCTCACCTTTAGTTAGTCTCCGCTTATTTCAGAGCTTTTGTTTCGAGTTACTAACACTTAGCAACCGAACCGGTATCTAATACCACAGTGCTACTACGAGTACTAGTAAAGTACACATTAACATAATGTATATCCAATATACTTCTATCGACCTTGCCGACCTTCTTATCTACCAAGTATCTAGGGTAATTCTGCTCTAGTGGCTGTTCCCCTTATTACGAAGCACTTAGTCTCGGTTTGGGTTCAACCTTGGGTTTCTTCACTTTGGAGCGACAACTGATTTTCCGTTTCATGAAGTGTCCCTTCTTTCCTTGCCCTTCTTGAAACTAGTGGTTTCACCAACCATCAACAATTGATGCTCCTTCTTGATTTCTACTTTCAGCGGTGTCAAACATCGTGAATACCTCAAGGATCATCATATCTATCCACGACATGTTATAGTTCATCGTGAAGCTCTAGCAGCTTGGTGGCAATGACTTTGGAGAAACATCACTATCTCATCTGGAAGATCAACTCCCACTCGATTCAAGTGATTGTTGCACTCAGACAATCTGAGCACAAGCTCAATGATTGAGCTTCTCTCCCTTAGTTTGCAGGCTAAGAAAATCGTCGTATGTCTTATACCTCTTGACGTGGGCACGAGCCTGAAATCCCAATTTCAGCCGTCGAAACATCGCATATGTTCCGCGACGTTTCGAAAAACATCTTTGGTGCCTCAACTCTAAACCGTTTAACTGAACTATCACGTAGTTATCAAAACGTGTATGTCCGATGTTCGTAACATCCACAAACGATGTTTGGGGTTCAAGACATCGAAGCGGTGCATTAAGGACATAAGCTTTCATCGTCCGCATAATTGCTACTGTCAACTTTCAACTATATTTTTCCGGAACATATCTAAACAGTGGAACCAAAGCGCGAAGCTTTACATAATTTGCAAAGATCTTTTGACTATGTTCAGATAATTAAGTTCATCTCATGAACTCCCACTCGAATAGACATCCCTCTAGTCATCTAAGTGATTACATGATCCGAGTCAACTAGGCCGTGTCCGATCATCACGTGAGACGGACTAGTCATCATCGTGAACATCTTCATGTTGATCATTATCTACTATACGACTCATGCTCGACCTTCGGTCTCTTGTGTTCCGAGGCCATGTCTGTACATGCTAGGCTCGTCAAGCTAACCTAAGTGTTACTGCGTGTGTAAATCTGGCTTACACCCGTTGTATGTGAACGTAAGAATCTATCACACCCGATCATCACGTGGTGCTTGAAGCGACGAACTTTCATAGCGGTGCGCTTAGGGGAACACCTTCTTGAAATTTTAATGAGGATCATCTTATTTACTACCGTCGTTCTAAGCAAATAAGATGCATAAACATGATAAACATCACATGCAATAAAATAGTGACATGATATGGCCAATATCATTTTGCTCCTTTGATCTCCATCTTCGGGGCTCCATGATCATCATCGTCACCGGCATGACACCATGATCTCCATCGTCATGATCTCCATCATCGTGTCTTCATGAAGTCGCCTCGCCAACTATTACTTCTACTACTATGGCTACCGGTTAGCAATAAAGTAAAGTAATTACATGGCGTTGTATAATGACACGCAGGTCATACAATAAATAAAGACAACTCCTATGGCTCCTGCCGGTTGTCATACTCATCGACATGCAAGTCGTGATTCCTATTACAAGAACATGATCAATCTCATACATCACATATCATTCATCACATTCTTCTTGGCCATATCACATCACATAGCATACCCTGCAAAAACAAGTTAGACGTCCTCTAACTGTTGTTTGCATGTTTTACGTGGCTGCTATGGGTTTCTAGCAAGAACGTTACTTACCTACGCTCCTAACATGGTTGGGGAAAGGTTGAGGTGGGATGTGCGGACTTGGGCGCTGGAGCTCGAGTGCGCGGAAATGGATAAGCAAAGGAGGAAGAGGGCGTGGGTGAAATGGTGGATCCTTATCCTTATATGGACGGATGAAGCTATGCGTCCCCACCACCGGGTAAAACTCGCTTATTTCCCAAGCGTCAGTAATCAATGGCGCGGATGGATTACCCACGTCCGTATTGATGAGAATCCCGGAATAAGGGGGGCACGATCTATGCTTTGATAAGACGTGCCAGGGAAACCGCCTCGCTAAACACGCTGAGGTGGAACAGTAAAAAACGATTCATATAAAGGCCTGGCCGTGGTGTGATGTCACGCCGCGGAATACGTCAGCAGATCTGTGCAAAAGTTATTCTCTCTACGGTGATATGTGGAACTTGTTTTGCGAGCGGACACTATCCTTGTGTTCAAAACCTTCTATGAAGTATTCGGAGGAGGAACCCGCCTTGCAATGCCGAAGACAATATGCGCGCCGGACTCGTCGTCATTGAAGCCTGGTTCAGGGGCTACTGAGGGAGTCCCGGACTAGGGGGTGTCCGGATAGCCGGACTATCGTCACGGCCGGACTCCAAGACTATGAAGATACAAGATTGAAGACTTCGTCCCGTGTCCGGATGGGACTTTCCTTGGCGTGGAAGGCAAGCTTGGCGATACGGATATGTAGATCTCCTACCATTGTAACCGACTGCGGTAACCCTAACCTATCCGGTGTCTATATAAACCGGAGGGTTTTAGTCTCAGAGGACAGAACAACAACAATCATACCATAGGCTAGCTTCTAGGGTTTAGCCTCCTTGATCTCGTGGTAGATCTACTCTTGTACTACCCATATCATCTATATTAATCAAGCAGGAGTAGGGTTTTACCTCCATCGAGAGGGCCCGAACCTGGGTAAAAAACATTGTGTCCCTTGTCTCCTGTTACCATCCGCCTAGACGCACAGTTCGGGACCCCCTACCCGAGATCCGCCGGTTTTGACACCGACAATGGGGTTACCATTTTTCGTTTAAGCATCTTGATGTATTCACATCTTGTCGAGTTGCTTTAGCTCATGACTTGGAGTAAAGCTTCTCTAATATGGAATAACATACCTTGGTTGGTGGTGTTGTCCATGTAGTTGAACTTGTATGAGTTGCTCGAGGTTGATGTAGTTCATCAAGAATTTGGAGCACCACTTAGAATTTGAGTCCATCTACCTACATGTGTTAGATCTTGCAAGGAAGAGCACTTGTGTATCCAAAAATGACAATCATGAAGCTTAACATAGAAATTGTCAAAGGATATGTTCGAATGGTTTCGTGCTTCCTTGTCTTCAACCACCTTTGTATAGAGACTTGGTGATGTAGAAATTGCTCAAGATGAGAGTAGGTTACAATCTCATGAAATTTGATTCAACCAAGTACCTACATGGGTTAGATAGCATGCAAGATACAAATATATCCAAGACATAAGATTTTCATCATAAGAGAAATATCAGGGTTAGTCATAAGCTCGTGTCTTTGCATGTATCCAATGGAGTTTCTACTCCAAGTTTGAAGCATCAATGATGTTCAATTCTCCTCTTAACCTGCAAATCACTTTCTCATCAAGAGGTTTAGTGAATATATCCGCTTAATTTCTTTTCGGTGCGAACATGCTTAAGATCAATGTCACCCTTAGCAACATGATCTCGAATGAAATGATGTGAACTTCAATATGCTTAGTTCGAGAATGTTGCATGGATTATGACCAATTTTGATAGCACTTTCATTGTCACACAGCAATGGAACATGTTTCACATATATCCCATAATCTTTAAGAGTTTGGGTCATCCAAAGTAATTGAGCACAACATGAACCAAGCAATAATATATTCCGCTTCGGGCGGTGGATAAGGATATCGAGTTTTGTTTCTTGGAGGACCAAGACACAAGAGATCTACCAAGAAATTGACAAGTACCAAGTGGACTTTCTATCAACCTTGTCTCCGCGTAGTCCGAGTCGGAGTAGCCAACAAGATCGAAAGAGGCCCTCTTAGGATGCCAAATGCCAAAGTAAGGTGTATGGATTAAGTATCTCACTATCCTTTTCACAGCCTTAAGATGACATTCTTTAGGAGCAGCTTGATATCTTGCACACATGCACACACTTAGCATAATATCGGGACGTGAAGCACATAGGTATAACAATGAACCAATCATAGAGCGATAAACCTTTTGATCAACCGGTTCACCATCTTTGGTCAAATCAAGATGTCCACTAGTAGGCATGGGTGTAGACATACCTTTGCATTCTTGAATATTGAACTTCTTGAATAAGTCCTTAGTGTACTTCGTTTCAGAGACAAAAGTACCTTCCTTAGTTTGCTTAATTTGCAACCCAAGAAAGAATTTGAGTTCACTCATCATAGACATCTCAAACTTCTCCGACATTAGCTTCCCAAACTTTTCACTAAAATGAGGGTTAGTTGAACCAAATATAATATCATCAACATAGATTTGGCACACAAATAGTTCACCATTAACCCTTTTTGTAAAGAGTGTGGAATCAATTTTCCCAATTTCAAAGCCTCTTTCAATAAGGAACTTGGTCAAGCTTATTTATACCACGCTCTAGGAGCTTGTTTAAGACCATAAAGAGCTTTGTGAAGTTTGTAAACATGATTGGGTTTCTTAGGATTGACAAAGCCGGAGGTTGCTTAACATAAACTTCCTCCTCTATTTCACCATTTAGAAAAGAACTTTTAATGTCCATTTGGTACAATGTGATATCATGGTGATTAGCATAGGCAAGTAAGATGCTAATAGACTCAAGTCTAGCAACGGGAGCATAAGTCTCACCATAGTCCATACCTTCGACTTGTGTGTAGCCTTCGGCAACGAGACGTGCTTTGTTGCGAACTACTTTTCCATCTTCATCTTGCTTGTTGCGAAACACCCATTTGGTACCGGCGATGTTGTGGTTGTTGTCAGACTTCTCAACCAATGTCCAAACTTGGTTTCTCTCAAAGTTGTGTAGCTCTTCATGCATAGCATTTATCCAATCCGGATCTTCCAATGCTTCTTCGACCTTCATAGGTTCAATACTAGAGATGAAAGAATAGTTTTCACAAAAGTTAGCTAGACGAGTTTTAGAGCGAGTGATTCTCCCGGTTTGAATATCATTGTAGATCTGCTCGACGGGATGGTCTTTAGCAATTCTTGCTCGAACTCGTGAAAGCTTTTGCTTGGATCTTCGTTGAACATCTTCTTCATCTTGTTCTTCTTCTTGGCCTTCTTCATTGTTGGCGTTGTCGTTCTCTTGTCGTGGTGGAGAAGGAGGTTCTGTCGACGCTCATCTTGATGCTCTTCCTCGCTTCCTTCATCTTGGTGTGTCCCACTTGTGGATGCTTCCGTGTCAACTCTTGGTTCACCTTGTCGTGAAGTAGAAGCTTCCACTTGGACAGACGAGGTACTCTCCTTCACCTCCGCTGGACGAACCTTGCCAATAGACAAGTCTTGGATTGCTTCCAAGGATCTTTGTCTCCTACATCAATTGGCAATTGCTCTACTTGCGAGCCGTTAGATTCATCAAACTTCACATCTACCGCTCTCTTCAACCTTTCGGGTGAAATTGTTGTAGACACGGTAAGTGTGAGAGTTTGAGCCATAACCAAGTAGGAAACCTTCATGAGACTTAGGAGCAAATTCAGAACGACGATGCTTATCAAGAATGTAGCACTTTGAGCCGAATACTCGAAAGTATCCAATTTGGGGTTTGTTACCGCTGAGGAGCTCGTATGCCGTCTTGTCTAGTAGCTTGTGAAGATACAAGCGATTTGTTGCATGACAAGTTGTCTCAACCGCTTCGCCTTTAAGTGCTTCGGTGTCTTGTACTCATCAAGCATCGTTCTCGCCATTTCGATGAGCGTCCGGTTCTTCCTCTCAACAACTCCATTTTGTTGAGGGTGTGTACGTAGTCGAGAACTCGTGTGAAATCCCTCTTCGTCAAGAAAGGTTTCCACATTTGTGTTCTTGAACTCCGCTCCGTTGTCGCTGTGAACCTTCTTGATCTTCACTTCAAATTGATTTTGGGCCTTCCTAGCGAAGTTTTTGAAGATCTTTCCTAACCTGCGATTTATCATCGAGAAAGAACACCCACGTAAATCTAGAAAAATCATCAACTATAACTAGACCAAAATAATTTCCACTGAGACTCTTGTAAGAGTTGGGACCAAAGAGATCCATGTGAAGTAACTCGAGTGGCCTCTTTGTGGTCATGATGTTCTTCACGGGATGCCTTCCTCCAACCTGTTTACCTGCTTGACAAGCACTGCACAATCTATCCTTATCAAATATGACATCATTGACACCAAGGATATGATTCCCTTTAATAAGCTTGTCAAGGTTTCGCATACCAACATGACCTAGTCATCAATGCCATAACCAACCTTGTGAGGATTTAGCAATGAAGCAAGTTTTAGGTTGTGCCTTTTAGAGAAATCAACAATGTATAGATCACCTCACGCACACCGGTAAAGACCATTTTATGATTGTCTCGATTTAAACACTTGGCAATCTACTTCAGTAAATAAGACATTGAAACCGAAATCAGCAAGTCTAGATACTGAAAGTAAGTTGTACCCAAGAGACTCAACGAGCATGACACTTTGTATGGAGCTATCATGTGAGATGGCCACCTTACCAAGGCCAACCACCTTACCCTTTGAGTTGTCACCAAAAGTGACATACTTTCTAGGACTATCATTTTCGGCAAGCTCACGAAACATGTCTTTATCTCCGGTCATGTGATCGGTACATCCACCGTCAAGAACCCATTCATTAAATTCACTCTCATCATATTTTCCAGCCTTCGATTATTA
Organism: Aegilops bicornis; assembly: GCA_021605145.1. NCBI lineage: Eukaryota > Viridiplantae > Streptophyta > Magnoliopsida > Poales > Poaceae > Aegilops > Aegilops bicornis. The sequence goes on from JAHIAL010000013.1 coordinate 3,310,366, forward strand.
AAACATGCCACCAGTTACGGAGAGTGATATGCATAGCAGGAATATCTTATGGAACATAAACGCAAGGGCGAGGCGATTTGAAGGAAAGGGATGCAAGGATTATGCACGCATAAGGCTGCAGCAGAGCGGAGCATCTTAAAGGCATACAAAGCTTAGCTCGTAGCCTTGTATACCCTAGTGCCTCTAATGCATAACCGACACAAAATGCACGAGTCTTTGATGATCGCAATGACTCGAGTATGAACCAGATGTCAAGAGGAGGCCCATGGAGAGGAAGAGGATTTGATAGATGAAGAGGAGGTCGATGTTGCTAAGTCCAAAGCAATGGTAATATATCATGCAGACTTACATCTTAAATAATATGTACAATGTGGATTCACCGGGCTTTAATTTCGCTTTGGTTGTATCATGTATATGTCGTTGTGCACTATAAGTATCACAAATAGTTGACTCAAAATATTTATTCACATTTTACATCAATATAGATGATGATATCTTTGTTCATCGTGCATTCCTATTTGAAACTATGCTGCCATTGCACAAGTTACTGTTGATTACCTGCCTTGTTTGACTCACTTGTTTGACCCAGGCACCTGAAGGTTCTACCATGCCAAAAACGAAAAAGCGTGGCAGATCCAAAAATAGTGCAGTGGCTACCTCAAGAATAACAAGATCTAGAGCTACCACAACAACTGGGTCAGTTGAAGCTACAAACCATCAAGAACAGTCTGCACCAAATCCAACAAACACATCACCTCACCTAACTTCTAAGGATAGCAACTCGCTTGATGCTGATTCAGGGGTACAAGGTTCCCAAGACATGATAGGCACATCTGAACAATCAGATAACATGATAACATTACAAGGCCAAGGTATATGCGACATCATCGCTTCACCCCCTTCTATTTTCCACTTGAAATTGTAACCTTCTAATTTATCTGCCAGTTTGTAATGTAGATGCGTTAGCATGCTCCACTGGTCTGAAGCGATCCACGCACCGTCAAGGAGAGGTCGTGGACATAGACCAACCATGGGGCATGGGCTTCAGGAGTATGCAAGCGAAATGGAGGAGGAAAATGCGTATTGATTTTACAAAGAGGAAAGTGAGACCTCTGGGACCAGTCCAAGCAGCAAAGCTTTCTTTCCGAGTGTGGTATCCACATCGTGAGCAGAATGCATGTTGCTAAGACCGAAGGACTATGCCAAAAGCCCACTCAAACATGTTATTCCCCATGCTATTAAAGATATTGCGGTGGGATAGTTTCCTTCAATTTTCATACACGTGTTCACATGTCGCATAGTCAATTTAGTGATATATCGTATATATGATTGTTATTTCAGCTTAACTTTGAGATGGAAAAGGATGACAAGGTTGGGAATGATGTATGCACAAAAGTAATCCAGAAGGGTGTTCGACAACAACGCTTCTGAGGCTAAAGAAGAAATACTTCAATGGTTATCTTGCTCGAGGAAGCATTATCAAATAAGCCAAAGAAACATTACTCACGAGAATTGGACCAGCCTTGTCAATAAATGGTCCGATGAAAGAAACAAGGTTTGTAACAATATATGCGACCAACAATAGTTTTTGCACTCACATCTACTGTACCATATGTAAATACTTATATTAATTTTCTTTATGTAGCAATTGTGTCAAATGAATAAGGAAAACCGAGAAGTCATCAAGCATCACCGTAAGATGTGATCTATGTCTTATGTTGCCTATTTCAAAGAAACTTGTAAGAATTCCAAATATCTTATGTGTAGTCCTATGTCTATTGCATCCGCCAATATATATGTAGTAGTAATGTTACAATTTCATATATCTTGTAGAAAAAAGACAAGTACAATAATCAGGAACCAAGTCCCATTGAGTTTTTCAAAGATACCCATACAAACAGCAAGACTGGTAGCATGAGCGAGCCAGCACTTCTAGCTCATGTAAGATTACTTCCTCTATTGTTTATGACTTGAAATAGATTCTCATATTGATCAAGTGTAATCTAGCATATGAACTTTGCCTTAGCATCAATGTTTTTCTTTATACTATAGAATGCGATGGAAAAGAAAAGGAAAACACAATCAAGGTGAGCAACCGATCTCGTCTACATGATTGTGGCTGAAGTTCTAAAGGACGAAAGCGCCCATAACACCTTCCCTTTCCAAAGATGGGGTATGCATCAAGATCCGGGAGGTCTGGGAGCTCTACTTCATCAGCCCAGATCCGAATTTTAGAAGAAAGAATTGAATGAAGGATAGAGAGGCAAGAGATGCAAAATGATGTGTGATTACCTTATTTCCCTTTCGTTCTTGTTGTTTCTTTTGCTCTTCTATGTGCACATTGCACTCATTGCGATGAATGAAAGTTCAACTAAGGAGTGCTTCTTTTCACAGGTTGTTGACTTGATATCCTTTTGGTGATGCTTCCCGTAATCAAGCTGTTGGTTTTGCATATTTTAAAACATCATAAGTTATTCTTGGGTTTACTGTTTCATTGGCCCATGGGCATGCTTGCCTTGACATTTAGTATTGTACTTCTCTATTTCAAATTGGTACCCTTGTACCTTGTTATCTTGTCTGTTTTAATTTCATTACGATGCAATGTTGTTGTGTTTTGTCATTTATAGGCATCGGGAGGAGTTAGTCGCAAGACTTGAAGCACAAGAGAGAGCATTTGAAGAGATACGTAAGAAGCAAAGAAGATGAATTGGAAGCTCTAAGGAAGAGCCAGGAAGAGAAGAATGAAGCCTGGGCAAAGAAGCAAAAGGAGACGGATAATCTGCTTGATTTTCTCTTGAGGGCTCAAGCAACTCAGCAGTCCCAGTCCAAACCAGATGGTTCATGAATGCCATCCTTACATTGGAATCATCGGGAGAACATATGTGGTCTATAGTTAATATTAGTTTTCATCTTGTCTATTGTCTGTGTCAAACTTGAGTCAATTTTTTACTGTCATTTTTGTTTACAGAATGATTTGGCGGAGACAATTTCACATATAATATGATTTGACTTTCATATCAATTTAAGATGTGCTTTTTCTCTTTAAATTTTTTATATAATCTGATGTGAATTAAATATTTATTTTGATCGTAATTTAGATTCAAAAGAAAGTACATATATGTTGATGATGTCATCTTCATCCATAATAAAAGTAGTGGCACTAGTAGTGGGATAGCCGCTCGGGTGTTGATGTGGCATAAAGTTAGTGACGTTGCCTTCGCCAAGAATAATATGGTACAATATGGCATATTTTCTCCTAACATGTGACATTAATTGACCGTCATGGAAATAGAAATTCGAGTGACAGTTTATACAACGTCACCGAAGGTCCCAATTTCGATGACGTTTTTCTTGGCGTCTTGCCGTCACTAGGAGTAATCTGTGACGGGAATGTTCAACGATGCTTGTGACGCCCATAAAATGTCATCGGGGGGTAATTTGTGACGTTATTAGCTATTCGATGACATTTTTTAGCTCGTCATAGTAGGCCCGATCTCTTGTAGTGCAATCCGGATCTTCCAATGCTTCTTCGACCTTCATAGGTTCAATACTAGAGATGAAAGAATAGTTTTCACAAAAGTTAGCTAGACGAGTTTTAGAGCGAGTGATTCTCCCGGTTTGAATATCATTGTAGATCTGCTCGACGGGATGGTCTTTAGCAATTCTTGCTCAAACTCGTGAAAGCTTTTGCTTGGATCTTCGTTGAACATCTTCTTCATCTTGTTCTTCTTCTTGGCCTTCTTCATTGTTGGCGTTGTCGTTCTCTTTGTCGTGGTGGAGAAGGAGGTTGCCGACGTTCATCTTGATGCTCTTCCTCGCTTCCTTCATCTTGGTGTGTCCCACTTGTGGATGCTTCCGTGTCAACTCTTGGTTCACCTTGTCGTGAAGTAGAAGCTTCCACTTGGACGTATCGGTACTCTCCTTCACCTCCGTTGGACTTAACCTTGCCAATAGACAAGTCTTGGATTGCTTCCAAGGATCTTTGTCTCCCTACATCAATTGGCAATTGCTCTACTTATGAAGCCGTTAGATTCATCAAACTTCACATCTACCGCCTCTTCAACCTTTCGGTGAAATTGTTGTAGACACGGTATGTGTGAGAGTTTGAGCCATAACCTAGTAGGAAACCTTCATGAGACTTAGGAGCAAATTCGAACACGATGCTTATCAAGAATGTAGCACTTTGAGCCTAATACTCGAAACTATCCAACTTGGGGTTTGTTACCGGTGAGGAGCTCAGATGTCGCCTTGCCGAGTAGCTTGTGAAGGTACAAGCGATTTGTTGCATGACAAGTCGTCTAACCGCTTCGCCTGAAGTGCTTCGTGTCTTGTACTCATCAAGCATCGTTCTCACCATTTCGATGAGCGTCCGGTTCTTCCTCTCAACAACTCCATTTTGTTGAGGTGTGTACGTGTCGAGAACTCGTGTGAAATCCCTCTTCGTCAAGAAAGGTGTCCACATTTGCGTTCTTGAACTCCGTTCCGTTGTCGCTGCGAACCTTCTTGATCTTCACTTCAAATTGATTTTGGGCCTTCCTAGCGAAGTTTTTGAAGATCTTCTGAACCTGCGATTTATCATCGAGAAAGAACACCCACGTAAATCTAGAAAAATCATCAACTATAACTAGACCAAAATAATTTCCACCGAGACTCTTGTAAGAGTTGGGACCAAAGAGATCCATGTGAAGTAGCTCGAGTGGCCTCTTTGTGGTCATGATGTTCTTCACGGGATGCCTTCCTCCAACCTGTTTACCTACTTGACAAGCACTGCACAATCTATCCTTATCAAATATGACATCATTGACACCAAGGATATGATTCCCTTTAATAAGCTTGTCAAGGTTTCGCATACCAACATGACCTAGTCATCAATGCCATAACCAACCTTTTGAGGATTTAGCAATGAAGCAAGTTTTAGGTTGTGCCTTTTTAGATAAATCAACAATGTATAGATCACCTCTACGCACACCGGTAAAGACCATTTTATGATTGTCTCGATTTAAACATTAGGCAATCTACTTCAAGAATAAGACATTGCAACCAAATCAGCAAGTCTAGATACTGAAAGTAAGTTGTACCCAAGAGACTCAATGAGCATGACACTTTGTATGGAGCTATCATGTGAGATGGCCACCTTACCAAGGCCAACCACCTTACCCTTTGAGTTGTCACCAAAAGTGACATACTTTCTAGGACTATCATTTTCAAGAAGCTCACGAAACATGTCTTTATCTCCGTCATGTGATCGGTACATCCACCCGTCAAGAACCCATTCCTTTCCTCCCCGACACATATCCTCAAGATTTGCCATATGACCAAAATGTCTCATTGCACTGTCAAGATCAAGTCACTATCATCATCCTCATCATAGTATCCATGTTCAACATCGTCATGTGGTGGATCAAGTCCTAAAGAGGGTAATTCGTTAGAGTGAGTTCGACAAAGGATCTTGCTTATGAATTCTTATAGCTTCGGAAATAATATCACTAATAATTCCAAGATCTCCTTTGGCACGCATGATGTCAGTGAGTTCAAATAGACGATCACCAAACATAGGATCACTAGTATTCATCTTACTCAAGGCAATAGACTTATGGAGAATTTCATCAAGATTTTTCAAGGAATAATCTGGAAAGCGTTCCTCAAGAAATTTCCATATTGTGTAGGCACACTCAAAAAGTAGGCAAGATTCTAATCAAGTTTCTAGGCAAGCCTCTAGTGATAAGATTAATGCTTCTAAGATTTCTAGTCATGTCAATAGATTCATCAAGGGTAGGATGCATAGGATCAACATGAGGTGCACAAGGACTAGCAATGTACTTGCTCAAATGATATTGATTGAAAATTGCAAGCATCTCATTTTTCCACTCATGAAAATACTCTCCATCAAGAATAGGCACTCTATGTCTAAGACTCCCCAAAGTAGACTCATCCATCTTCCTCCAATGGTGATTAAACCAAAGCAATGGAGACCAATGCTCTGATACCACTTGTAGGACCTTGAGAAGAGGTGTCTAGAGGGGGGAATTAGAACTAAGTACCAAAGTTGCAGTTTTTAGCCCTTTTAAAGTTCAAGTGCAGTTTGGGCACAAGTTTAACATTCACAACACATAACAAGCAAGCATGCAAAGAGTATATGAGCAGCGGAAAGTAAAGCATGCAACTTGCAAGAATGTAAAGGGAAGGGTTTTGGAGGAATCAAACGCAATTGGAGACACGGATGTTTTTGGCGTGGTTCCGATAGGGTGGTGCTATCGTGACATCCACGTTGATGGAGACTTCAACCCACGAAGGGTAATGGTTGCGCGAGTCCACGGAGGGCTCCACCCACGAAGGTTCCACGAAGAAGCAACCTTGTCTTTCCCACCATGGCGTCGCCTCATGAAGGACTTGCCTCACTAGCGGTAGATCTTCACGTAAGTAGGCGATCTCCTTGCCCTTACAAACTCCTTGGTTCAACTCCACAATCTTGTCAGAGGCTCCCAAGTGACACCTAGCCAATCTAGGAGACACCACTCTCCAAGAAGTAACAAATGGTGTGTTGATGATGAACTCCTTGCTCTTGTGCTTCAAATGATAGTCTCCACAACACTCAACTCTCTCTCATAGGATTTGGATCTGGAGGAAACAGCATATGAGTGGAAAGCAACTTGGGAAGGCTAGAGATCAAGATTAATATGGTAGGACTGGAATATCTTGGCCTCAACACATGAGTAGGAGGTTCTCTCTAAATAGAATGTCGAAGTGTAGTTTTAGTCTGATGGCTCTCCCCACGAATGTAGAGGAGGTGGAGGGCTATATATAGCCTCCACACAAATCTAACCGTTACACACGATTTACCAAACTCGGTGGGACCGATTCAACAGACTCGGTCGGACCGATTTAGTAAACCTAGTGACCGTTAGGATTTTCGGTGGGACCGAAATGCAACTCGGTAGGACCGGTACGGTTAGGGTTAGGGCATAAAATAATCTCGGTGAGACCGATTACACAAACTCGGTGGGACCGATTTTGGTAATTAGCTAGCCAGAGAGTTGGTCAGGCAAACTCGGTTGAACCGATTATCAAACTCGGTAGGACCGATTTTGGTAATAAGTTAATCAGAGAGTTTGCATTGTAATCTCGGTAGTACCGATTGCTCAAACTCGGTGAGACCGATTTTGATAATGGACATACACAGAGAGATTACAATCCCATCTCGGTGAGATCGAGATCCCTATCGGTGAGACCGATTTGCCTAGGGTTTGTGTCATTGGCTAAGACATCAAAACTCGGTGGCGCCGGGTAGAAAGAATCAGTGGGGCCGAGTTTGACTTTAGGTTTAGGACATATGTGGATGTGAGGAAGTGGTTGAGGGTTTTTGGAGCATATCACTAAGCACATGGAGCAAGAGGCTCATTAAGCAACACCTCATCCCTCCTTGATAGTATTGGCTTTTCCTATAGACTCAATGTGATCTTGGATCAATGAAATGTAAAATGAAGAGTCTTGAGCTTGAAGCTTGAGCCAATCCTTTGTCCTTAGCATCTTGAAGGAGTTCCCACATCCTTTAGTCCATGCCACTCCAATGTTGAACTTATCTGAAATATACTAGATAAAAGTGTTAGTCCAACAAAAGATGTGTTGACATTAATTACCAAAACCACCTAGGGAGCACTTGTGCTTTCAATCTCCCCCTTTTTTGTAATTGATGACAACATACATCAAAGCTTCAGATAAGGATATAAAGAGTAGCAAGTAAAGCTTTGGAAAGACATGTAACAAGCATAGGCTCCCCCTACATGTATGCAATCATGTGAATATGAAATATAGAAGCATGTGAGAGCATAGCCATGATAGAGCAGGCAATGTGTTACATGTATCTTGGTCATATGCATCAGAGCAAGAAAAAATATTAAAGGAAATACCCTCATGCCTATGAGTCCTTCTTGCAAAGCAGTATGTACATCAAAGAGAATTCCTCATACACATGATTGTGATGCATATACTTACCTTGTAGTCTTGAGTAGGCTTAGGATGGAATGAACCTGTGTAAACAAGGTTAGATAACACGATACATCTACTAGCCGAGCAAAATGTAAGAAACCACAAGAATACCAAGACTGGGATGACATGTAGAGAGTGAGTACTAGGTACCATAGTTGATTAGACATGTTCCCAAGAGTAAAGATGTGCAATGAATTTCAATGATTTCTTTCCCTTAGATGTCTTGCTCCCCTAATCTAGCATGGGATCTTGGGAGAAGATAGGGAGCAGAAAATCAGAAATGAACGATATAAATAAACAGAGCTAATGCAAACAAATTGCAAGTAAGCACATATGAACATGCCTTTCCCCTCAAGAAGACATGTGGCATCTCTCCTCTTGAACACCAAGCATCTGGGATCCTTGAGAAATACTTTCTACTAGTATTCTCTCCCCACAGAGATCTCTTTCTCCCCCTGAAGGATCTCTCTCTCCAAATGATAAGCTTTGATGTGATCTCTCTCTCTCCCCCTTTGACATCAATTTCCAAGAAGGGCTTGATAAAGATGTAATCTCTCTCTCCCTCTGGAATTTGACGTGAACGGGTTTGATCCTTGAGTCACAACATAAAGAAATGATAAAAATGTGATGCTTGTAGAGGACAAGATTCATTGAGTGGAGCTGGATCAAAGGAAACACAAAATAAGTGGCAAACTATTTTTCCTGTTGTGAAATCGGTGGCACCGAGTGGTATGCTTTGGTGAGTATCAAGAGTTTTCGTTGAACCGAAAATAACAAATCGGTGTAACCGAGTTCATCGCAGGGAAAACACTTGTCACCTCCGCTCACTAGATTAATAAGATCTCACAAAGATTTGCAAGGAATTAACTTAAGGATCTGCAATGAATTGGATGCATAAAATGCAGAACAAAAAGAAAGAAATCTAGATGAAGTTTTTTTTTGAAAGGGGAAACAAATATGCATGAGACAAATGCAAAAACATAGAAGAAAACACAAGGGAACTTCATCTAGAGATGGTCGGCGATGAAGTCACCTATGTTAGAGTATATTGACTTAGGATTCAAGTGAGATCACTTATTCATAGGTCATCATCATCGTTTAAGCTCAAAAAGGGTGAGGGAGTCCCGGACTAGGGGGTGTCCGGATAGCCGGACTATCGTCACGGCCGGACTCCAAGACTATGAAGATACAAGATTGAAGACTTCGTCCCGTGTCCGGATGGGACTTTCCTTGGCATGGAAGGCAAGCTTGGCGATACGGATATGTAGATCTCCTACCATTGTAACCGACTCAGTGTAACCCTAACCTATCCGGTGTCTATATAAACCGGAGGGTTTTAGTCCGTAGGACAGAACAACAACAATCATACCATAGGCTAGCTTCTAGGGTTTAGCCTCCTTGATCTCGTGGTAGATCTACTTTTGTACTACCCATATCATCAATATTAATCAAGGAGTAGGGTTTTACCTCCATCGAGAGGGCCCAAACCTGGGTAAAAACATTGTGTCCCTTGTCTCCTGTTACCATCCGCCTAGACGCATAGTTCGGGACCCCCTACCCGAGATCTGCCGGTTTGACACCGACATTGGTGCTTTCATTGAGAGTTCCTCTGTCGCCACCGATAGGGCCCGATGGCTCCTTCGATCATCAACAACGACAGCGGTCCAGGTGAGACTTTTCTCCCGGACAGATCTTCGTGTTCGGCGGCTTTACCTTCGGCCAATTAAACAGCCATCCGGAAGCGAGATCGAAAGCTACGCCCCACAGCCATCAGTCAGATTTGAAGTTTGACCTATACGGCCGATATCCGCGGAGACTTGATCTTCGACGGATTCGAGCCGCAAGCTGCGCATGCGACTGTCTCGATGGGCATGATCTCGCTCTGCAGCCGAACAGTGCCGGAGGTCAGCACTAAAGATCCGCTCCGACCCTTAATTCAGAGCCGGATTCCCGATCGAGGACGAGTGGTTGGACACCGCCTGGGCTACAATCTCTCACTTAATCGAGCGAACTCCATCCCTGTCGCTGCGAAGACCTCAACTCCGGTGCCGGACTCCTCTCCGGACTCGAACCCTCCGCGCCCCCTTGTCGAATCCGATTGGGCGCCGGGTCATGGAGTTCACTTGCCCGCGGACATCTTTCGGACTCGCCCTTTGGCGACATCCTGAATTCACTAAAGTCTCTCTATTTATCCGGAGAGCCCTGGCCGGACTACGGACAGGAAGGTTGGGATGCGGACGACGAAGAAATTCAACGCCCACCCACCACCCACTTTGTAGCCACTGTTGATGATTTAACCGACATGCTCGACTATGACTCCGAAGACATCGACGGTATGGACGGCATTTACGCCGGAGACAACCAAGACCCAGCGCCTACATAGACGCTGGAAGGCCACCTCGTCATATGACATATACATGGTGGACATCCCGAAAGATGGGAACGACGATAGAACAACGGAGGATGACCCCTCCAAGAAACAGCCGAAGCACCGACGTCATCGGCGCCGCTCTAAATCCCGGCCACACAAAAACGGTGATTCCGCACGGAGATAATAGCACTGGACAGTGCGAAGAGAACCCCTCCAGCGGGACTCGCGCGGGAGGAGGGAGAAGCAAGTCCGCACGACAAGACGGCGAGAAAGAGAGGTCGAGGACGATAATTATGCGCCCTCCTCCGAAGATGAGGCAAGCCTCGGCGACGACAAATTTGTCGCGTGCACGAGGATCCCGCCGAACAGGAGGCGTTTCAAACGCGGGCTTATAGCCACGGCAAGCAGCCTCAAGAAAGCAGCAGCAGACTTAGAGCTGATCAAGACACCTGCTAGTGGCGGATGGACTGAAGTCCTTGCAGCCAAAGAGTATGAACTCGGCGCCCTACAAAGCTACCCCAAACGCAGGCCGTTGCCTCGACTAGAGGAGGAAGCACCCAAGTCGCCAGCGCACGACATGGCAGACCGGCCACCCCGTGGCTGCGACAGAGAAGCCTCTCGGCCCTCCGCTCAAGCCACACCCCGACGCCGCTCAAAAAGTACCAAGGCAAGGGAAAACGTGCCGGACTTGCGAGATATATTGGAGGATAAGGCAAAACATACAAGGTCGATCTACGGATCGCGTGGGCGCCAAAGAACACGGGATGATTACCGTCAGCGCCCGGATACAAAACCGGCCGGTCACGAACACACGATGAACAAAGCTCATATGAGCTACGTCGTGATATAGCCCAATCTGAGGCGCCGCACACCCACTATGCTTCACGATGAAGTAATGGATCATCAAATCGGAGGGCTTCAAGCCCGTAAACATCGAATCATCACGATGGTACCACAGATCATGCGGTGCGGATCGAGGATTATCTCCTCCATATCCACATGGCCCGCGGTGATGATCTACATGCCATCAAATACCTCCCCTGAAGCTTAAAGGACCAGCTCGGCATTGGCTCAACAGCTTGCGGCGAGAATCAATTGGTTGTTGGGAGGACCCGGAAGCCGCATTCCTTGATAACTTCCAGGGCACATATGTGCGACCACCAGACGCCGATGACCTTAGCCACATAATTCAGCAGCTGAAGAATCGGCGGACAATTCTGGACTCCGTTCCTAACAAAGAAAAATCAAATCGTTGACTGTCCGGATGCAGAGGCCCTTGCAGCCTTCGAACATAACATCCGTGACGAGTGGCTTGCCCGGCACCTATGACAGGAAAAGCCGAAATCTATGGCAGCCCTCACAACCCTCATGACTCGCTTTTGTGCGGGAGAGGATAGCTGGCTAGCTCGAAGCAACAACTTGGCCAAACTTCCTGATAGTCCGGATACCAAGGACAACAATGGCAGGTCGCGTCACAACAAGAACAAGCGCCACATTAACGGCGATAATACTGAAGATACGGCCGTCAATGCCGGATTCAGAGGCTCTAAACCCGGTCAGCGGAAGAAGCCATTCAAAAGAAATACCCAGGGCCCATCCAACTTGGACCGAATACTCGATCGCATGCGGATACATGGCACCCCGGAAAACCAGCCAATCACACCAACAGGGACCTTGGGTGTTCAAGCAAGCGAGCAAGTTAAGTGCCGAACTCAATAACAAGGGCTGCATAGCGATGGCGAAGAAGAGCCCGGCCGTCGAGCAATAAAGGACAGAAGGGTTTTCCTCACGCAAGTGCGGACGGTGAACATGATATACGCAACCCACATACCCGAAGGGAGCGGAAGGCGTGCACTAAAGGGGCGTATATGCGATGGAGCCATCGCCCCAAAGTTCAACCCATGGTCTTCCTGCCCGATCACCTTCGATCGAAGGGACCACCCACTAGCATCCGTCACGGCGGCTTCGCGCATTGGTTCTTGACCCAATTATCGACGGATTTCACCTCACTAGAGTCACGATGGATTTGGCGGCGACCTTTGAACCTGCTTTATCGGGATACAGGCGCAAATTGGGCATTGACCCTCAAGGATTAAACCTACAAAGATGACCTTTAAAGGCGTCATACCGGGTGTAGAGGCCAGTTATGCAGGCTCGATTACACTTTCGAAGTGGTCTTCGGATCTCCGGATAACTTCCAAGCGAAGAGTTAATCTTCGACATCGTCCCATTCGCAGCGGCTATCACGCGATCGCTTCGGACGAACCGCATTTGCAAGTTCAATGCGGTGCCGCACTACGCATACCTCAAGCTCAAGATGCCAGGCCCTCAAGGAGTAATCACGGTCAATGGAAACACCGAACGCTCTCTCCCGGACGGAGGAGCATCTGGCTGACCCTCATGGCGGAGGTGCAAAGCAGCCTCTCACGGCAATTCTCGAGTCCGGCCACTAAGCGTCCGGACAGCCAAGCGCCGGAGTAACCTGCAACAAGACCACAGCACGATTCAAGCACGAGTAGCAATCCGGCCCTCGCGAAATTGCGAAACCGGTATTACTGGCGTACATAATTACGCTCTGGAGATACCATGGGCATATGGGGAGGGCAAGACAGCGGCACGCCAAGAGTGCGGCTAGACCGCACTGTGGGCTACCGCTTGTGTCAATTCTTTTTTCTTTTTTCCTTTTTCTTTTCTTTTACTTTCAGGACTCCGTCTTGAGCAGTCCTGTCCGGCACTTGAATCGCCCGAACTCACGATGCAACAGCCGAGAAGCGGAAGGCCACGTCAAGTGTTCGGTGGTCTCATATGAGCATTATACCTGTTTTACATACCATCCCGCAGCTTACCCACGGAGGGGACATGTTAGATAGTCCCATCCCTTGCTTATCGCACTATTTGTATCGTCCTACTTCCATTGCAGTACCTTTTTGAATAAACAATACATAGCTCTTGCTTATTATTGCTTTACTTCCTTTATATATACACATATGTTTATTTCACGACATGTTGCAACCGTACACCGTGGTACGGCCAATACACCAGGGGCTTAAGTATCCCAAAATTATGGTGTGATAAAGTCCGAACACTTTCACAAGTGCGGCACCCCGAACTTATAGCATTATATGAATTGGCTCCGAATCATGTCTTTGGTCAATAGTTGGGTTTGCCCGGCTCCCGTGTTTTGGTACCTTACGTTCCGCTATATCGGCTAAGGTAGCACCGGGAGAGCCACTGCGATTGTGCCCCAGTTATTCTGGGTCGAGCACCTCAGTGGAGAAAACTAAAACTGACCGTCATGATAAGGCGAGAGCCGGTCACTATTCGAGAGGTTTTTTCGGGTCCCTAAAGACTTATGTCGCTTAGAGCGAGGAACCGGAATTATCCGGCCAAGGCGTGGATAGCGCCCCGAACTCGGTCTTCCGAATACTAGGGGCTTCGCCGAAATTTAAAATTATAGAATTCTATGGCTAAGTGAGAGTGTTCAAGCATTATAAGTCCAGTTGCCTTGTTCGCTGTGTTGAGCACCTCCCTAGATGGACCCAAGAATGGGAACAAGAGTGCTCAAGTTTATCACGAACACCCCAGCACTCGTGGCATGGGGGCTGAAGCCAACGACTTGCCATCTCTCAAATTTGATAAACGGCCGCACAGAAGGTAATATTTTAAATTAATAAGCGTTGCTTAGCGCATATGAACAAGTTTTCAGCGTATAGAATAACAAACGCGAGTCTATTCAAAAATTACATCTTTGGAGCACTCATCCGCTATTCGGCGAAAGCACCCTTGAGGAGGCCCTCATAATACATTTCGGGCGTCACGAGGCTCATGGCCCTTGGTGGCCCGTCCGTCACAAGCTTCTCCGCATCCAGCTTGCCCGGTGCACTTTAGCATGGGCAGGGCCCGACGGACCCTTCAATGCAGACGGAGCGCTTTGATAACTTCAAGCGGCGGACAGGCATCCACCGGCCATTGCACCAAGCCGAAGTAGCTCCGGGCATGGCCTCCAATGGCCAGCCGCTCTATAAGGCCCCTCATGGCCTATTCGGCGACCTTGTGGAGCTCGACCAGCTGCTTCAGCTGGTCGCTTAGGGGCACCGGATGTCCGGCCTCAGCATACTGAGACCAGAACACCTTCTCCGTGGAGCTCCCCTCCTGGGCGCGGTAGAACGCGGCCGCATCAGACGCACTACGGGGCAAATCTGCGAATGCTCCTGGAGAGCTCCGAATCCGGGTAAGTAATAGGTAATTAACTTTTACATTCTTGCTTTGCATAAAGAATGCCTTACCTGCCGCTATCTTCTTTAGTGCTTCGATTTCTTGGAGGGCTTTTTGGGCCTCGGCCTTAGCAGCTTTGGCACTCCCAAGAGCCGAGGCAAGCTCGGACTCTCGGGTCTTTGAGTCACGCTCCAAACCCTCGTGTTTCTTCACGAGAATCTGGAGCTCTTGCCGCACCTCCGCCAGCTGCTCCTCCCCTTTCTCTCGCTCGGTGCGCTCAGCAGCCGCTTTGTTTTCGGCCACGGCCACCGCTTCCCTCAGGGTCTCCACCTCGTTCGTGGCCCCTGCGGTACCCATGTTATTTCTGTTATTTTTTGCAACCAAAACCTTTTCCATAAGGTATTTCTTACCTTCCTTGTCCTCGAGCTGCTTCTTGGCTTGTCCGAGCTCGTTCTCGGAACGCTCGAGGTTCTGCTTCAATGTATTGACCTCCGCAGTCAGTGCGGCAGAGGTCAGCAGCGCAGCCTGCATTCCCATATTGACATACTTATATTAGACTCCTGCGTATATCTTTTTAGATCCTCAGTCCGACTTTTCTTTCCAAACACCGAACTAAGCATTAGGGGCTACCGTCTACGCGGTAACATTTTTATATGTTTTAAATTTACCTCAAAGCCTGTTAGAAGGCTGGTACAGGCTTGGTCGATCCGCTCTTGGCGGATCGAACTGTCCGGATCACCACACTCATAACGATGCGGTGCTCCTCCTCGATGGAGGCGCCGTTGGCGCCTCCGAGCTATCCGGTGCCTCCGATTGACGGAGGACACCAGCGTCTTACCCTTCTTGCGAAGGATCCGCTGTCCAGGACTTCGAACCCGATGGTTCGGCATGGAGTCCGGACGAGGGTCGAGCTTAGAGCCCCTGAGGGCTTGCCCCCAGCGCCTGAATCCGGGAGGTCGCCTTGTGGTGCCTCCTGCTACCTCCTCTTGACCAAGCCCTCCTTGGGGCCCCCACCAGTGTCGTCCATGGCGTGAGGCGCAGGAGGCGACTGGAAGCGAGGCACTCTCCATTTCCGGCGAGCCCGAGGACCCGCTCAATGAATTGGCGAAGCTCGCCCTTGGCGGGCTGCATGATTGTTCGGCATTAGAGAACACTATACAATTATGAAAAACCATGGGTATCCGAACACTTACGATCTCGCCAGGGCTTGGCCCTTGTTGGCGATCCTCCTCGTCGTCATCGGCGTTGGTGGAGAAGTCCCGGAGGAAGGGTTCTTCCCTTCTTGGACCCTCCGGCCTCCCCGTTGGGGTGGCCTTCCTTTCTTCTCCTCCCTCACCTTTGGAGAGGAGCTTCTTCTTCCTCCTCGTCCTCGTGGAGAAGATTACGCTTGATCAAGCGGCACCTAGCGTCGGGAACTCCTTCGAGTTCCCGTGGCCTCCTTCTTGGCCTTCTTCTCGGCACCACATGAGGCGCCGGAGCCAACAGCCGTCAATCGGGCGTCCTCCGGTCTTCCGGCAAAGGCCGGACAGTTAATCTGTCTGCCGTCTTCAGCCAGTCCTGTCAAAAATTAGGGAGTTTTAGATCCCGCATAGAGTCAATCTATGAAAAAGAGTCCCGTAAAGGGTAAAATAACTTACCTCGCCGGCCGGACGCCGCACGCTGTACCCGCGATCTTTGGTAGCGGATGCTGGGGCTTCAGCGCCCTTGAACAGCACCTTCCGAGCATCTTCGTGCAAGTATCGAAGAGCCGGCTCAAGGTTCGTGTCAGCCGGATCAAACCCCACAAATTAAAGGCCCGTCGTTGGTAGGGGAGAATCCGCGGATGAGCATCACTGGATTACGTCGACAAGCTTGAGATTCTTGTCCACCAGGTTTTGGGCGCATATCTGGAGTCCGGATAGCTCTTCCGAATCCCCACGTCGAGCCCGCTTCTTTCCATGACGAGAGCCGTGGGAAGCCAGATCTGAATTCGGGGGCCGCCGCCCATTCAGGGTCGCGTGGCTCGGCGATATAGAACCACCCCGATTGCCACCCCTTTACTGTCTCCTCAAAAGTGCCCTCGAGCCATAGGACCTTGGCCATCTTGCCAACCATGGCGCCTCCGCACTCCGCTTGGCGGCTGCCCACTACCTTGGCGGACGTTGAAGATCTTGACCATAAGCGAAGTGGGGCTGGATCTTGAAGGAAGGCCTCACACACGACGATAAACGCCGAAATGTTGAGGATGAAATTGAGGCCAGTCGTGGAAGTCCAGGCCATAGTAGAACATGAGCCCCGGACAAAAGGGTGAAGTGGAAAACCCTAGTCCATGGAGGAAGTGGGGTAGAAACACTACCCTCTCATGGGGCCCGGGGTTGGAATGAGCTGCCCCGCCAGGCAGCTTTGTCTGTGATGTTGCCGGACAAGTATCCGGCCTCCCGCAGCTTGGTGATGTGCCCTTCCTTGACAGAGGAGGCCATCCACCTGCCTCCCGCTCCTGACATGGTTGGGGAAAGGTTGAGGTGGGATGTGCGGACTTGGGCGTTGGAGCTCGAGTGCGCGGAAATGGATAAGCAAAGGAGGAAGAGGGCGTGGGTGAAAAGGTGGATCCTTATCCCCTTATATGGACGAATGACTATGCGTCCCCACTGACTGGTAAAACTCGCTTATTTCCCAAGCGTCGTAATCAATGGCGCGGATGGGTTACCCACGTCCGTATTGATGAGAATCCCGGAATAAGGGGCACGATCTATGCTTTGATAAGACATGCCAAGGAAACCGCCTCGCTAAACACGCTGAGGTGGAGCGAAGAAAACGATTCATGTAAAGGCACGGCCGTGGTGTGATGTCACGCCCGCTGAATACGTCAGCAGATCTGTCAAAGTTATTCTCTCTACGGTGATATGTGGAACTTGTTTTGCAGAGCGGACACTATCCTTGTGTTCAAAACCTTCTATGAAGTATTCGAGGAGGAACCCGCCTTGCAATGCCGAAGACAACATGCGGCGCCCGGACTTCGTCGTCATTGAAGCCTGGTTCAGGAGCTCTTGAGGGAGTCCGGACTAGGGGTGTCCGGATAGCCGGACTATCGTCACGGCCGGACTCCAAGACTATGAAGATACAAGATTGAAGACTTCGTCCCGTGTCCGGATGGGACTTTCCTTGGCGTGGAAGGCAAGCTTGGCGACACGGATATGTAGATCTCCTACCATTGTAACCGACTCTGTGTAACCCTAACCTATCCGGTGTCTATATAAACCGGAGGGTTTTAGTCCGTGGGGACGTAACAACAACAATCATACCATAGGCTAGCTTCTAGGGTTTAGCCTCCTTGATCTCGTGGTAGATCTACTCTTGTACTACCCATATCATCAATATTAATCAAGCAGGAGTAGGGTTTACCTCCATCGAGAGGGCCGAACCTGGGTAAAAACATTGTGTCCCTTGTCTCCTGTTACCATCCGCCTAGACGCACAGTTCGGGACCCCTACCCGAGATCCGCCGGTTTTGACACCGACAATGGGGTTACCATTTTTCGTTTAAGCATCTTGATGTATTCACATCTTGTCGAGTTGCTTTAGCTCATGACTTGGAGTAAAGCTTCTCTAAGATGGAATAACATACCTTGGTTGGTGGTGTTGTCCATGTAGTTGAACTTGTATGAGTTGCTCGAGGTTGATGTAGTTCATCAAGAATTTGGAGCACCACTTGGAATTTGAGTCCATCTACCTACATGTGTTAGATCTTGCAAGGAAGAGCACTTGTGTATCCAAAAATGACAATCATGAAGCTTAACATAGAATTTGTCAAAGGATATGTTCGAATGGTTTCGTGCTTCCTTGTCTTCAACCACCTTTGTATAGAGACTTGGTGATGTAGAAATTGCTCAAGATGAGAGTAGGTTACAATCTCATGAAATTTGATTCAACCAAGTACCTACATGGGTTAGATAGCATGCAAGATACAAATATATCCAAGACATAAGATTTTCATCATAAGAGAAATATCAGGGATTAGTCATAAGCTCGTGTCTTGCATGTATCCAATGGAGTTTCTACTCCAAGTTTGAAGCATCAATGATGTTCAATTCTCCTCTTAACCTGCAAAACACTTTCTCATCAAGAGGTTTAGTGAATATATCCGCTAATTGCTTTTTGATGCGAACATGCTTAAGATCAATGTCACCCTTAGCAACATGATCTCGAATGAAATGATGACGAACTTCAATATGCTTAGTTCGAGAATGTTGCACAGGATTATGACCAATTTTGATAGCACTTTCATTGCCACACAGCAATGGAACATGTTTCACATATATCCCATAATCTTTAAGAGTTTGGGTCATCCAAAGTAATTGAGCACAACATGAACCAGCAGCAATATATTCCGCTTCAAGGTGGATAAGGATCTTGAGATTTGTTTCTTGGAGGACCAAGACACAAGAGATCTACCAAGAAATTGACAAGTACCCGAAGTGGACTTTCTATCAACCTTGTCTCCGGCATAGTCCGAGTCAGAGTAGCCAACAAGATGAAAAGAGGCCCTCTTAGGATACCAAATGCCAAAGTTTGGTGTATGGATTAAGTATCTCACTATCCTTTTCACAGCCTTAAGATGACATTCTTTAGGAGCAGCTTGATATCTTGCACACATGCACACACTTAGCATAATATCGGGACGTGAAGCACATAGGTATAACAATGAACCAATCATAGAGCGATAAACCTTTTGATCAACCAGTTCACCATCTTTGGTCAAATCAAGATGTCCACTAGTAGGCATGGGTGTAGACATACCTTTGCATTCTTGAATATTGAACTTCTTGAATAAGTCCTTAGTGTACTTCGTTTGAGAGACAAAAGTACCTTCCTTAGTTTGCTTAATTTGCAACCCAAGAAAGAATTTGAGTTCACTCATCATAGACATCTCAAACTTCTCCGACATTAGCTTCCCAAACTTTTCACTAAAATGAGGGTTAGTTGAACCAAATATAATATCATCAACATAGATTTGGCACACAAATAGTTCACCATTAACCCTTTTTGTAAAGAGTGTGGAATCAATTTTCCCAATTTCAAAGCCTCTTTCAATAAGGAACTTGGTCAAGCATTTATACCATGCTCTAGGAGCTTGTTTAAGACCATAAAGAACTTTGTGAAGTTTGTAAACATGATTGGGTTTCTTAGGATTGACAAAGCCGGGAGGTTGCTTAACATAAACTTCCTCCTCTATTTCACCATTTAGAAAAGAACTTTTAATGTCCATTTGGTACAATGTGATATCATGGTGATTAGCATCGGCAAGTAAGATGCTAATAGACTCAAGTCTAGCAACGGGAGCATAAGTCTCACCATATTCCATACCTTCGACTTGTGTGTAGCCTTGGGCAACGAGACGTGCTTTGTTGCGAACTACTTGTCCATCTTCATCTTGCTTGTTGCGAAACACCCATTTGGTACCGATGTTGTGGTTGTTGTCGGGCTTCTCAACCAATGTCCAAACTTGGTTTCTCTCAAAGTTGTGTAGCTCTTCATGCATAGCATTTATCCAATCCGGATCTTCCAATGCTTCTTCGACCTTCATAGGTTCAATACTAGAGATGAAAGAATAGTTTTCACAAAAGTTAGCTAGACGAGTTTTAGAGAGAGTGATTCTCCCGGTTTGAATATCATTGTAGATCTGCTCGACGGGATGGTCTTTAGCAATTCTTGCTCAAACTCGTGAAAGCTTTTGCTTGGATCTTCGTTGAACATCTTCTTCATCTTGTTCTTCTTCTTGGCCTTCTTCATTGTTGGCGTTGTCGTTCTCTTGTCGTGGTGGAGAAGGAGGTTGCCGACGTTCATCTTGATGCTCTTCCTCGCTTCCTTCATCTTGGTGTGTCCCACTTGTGGATGCTTCCGTGTCAACTCTTGGTTCACCTTGTCGTGAAGTAGAAGCTTCCACTTGAATGACGAGGTACTCTCCTTCACCTCCGTTGGACGAACCTTGCCAATAGACAAGTCTTGGATTGCTTCCAAGGATCTTTGTCTCCTACATCAATTGGCAATTGCTCTACTTGCGAGTAGTTAGATTCATCAAACTTCACATCTACCGCCTCTTAAACCTTTCGGGTGAAATTGTTGTAGACACGGTATGTGTGAGAGTTTGAGCCATAACCTAGTAGGAAACCTTCATGAGACTTAGGAGCAAATTGAGCAGCGATGCTTATCAAGAATGTAGCACTTTGAGCCTAATACTCGAAAGTATCCAACTTGGGGTTTGTTACCGGTGAGGAGCTCAGATGCCGCCTTGCCGAGTAGCTTGTGAAGGTACAAGCGATTTGTTGCATGACAAGTCGTCTCAACCGCTTCGCCCGTAAGTGCTTCAAAGGTGTCTTGTACTCATCAAGCATCGTTCTCGCCATTTCGATGAGCGTCCGGTTCTTCCTCTCAACAACTCCATTTTGTTGAGGTGTGTACGTAATGTAGAACTCGTGTGAAATCCCCTCTTCGTCAAGAAAGGTTTCCACATTTGTGTTCTTGAACTCCGTTCCGTTGTCGCTGCGAACCTTCTTGATCTTCACTTCAAATTGATTTTGGGCCTTCCTAGCGAAGTTTTTGAAGATCTTCTGAACCTGCGATTTATCATCGAGAAAGAACACCCACGTAAATCTAGAAAAATCATCAACTATAACTAGACCAAAATAATTTCCACCGAGACTCTTGTAAGAGTTGGGACCAAAGAGATCCATGTGAAGTAGCTCGAGTGGCCTCTTTGTGGTCATGATGTTCTTCACGGGATGCCTTCCTCCAACCTGTTTACCTGCTTGACAAGCACTGCACAATCTATCCTTATCAAATATGACATCGTTGACACCAAGGATATGATTCCCTTTAATAAGCTTGTCAAGGTTTCGCATACCAACATGACCTAGTCATCAATGCCATAACCAACCTTTTGAGGATTTAGCAATGAAGCAAGTTTTAGGTTATGCCTTTTTAGAGAAATCAACAATGTATAGATCACCTCTCACGCATTACCGGTAAAGACCATTTTATGATTGTCTCGACGAAACACTTGGCAATCTACTTGATAAATAAGACATTGAAACCGAAATCAGCAAGTCTAGATAATCTTTGAAAGTAAGTTGTACCCAAGAGACTCAATGAGCATGACACTTTGTATGGAGCTATCATGTGAGATGGCCACCTTACCAAGGCCAACCACCTTACCCTTTGAGTTGTCACCAAAAGTGACATACTTTCTAGGACTATCATTTTCAGCAAGCTCACGAAACATGTCTTTATCTCCGGTCATGTGATCGGTACATCCACTGTCAAGAACCCATTCATTAAATTCACTCTCTGTCATATTTTCCAGCTTCAGTTATTAAAACATGCCACCAGTTCTGGAGAGTGATATGCATAGCAGGGAATATCTTGCGGAACATAAACGCAAGGGTAAGGCGTATTTGAAGGAAAGGGATGCAAGGATTGCGGAACGCAAGGCTGCAGAGCGGGAGCATCTTAAAGGCATACAAAGCTTAGCTCGTAGCCTTGTATACCCTAGTGCCTCTAATGCGCAACCGACACAAAATGCACGAGGTGCTGATGATCGCAGCGACTCAGAGTATGAACCAGATGCTGAAGAGGAGGCCCATGGAGAGGAAGAGGATTTGATAGATGAAGAGGAGGTCGATGTTGCTAAGTCCAAAGCAATGGTAATATATCATGCAGACTTACATCTTAAATAATATGTACAATGTGGATTCACTGGCTTTAATTTCGCCTTGGTTGTATCATGTATATGTCGTTGTGCACTATAAGTATCACAAATAGTTGACTCAAAATATTTATTCACATTTTCTGTCAATATAGATGATGATATCTTTGTTCACTGCATTCCTATTTGAAACTATGCTGCCATTGCACAAGTTACTGTTGATTACCTGCCTTGTTTGACTCACTTGTTTGACCTGTGCACTGAAGGTTCTACCATGCCAAAAACGAAAAAGCGTGGCGAGATCCAAAATAGTGCAAAGTGGCTACCTCAAGAATAACAAGATCTAGAGCTACCACAACAATCGGTCAGTTGAAGCTACAAACCATCAAGAACGATGCACCAAATCCAACAAACACATCACCTCACCTAACTTCTAAGGATAGCAACTCGCTTGATGCTGATTCAGGGGTACAAGGTTCCCAAGACATGATAGGCACATCTGAACAATCAGATAACATGATAACATTACAAGGCCAAGGTATATGCGACATCATCGCTTCACCCCTTCTATTTTCCACTTGAAATTGTAACCTTCTAATTTATCTCGCCAGTTTGTAATGTAGATGCGTTAGCATGCTCCATCGGTCCAATCGATCCACGACCGTCAAGGAGAGGTCGTGGACGTAGACCAACCATGGGGCATGGGCTTGAGGAGTATGCAAGCGAAATGGAGGGAGGAAAATGCGTATTGATTTTCTGGCGAGGGAAAGTGAGACCTGAGACCCAGTCCAAGCAGCAAAGCTTTCTTAGTGTGGTATCCACATCGGGAGCAGAATGCATGTTGCTCTACGCCTTTGGAAGGACTATGCCAAAGCCCACTCAAACATGTTATTCCCCATGCTATTAAAGATATTGCGGTGGGATAGTTTCCTTCAATTTTCATACACGTGTTCACATGTCGCATAGTCAATTTAGTGATATATCGTATATATGATTGTTATTTCAACTTAACTTTGAGATGGAAAAGGATGACAAGGTTGGGAATGATGTATGCACAAAAGTAATCCGGAAAGGGTGTTCGACAACAACGCTACAGGCTAAAGAAGAAATACTTCAATGGTTATATCTTGCTCGAGAAGCATTATCAAATAAGCCAGCAAACATTACTCACGAGAATTGGACCAGCCTTGTCAATAAATGGTCCGATGAAAGAAACAAGGTTTGTAACAATATATGCGACCAACAATAGTTTTTGCACTCACATCTACTGTACCATATGTAAATACTTATATTAATTTTCTTTATGTAGCAATTGTGTCAAATGAATAAGGAAAACCGAGAAGCTGTCAAGCATCACCAGAAGACAGGATCTATGTCTTATGTTGCCTATTTCAGCAAACTTGTAAGAATTCCAAATATCTTATGTGTAGTCCTATGTCTATTGCATCTGGCCAATATATATGTAGTAGTAATGTTACAATTTCATATATCTTGTAGAAAAAAGACAAGTACAATAATCAGGAACCAAGTCCCATTGAGTTTTTCATAGATAACGATACAAACAAAGAAGATCGGTAGCATGAGCGAGCCAAAGACTTCTAGCTCATGTAAGATTACTTCCTCTATTGTTTATGACTTGAAATAGATTCTCATATTGATCAAGTGTAATCTAGCATATGAACTTTGCCTTAGCATCAATGTTTTTCTTTATACTATAGAATGCGATGGAAAAGAAAAGGAAAACACAATCAGAAGGTGAGCAACCAGATCTCGATAAATGATTGTGGCTGAAGTTCTAAAGGACGAAAGCGCCCATAACACCTTCCTTTCCAAAGATGGGGTATGCATCAAGATCTGGGAGGTCTGGGAGCTCTACTTCATCAGCCCAGATCCGAATTTTAGAAGAAAGAATTGAACAGAAGGATAGAGAGGCAAGAGATGCAAATGACAGGTGATTACCTTATTTCCCTTTCTGTTCTTGTTGTTTCTTTTTGCCTGCTTCTATGTGCACATTGCACTCATTGCAGTGAATGAAAGTTCAACTAAGGAGTGCTTCTTTTCACCTGGGTTGTTGACTTGATATCCTTTTGGTGATGCTTCCTGTAATCAAGCTGTTGGTTTTGCATATTTTAAAACATCATAAGTTATTCTTGGGTTTACTGTTTCATTGGCCCATGGGCATGCTTGCCTTGACATTTAGTATTGTACTTCTCTATTTCAAATTGGTACCCTTGTACCTTGTTATCTTGTCTGTTTTAATTTCATTACGATGCAATGTTGTTGTGTTTTGTCATTTATAGGCATCGGGAGGAGTTAGTCGCAAGACTTGAAGCACAAGAGAGAGCATTTGAAGAGATACAGAAGAAGCAGCAAGATGAATTGGAAGCTCTAAGGAAGAGCCAGGAAGAGAAGAATGAAGCACAGGCAAAGAAGCAAAGGAGACGGATAATCTGCTTGATTTTCTCTTGAGGGCTCAAGCAACTCAGCGATCCAGTCCAAACCAGATGGTTCATGAATGCCATCCTTACATTGGAATCATCGGGAGAACATATGTGGTCTATAGTTAATATTAGTTTTCATCTTGTCTATTGTCCGTATGTCAAACTTGAGTCAATTTTTTGTCATTTTGTTTACAGAATGATTTAAGGAGACAATTTCACATATAATATGATTTGACTTTCATATCAATTTAAGATGTGCTTTTCTCTTTAAATTTTTTATATAATCTGATGTGAATTAAATATTTATTTTGATCGTAATTTAGATTCAAAAGAAAGTACATATATGTTGATGATGTCATCTTCATCCATAATAAAAGTAGTGGCACTAGTAGTGGGATAGCCGCTCGGGTGTTGATGTGGCATAAAGTTAGTGACGTTGCCTCGTCACCGAATATGGTACAATATGGCATATTTTCTCCTAACATGTGACATTAATTGACCGTCATGGAAATAGAAATTCGAGTGACAGTTTATACAACGTCACCGAAGGTCCCAATTTCGATGACGTTTTTAGCGTCTTGGCAAATCACTAGGAGTAATCTGTGGACAGCGGGAATCCGTGATTTAGCTTGTGGACGCCCATAAAATGTCATCGGGGGTAATTTGTGGCGTTATTAGCTATTCGATGACATTTTTAGCTCGTCATCATAGTAGGCCCGATCTCTTGTAGTGCAATCCGGATCTTCCAATGCTTCTTCGACCTTCATAGGTTCAATACTAGAGATGAAAGAATAGTTTTCACAAAAGTTAGCTAGACGAGTTTTAGATCGAGTGATTCTCCGGTTTGAATATCATTGTAGATCTGCTTTCGACGGGATGGTCTTTAGCAATTCTTGCTCAAACTTCGTGAAAGCTTTTGCTTGGATCTTCGTTGAACATCTTCTTCATCTTGTTCTTCTTCTTGGCCTTCTTCATTGTTGGCGTTGTCGTTCTCTTGTCGTGGTGGAGAAGGAGGTTGCTGACGTTCATCTTGATGCTCTTCCTCGTTTCCTTCATCTTGGTGTGTCCCACTTGTGGATGCTTCCGTGTCAACTCTTGGTTCACCTTGTCGTGAAGTAGAAGCTTCCACTTGGACAGACGAGGTACTCTCCTTCACCTCCGTTGGACCTAACCTTGCCAATAGACAAGTCTTGGATTGCTTCCAAGGATCTTTGTCTCCTACATCAATTGGCAATTGCTCTACTTACAGTCGTTAGATTCATCAAACTTCACATCTACCGTCTCTTCAACCTTTCGGGTGAAATTGTTGTAGACACGGTATGTGTGAGAGTTTGAGCCATAACCTAGTAGGGAACCTTCATGAGACTTAGGAGCAAATTCGTAACAGCGATGCTTATCAAGAATGTAGCACTTTGAGCTGAATACTCGAAAGTATCCAACTTGGGGTTTGTTACCGGTGAGGAGCTCAGATGCCGCTTCTTGCCGAGTAGCTTGTGAAGGTACAAGCGATTTGTTGCATGACAAGCTGTCTCAACCGCTTCTGCCTTAAGTGCTTGATTGTCTTGTACTCATCAAGCATCGTTCTCGCCATTTCGATGAGCGTCCGGTTCTTCCTCTCAACAACTCCATTTTGTTGAGGTGTGTACGTAATGAGAACTCGTGTGAAATCCCTCTTCGCTCAAGAAAGGTGTCCACATTTGCGTTCTTGAACTCCGTTCCGTTGTCGCGAACCTTCTTGATCTTCACTTCAAATTGATTTTGGGCCTTCCTACCGAAGTTTTTGAAGATCTTCTGAACCTGCGATTTATCATCGAGAAAGAACACCCACGTAAATCTAGAAAAATCATCAACTATAACTAGACCAAAATAATTTCCACCGAGACTCTTGTAAGAGTTGGGACCAAAGAGATCCATGTGAAGTAGCTCGAGTGGCCTCTTCGTGGTCATGATGTTCTTCACGGGATGCCTTCCTCCAACTTTGTTTACACCTTGACAAGCCTTTGCACAATCTATCCTTATCAAATATGACATCATTGACACCAAGGATATGATTCCCTTTAATAAGCTTGTCAAGGTTTCGCATACCAACATGACCTAGTCATCAATGCCATAACCAACCTTTTGAGGATTTAGCAATGAAGCAAGTTTTAGGTTGTGCCTTTTTAGAGAAATCAACAATGTATAGATCACCTCTACGCACACCAGTAAAGACCATTTTATGATTGTCTCGACGAAACACTTGGCAATCTACTTCAGTAAATAAGACATTGAAACCGAAATCAGCAAGTCTAGAATCTTTGAAAGTAAGTTGTACCCAAGAGACTCAACGAGCATGACACTTTGTATGGAGCTATCATGTGAGATGGCCACCTTACCAAGGCCAACCACCTTACCCTTTGAGTTGTCACCAAAAGTGACATACTTTCTAGGACTATCATTTTCAGAAGCTCACGAAACATGTCTTTATCTACGGTCATGTGATCGGTACATCCACTGTCAAGAACCCATTCCTTTCCTCCTGACACATATCCCCGAAGATTTGCCATACGACCAAAATGTCTCATTGCATCGTCAAGATCGAAGTCACTATCGTCATCCTCATCATAGTATCCATGTTCAACATCGTCATGTGGTGGATCAAGTCCTAAAGAGGGTAATTCGTTAGAGTGAGTTCGACAATGATCTTGCTTATGAATTCTTATAGCTTCGGAAATAATATCACTAATAATTCCAGCATCTCCTTTGGCACGCATGAGGTCTGTGAGTTCAAATAGACGATCACCAAACATAGGATCACTAGTATTCATCTTAGTCAAGGCAATAGACTTATGGAGAATTTCATCTAGGTTTTTCAAGGAATAATCTGGAAAGCGTTCCTCAAGAAATTTCCATATTGTGTAGGCACACTCAAAAGTAGGCAAGATTCTAATCAAGTTTCTAGGCAAGCCTCTAGTGATAAGATTAACAGTTCTAAGATTTCTAGTCATGTCAATAGATTCATCAAGGGTAGGATGCATAGGATCAACATGAGGTGCACAAGGACTAGCAATGTACTTGTTCAAATGATATTGATTGAAAATTGCAAGCATCTCATTTTTCCACTCATGAAAATACTCTCCATCAAGAATAGGCACTCTATGTCTAAGACTCCCCAAAGTAGACTCATCCATCTTCCTCCAATGGTGATTAAACCAAAGCAATGGAGACCAATGCTCTGATACCACTTGTAGGACCTTGAGAAGAGGTGTCTAGAGGGGGGGAATTAGAACAAAGTACCAAAGTTGCAGTTTTTAGCCCTTTTAAAGTTCAAGTGCAGTTTGGGCACAAGTTTAACATTCACAACACATAGCAAGCAAGCATGCAAAGAGTATATGAGCAGCGGAAAGTAAAGCATGCAACTTGCAAGAATGTAAAGGGAAGGGTTTTGAAGGAATCAAACGCAATTGGAGAC
Source organism: Aegilops bicornis (assembly GCA_021605145.1). Classification (NCBI taxonomy): domain Eukaryota; kingdom Viridiplantae; phylum Streptophyta; class Magnoliopsida; order Poales; family Poaceae; genus Aegilops; species Aegilops bicornis. The sequence goes on from JAHIAL010000013.1 coordinate 3,338,510, forward strand.
ACGGATGTTTTTGGCGTGGTTCCGATAGGTGGTGCTATCGTACATCCACGTTGATGGAGACTTCAACCCACGGAGGGTAACGGTTGCGCGAGTCCACGGAGGGCTCCACCCACGAAGGGTCCACGAAGAAGCAACCTTGTCTATCCCACCATGGCCGTCGCCATGAAGGACTTGCCTCACTAGCCAGTAGATCTTCACGAAGTAGGCGATCTCCTTGCCCTTACAAACTCCTTGGTTCAACTCCACAATCTTGTCGAGGCTCCCAAGTGACACCTAGCCGATCTAGGAGACACCACTCTCCAAGAAGTAACAAATGGTGTGTTGATGATGAACTCCTTGCTCTTGTGCTTCAAATGATAGTCTCCCCAACACTCAACTCTCTCTCATAGGATTTGGATCTGGTGGAAAGAGGATTTGAGTGGAAAGCAACTTGGGGAAGGCTAGAGATCAAGATCCATATGGTAGGAATGGAATATCTTGGCCTCAACACATGAGTAGGTAGTTCTCTCTCAGAAATAGAATGCTGGAAGTGTAGGTTTAGTCTGATGGCTCTCCCCACGAATGAAGAGGAGGTGGAGGGCTATATATAGCCTCCACACAAATCTAACCGTTACACACAATTTACCAAACTCGGTGGGACCGATTCAATGCACTTCGGTCGGACCGATTTAGTAAACCTAGTGACCGTTAGGATTTTCGGTGGGACCGAAATGCAACTCGGTAGGACCGATACGGTTAGGGTTAGGGCATAACGTAATCTAGGTGAGACCGATTACACAAACTCGGTGGGACCGATTTTGGTAATTAGCTAGCCAGAGAGTTGGTCAGGCAAACTCGGTTGAACCGATTATCAAACTTGGTAGGACCGATTTTGGTAATAAGTTAACCAGAGAGTTTGCATTGTAATCTCGGTAGTATCGATTGCTCAAACTCGGTGAGACCGATTCTGATAATGGACATACAGAGAGAGATTACAATCCCATCTCGGTGAGACCGAGATCCCTATCGGTGAGACCGATTTGCCTAGGGTTTGTGGCATTGGCTAAGACATCAAAACTCGGTGGCGCCGGGTAGAAAGAATCAGTGGGGCCGAGTTTGACTTTAGGTTTAGGACATATGTGGATGTGAGGAAGTGGTTGAGGGTTTTGGAGCATATCACTAAGCACATGGAGCAAGAGGCTCATTAAGCAACACCTCATCCCTCCTTGATAGTATTGGCTTTTCCTATAGACTCAATGTGATCTTGGATCAATGAAATGTTGAAGAGTCTTGAGCTTGAAGCTTGAGCCAATCCTTTGTCCTTAGCATCTTGAAGGAGTTCCCACATCCTTTAGTCCATGCCACTCCAATGTTGAACTTATCTGAAATATACTAGATAAAAGTGTTAGTCCAACAAAAGATATGTTGACATTAATTACCAAAACCACCTAGGGAGCACTTGTGCTTTCAAATAGAGCAGGAGCACTTTAAGCACCGGCTTATAGCCACTGCAAGAAGCCTAAAAAAGAAGCAGCAGCAGCTCCAAGCTGTTCAAGATTTGCTCGCAGACAGATGGACCGAGGTCCTGGCGGCCAAGGAATACGGACTCGAGCCCCCCACCAAGGGTTACCCAAAGCACAAGTTGCTACCTCAACTAGAGGAGGAGGCCGTAGAGCCTACACTACTAGCACAAGACGAGGCTGACCGGCCACCTCGTGGCCGGGATAAAACCGTGTCGCATCGAATACCAGCCCGCACCCCACGCCCAGTTCACCACGGCCCGGAAATACGCAGGACCTGCGAGACATATTGGAAAACAACGCAGGACAACCAAGATCGATCTACGGATCACGGGGGCGCGCCACAGCGCATGATGATGACCGTCATGCCGGATACACCAATAATAAATTTGGCCAGGCCGAACATAACCGACCAGACTTAGTCAGACTGCGTCGTGACATAGCCCGGCATAGAGGCGCCGCACACCCCCTCTGCTTCACCGATGAAGTAATGGATCATGAATTCCCAGAAGGGTTTAAACCCATCAACATCGAATCATACGATGGCAGAACAGACCCCGCGGTATGGATCGAAGATTTCCTTCTCCACATTCACATGGCTCGCAGTGATGATCTACATGCCATCAAGTATCTCCCCCTTAAGCTTAAAGGACCAGCCAGACATTGGCTGAATAGCCTGCCGGCGAACTCCATCGGCAGTTGGGAAAATCTTGAGGACGCATTCCTCGACAACTTCCAAGGCACTTACGTGCGACCACCGGATGCTGATGACTTAAGTCACATTACCCAACAGCCCGGAGAGTCAGCCAGGAAATTCTGGACTCGGTTCCTAACTAAAAAGAACCAAATTGTCGACTGTCCGGACGCCGAGGCCCTGGCGGCCTTTAAGCATAATATCCGCGACGAGTGGCTCGCCCGACACCTCGGCCAAGAAAAACCGAAGTCCATGGCGGCCCTCACGACACTCATGACCCGCTTTTGCGCGGGCGAGGACAGCTGGCTGGCTCGCAGTAGCACCACGTCAAGAAACTCCGGCACTTCAGATGTCTGCGATAGTAACGGAAAGCCACGGCACAATAGACATAAGCGTCGGAATAATGGTGACAACGCCGAAGATACGACAGTCAATGCCGGATTCAGCAACTCAAAATCCGGACAGCGGAAAAAGCCGTTCAAAAGAAACAATCCGGGATCGTTCAGTTTGGTCCGCATACTCGACCGCTCGTGCCAGGTTCACGGCACCCCCGACAAACCAGCCAATCACACTAACAGAGATTGCTGGGTGTTCAAACAGGCCGACAAGTTGAATACCGAAAACAAGGACAAGGGGCTGCACAGCGATGATGACGAGGAGCCCTAGCGTCGGAACACTGGGGGACAGAGGAAATCCCCCCCCCCCAAGGTGAAAACGGGTAAACATGATCTATGCCACCCACATTCCCGAACGGGAACGAAAGCGTGCACTTACGGACGTCTATGCGATGGAGCCAGTCGCCCCAAAGTTCAACCCATGGTCATCCTGTCCGATCACCTTCGATCGTAGGGACCATCCTACCAGCATCCGTCACGGCGGCTCAGCCGCATTAGTCCTTGACCCAATTATCAACGGATTCCATCTCACGCGAGTCCTTATGGACGGTGGCAGTAGCCTGAACCTGCTTTATCAGGACACAGTGCGCAAAATGGCATCGATCCCTCACGGATCAAACCCACGAAAACCACCTTTAAAGGTGTAATTCCAGGGGTAGAGGCCTGTTGTACGGGCTCAATAACACTGGAAGTGGTCTTCGGATCTCCGGATAACTTCCGAAGCGAGGAATTAATCTTCGATACCGTCCCTTCCCGTAGTGGCTATCATGCACTACTTGGACGAACCGCGTTCGCTCGATTCAATGCGGTACCTCACTATGCATACCTTAAGCTCAAGATGCCAGGACCTCGCGGGGTTATAACAGTCAATGGAAACACAGACCGCTCCCTCCGTACGGAAGAGCACACTGCGGACCTCGCGGCAGAAGTACAAAGCAACCTTCTTCGACAGACAGCCCATTCGGCAATGACAACCCCAAACACCGTCAAGCGAGTCCGTAGCACCCTGCAACAGGATCGTCAGGCACGCCAAGAGCTCGATTAGCAATCCGGCCTCCGCCCCAGACCCATTCAAGCGGCATTTGTGCCATGCGTACACAACTAAGCACTCAAAATACCATGGGCATAGGTGGAGGGGAGTCGACGATGCAGCCCACAGTGCGGTTTAGCCGCCACAAGGCCCGCATACTTTTCTTCTTTCTTTCTTTCAGGACCCTACTTTCGGGCAGCCCCTTCAGAGAACCGGACCATCGGACTCATCACAGGAGGGAAAACCAAGGAGCCAAGAGGCTTTGCACACAAGGGAATACCTAGGTGGTCTCTGTCAATGATCGTTATACCTGTTTTACATACCCGCATGCATCCTGCCCTTGGACAGGACATGTCAAATAGTTCTATTTGTTTCTGCTTAACGCATTAATTGTACACATACGCCTTGCCATATTATACAAATAACAACGGGAAATAGTATACAACGTCAGCTTCTTATTACTATCTTCATATTTCCCCTTGAATATTTATTTAATATTGCATCCGAACACCTTGGTACGATGAGTTTGCCAGGGGCTTTTTATTGAGCCCCATAACATGGCAAGAAAAGTCCGAACACTTTCGATAGTGCGGCACCCCGAACTTATAGCATTATATGCATCAGCTCCGAATCATGTCTTGGGTCAATACTTGGGTTAGCCCGGCTCCCTTGTTTTGGTACTAATGTACCGTTATATCGGCTAAGGTAGCACAGGAGAACTCTTGCGATTGTGTCCCGGTTCTTCCCGGACGAGCACCTCAAAGAGAGAAAGCCGAAAACCATCATGATGCGGCGAGAGCTGGTCGCTGTTTGAGAGGTACTAAATCCTTAAATATTTTTTCCGCTTAAGGCGAGAGGAATCGTCCTTGTTCGCTTTAGGCGTGTATAGCGCCCCAGTTCGGCCTTCCAAATACTAGGGGCTTCGCCGAAATTTAAAATTATAGACTTCTATGGCCAAGTGAGAGTTATAAAGCCGCATTGTCTGATTGCCTTGTTCATCATACCAAACACCTCCTTAAAGGACCAAAACTTGGATAAAGAGTGTTTGGGTTTTCCATTTAACACCCCAAAGATTAGCTACACGGGAAGCGTAAGCCGACGGTAGCCTACTTTCAGAATTTTATAAGCGGCCGCCGAAGGTAATTTTTAAATCAACAAAGCGTTATATAAGCGCCAAACAAACTCGTTCTCATATTACAAAGGCGACATGAGTACATTCACTCAAAGATCATGTTCTTGGTGCATTCATCGGCCACAAGGCGAGCGCCTTTCATAACGCCATCATAATATTTTTCGGGGTAGCGATGCTCCTTACCCTCCGGGGGTCCATCCTTCACCAGCTTCTCAGCATCCAATTTGGCCCAATGCATCTTCGCGCAGGCAAAGGCCCGGCAGGCACCCTCAATGCAGACGGTTTGCTTGATAACCTCAAACCGCGGACAGGCATTTACCATCCACTTTATAAGGCCAAAGTAGTTGTCAGGAAGAGGCTCACCAGGCCACATCCGGACTATCAAGCCCTTCGTGGCGAGTTCGGCCGCCTTGTGGAGTTCGACCAATTGCTTCAGTTGGTCACTCAATGGCATCGGGTGTTCGGCTCCGGCATACTGGGACCAAAACAACTTCTCCGTTGAGCTCCCTTCTTCGGTGCGGTAGAACTCCGTGGCATCCAATATGCTGCATGGCAGATCTGTGAATGCCCCTGGAGAGTTCGGAATTCGGTTAAGTAAAAGAAAGGTCTCCTCCACATGCTTGCTCTCATAATGAATGCCTTACCCGCCGCTATCTTCTTGGCCGCCTGGATTTCCTGGAGGGCCTTTTGGGCTTCGGCCTTGGCATCTGTCACGCTCTCAAGGGCTTTGGCAAGCTCGGACGCTTGCGTCTTGAAGTCATGCTCCAAGGACTCGAACTTCTTGCCGAACTCCTGGAGCTCTTGTTGTACCTCCCCCACCCGAGCATATTGCTTTTCACGCTCGGTACACTCTGTGGACGCCTTGGCTTCGGCCTCAGACGGCGCTTTCTTCAGGGCCACCACTTCGGTCGTAGCCCCTATTAAAAATCATGATGCTTTTTGTTAGCATCATCAATTTTTCTCCTCTACATGACACACGGACGGGGTATCACTTACCTTTGTTCTCCTCGAGCTGCCTCTTCACGAGGCTGAGCTCTTCTTCGCCCGCCTGTGTCCCGCTGAGTTCGCGACCTCGCTTATGCACGCAATGGCGTCATCAAGAACGCTTGCTTATTAACATAGACAAGTACTGTCAGACTCCTGCGGATTAATAATTTACCCTCCGTTTGGCTTTTCTTTCCGAACACCAAACAGAGTATCAGGGGCTACTGTCTATCGGGTGATATTTTCTCACACTTTTCATTACTTACCTCAAAGCCTGTTAGGTGGCTGGTGCAGGCTTCGGTCAATCCGCTTTTGGCGGACTGGACCTTCTCAATCGCCGTACTCATAAGAGTACGGTGCTCTTCGTCAATGGAAGCGCCGCGAAGCGCTTCCAACAAATTATCTGATGCCTCCGGCTGGGCGGAGGTCATCGGCACGGCCGGCTCGCCCTCCTTAGCGAGGGGCTGCCCACTTGAATGCGGAACCTCTGGAGGCTCCGGTACAGTAACCGGCGGGGAGCCAGACTTGTTGTCGCTCCCGTCCGCATAATCCATGGGGATCTTACCCCCCATGTGCCCGGCGTCTGGGATTTTGCCTTGGGGCGTCTCCAGAACCATCGCCCCCTGCTCTGGTATCCGTTGGGACAACACCTCGGTGTCATCCGCAGGCCGTGGGGAGGTGGCCGTCGGGAGTGAATCCATCTCCGACTCACTCAAGGACCCATCCGAAGGGGATACCCCGAGATTAGACCCGGCCGGACTGCATACACGTGTTCGGCGCTATTACAACCTATGAAGTTAAAGTCGCACGAAAGGTATTACAGAGTGCGGATACTTACGACCTCGCCCGGGGCTTGCCCCTGGGCAGCCACTCCTCCTCGCTGTAGGTGGCCGTGGTGGAGTGATCCGGAAGGGATGCCTTTCCCTTCTTCGGCATCCTAGCCTCCCCCTGTGGGGCGGCTTTCCTTTTCTTCTCCTCCCCAGTGCGGGGAGGGGGCATTTCTTCATGTTTCTCCCTGTCTCCATGGGAGGAAACTGCCTCGGCGTCCTCAGACGACGAGTCTATCACGGCCCTGCGCCGAAGACCTTTCCTGGTCCTCGCGGCCGCTTTCTTGGACCTTTCGGCCTCCCCGGTTGGGGCGGCCTTCCTCTTCTTCTCCTCCCCTTCGTGGGAGGAGTGCGCCTCATCGTCTTCGGGCGAGGCTTCCGGTGCAACCTCGTGCCGGAGACCCTTCCTGGTCCCCGTGGCCTTCTTTTCGGCCTTCTTCTCCGGCACCTTGTAAGGCGTCGGAGCCAGCATCTCCGTCAGGAGTGCGGTCGCTGGATCTTCAGGTAGCGGAGCCGGACAGTCGATCCGCTCCGCCATCTCCACGTAATCCTGTTTTGTTAGTATGATGACTTAAAGTTCTCCCACGAACACATTGGGAAAGATACATCTTTTTTGATACTCAAAGGACTTACCGGATTGGCAAGGCGCTTTGCGCTGAGTCCGCGGTCCTCGGCGTAGGGGAGGAACTTCACGGTCTTGAACAAAGCACCTTCCGGGCGTCCTTGGCGCGTCGTGTCGAAGAGCTCATGCAGCATCTCGCTGTTCGGCCGGATCGAACTCCCACATATTGAATGCCCGTCTTTGACACGGGAGGATCCGTGGACGAGCATTACTCGACCACGTTGACAAGCTTGATCTTCTTGTCCCTCATACTTGCGATGCAGGTCTGGAGTCCGGTCAGCTCCACAGGTTCGCCCCAGGCCAGGCCCTTCTTTTCCCAAGAGGTGAGCCGCGTGGGGATTCCGGATCGGAATTTGGGGGCCGCCACCCAATTGGCGTCGCGTGGCTCGGTGATGTAGAACCACCCTGATTGCCACCCTTTCACGATCTCCACGAAGGAGCCGTCCAGCCATGTAACGTTGGGCATTCTTCCCACCATGGCGCCTCCGCACTCCGCTGCTGGCCGCTCACGATCTTCGGCTTCACATAGAAGATTTGCAGCCACAGGCCGAAGTGGGGCCTGATGCGGAGGAAGGCCTCGCACACGACGATAAACGCTGAGATGTTGAGGTCGAAATTTGGGGCTAGATCATGAAAATCTAGCCCATAGTAAAACATTAGCCCGCGGACAAACGGGTGAAGTGGAAATCCTAGTCCGCGGACGAAATGAGAGAGGAACACTACTCTCTCCGAGACTTTGTAGTGGGGTGATCTCTGTCCCTCGGCAGCTCAGGCAGCTTAGCGATGTTTGCGGCAGTATCCGCCGCCTGAAGCTTGGTAATGTCCTCCTCCGTGACGGAGGAGGCCATCCACTTGCCTCCCGCTCCGGACATGCTGCGAATGGTCGTACGGAGAAGGTGAGAACTTGGGCGCTGGGGCTCGAGAGTGCGAGAATGGATGAGCAAAGGAGGAAGAAGGCGTGGGTAAGAATGGGGGATCCTTGTCCCTTTATAGAGGCAGTGAAAACTGTGCGCCTCCCCACTTTCCTGTTAAAATTGCTTATTTTCCAAGCGCCACGTTAAATAACACGGTTGGGTTACCCGTACCCTTATTAATGAGAATCCCGTGACAAGGGGACACGATCTCTGCTTCGATAAGACGTGCCGAGGAAACCGCCTCGCAATATGTGCGGTGGGTGGCTGTGAGAAAACGGCTCGAATGATAACTCGGCCATGGTGTGATGTCACGATGTCAGCAGATTTGATTTGTGAAATATTTATCTCTCTACGGTGGTATGTGAAATTTGTCTTGCAGAGCCGGACATGATCCTTGTGTTCGGAATTTATCTTGAAGTATTCGGATATGGAACCCGCCTTGTAATGCCGAAGAAAATCTACGCGCCGGACTCATCGTCATTGAAGCCTGGTTCAGGGGCTACTGAGGGAGTCCTGGATTAGGGGGGTGTCCGGACAGCCAGTCTACGTACCTTGGCCGGACTGTTGGACTATGAAGATACAAGATTGAAGACTTCGTCCCATGTCCGGATGGGACTCTCCTTTGCGTGGAAGGCAAGCTTGGCGATTCGGATGTTAGATCTCCTTCTCTGTAACCGCTCTGTGTAACCCTAGCCCTCCGGTGTCTATATAAACCCGGAGGGTTTAGTCCAATGAGGACAACAACAATCATACCATAGGCTAGCTTCTAGGGTTTAGCCTCTACGGTCTCGTGGTAGATCAACTCTTGTAATACTCATATCATCAAGATCAATCAAGCAGGAAGTAGGGTATTACCTTCATCAGAGGGCCCGAACCTGGGTAAAACATCGTGTCCCCTGCCTCCTGTTACCATCCACCTTAGGCGCCTGATTCGGGACCCCTACCCGAGATCCGCCGGTTTTGACACCGGATAGTGCCCAAGGCTCCTCGCGCCGTGCGGCCCCTGGCCGCCATGGCTCCCTCGGCTGCCCAGCCATGGCTCCCCGCTGCGGGCTCCCCCGCCACGGCCTCGACTTCCACACTGCGGGTCTCCCCGCTGCAGGCACTCCGCCATGCCCCGTCATCAAGGCCGCACTCCTCACCGGTGTGGTCACTCGGGCTCGGGATCGGGACACTTTGTCCTAGCATGCGCTACTCCGTCGGACGGAAATGCACGTGTGCCGTGATCTGCCTCAGCGCCGTCTCCACTCCCCACCTTCGCTCGCGCAGCCCTTCGGGGTCCGAACTGGCTAGCTGCGATGCGTGAGGAGTTTGACGCCCTGCAGCGCAACCGTACGTGACAGCTTGTTCCGCGGCCTCCCCGTGCCAATGTCATCACTGGCAAGTGGGTCTTTCGCCACAAGACTCGCCCCGACAGCTCTCTCGAGCGCTACAAGGCGCGTTGGGTGGTGCTCGGCTTCCGCCAGCGTGCCGGCGTGGACTTCACCGACACCTTTGCCCTGGTTGTCAAACCGGGCACGATTCACGCTGTCCTCCAGCTTGTTGTTTCTCGCGCCTGGCCAGTCCACAAGCTCGATGTGTCTAATGCTTTCTTGCATGGCCATCTCGACGAGCAGGTGTTCTGCCGGCCACCTCTGGTTTTCGTTGACACCGACTATCCGGACCACGTGTGCTTGCTCTTCCGTTCTCTCTACGGGTTGAAGCAGGCACCTCGGGCCTGGTACTAGCGGATCGCGGCCTTCCTTCAGCAGCAGGGGTTCCGGTCCACACGGTCCGATGCCTCCCTGTTTGTTTATCACCAGGGCCCCGCCACCGCGTACCTCCTCCTGTTTGTCGACGACATCATCCTGACAGCATCCTCGCCAGCGCTACTTCAGCAGATCACAGCTCGCCTCGACACCGAGTTCGCCCTCAAGGACTTGGGGGCTCTCCACTACTTCCTTGGCATCGAGGTCGTGCGCCGGGCCATCGCTTCTTCTGCACCAGCAGAAGTATGCCTCTGAGCTTCGAGCGAAGCGGGCATGCTTAATCGCAAGCCTGCTCCCACGCTGTCGACACGAAGGCTAAGGTGTCCGCCGTCGAGGGTTCTCCGGCGTCCGACGCCCTTCTACCACTCCATTGTCGGTGCGCCAAGATACCTCACCGACGCGTCCGGACATTCAGTACGCTGTCGAGCAGGTGTGCCTTCATATGCATGCTCCTCGTGACACCCATTGGGCTCTGGTGAAACGTATTCTTCGGTACATACGTGGCACCACAGCCATGGGCCACCCTGACGGCATCACCTGACACCAGCGTTGTCGCCACTTTGACGCCGGACCGGCTGGGTGTCTCGACACTCGACGCTCCACTTCCAGCCTCTGCGTCTACCTCGGGCCCTTCTTCGATTCCGTGGTCGTCTAAACGACAACCCACGGTCTCACGATCGAGCCGAGGCTAAGCACCGGTTGCGGCCAACGCCGTCGCGGAGTGCTCTTGGCTACGACAGCTACTTCAGGAGTTGCTATGTGAGGTTACCATGGCGACGCTTGTCTACTGTGATAACGTCTCCCCGGTGTACCTTGCTGCCAACCCTATCCATCACCGACGAACGAAGCATATTGAGCTCGACATCCACTTCGTCAGGGAGCACGTCGCACTTGGTCGTGTTCGTGTTCTCCATGTGCCCACCGATCAGCAGTTTGCCGATGTCATGATGAAGGGACTACCCACCTCGACATTCGAGGGGCTTTCCGGTCGATCTCTGCGTCACCGGCGGCAACCGATTGCAAGGAGGATGTTGAACATGTGTACATGTACGTAGGTCTGGGTTTTGTATGCAGTACATGTAGTGTATGTCTCCCTCTATATGTACATGTATCTTAGGAGACAAGATACCGGTCGCATCCTTTGTACCTATATATATATATATATATATATATATATATATATATATATATATATATATATATATATATATATATATATATATGCCTAGTGCACGATCAATCAATTATCAATGCACCTAATCATTCTCTACAAAAAGGAAGGAAAGAAGTTACTCCCTCCGTCCCATAATATAAGAACGTTTTTGACAGTAGTGTAGTGCAAAAAACGTTCTTACACTACTGTCAAAAACATTCTTATATTATGGGACGGAGGGAGTACTTGTAGCCATCAACATACCCCCCCCCCCCCCCAGTTTTGGCTGCGAGCCATCTCCTTTTTACCCTTCTCCGGTGGCACAGCAGGGCCCTCCACTGCCACAATGGTGAGTAACATACACTAGCCACAATGGTGAGTAACATACACATATCCCTAGACTATGTTACTACCTTCATAGTGGGTAGTAACATAAGTGTGGTAACATGTAAATGTTATTAGGTTATAGACTCATATTGCATTGGGACATGTGATGTTACGATAACTAGCTAAGTTACTATAACTACCTTTCTCCTCATTAACTCATTGCCACATAAGCAAATTTGTTGAGTTGGACTCGATGTTACTGCTGAAGTTACTTTAATCAGAATCATCCACGAGATCTCGGCATGGCATTATTGAACACATGTGCATTTCTTGTTTTCCAAATTAAATGCACCATAAAGTACAAGCCAAATAGAGTTAAATGCAAGCATGATTCTTGCTAGTTGGCTAGTACTGAGCAACAGAGAGGAAGCTAGATCCCAGTGGCAGCTAAGAGCATCTACAGCCGGACCTGACAAATCCGGTCCCTCAAACACCCGCGCAGACGCGGACACTGACCGGGCACTTCTCAAATAACGTAATCCACATCAGGATACCTCAATTATCATATCTCAAATTCATATAAACTCATGCAACTAGGTAGACATTGTTCGGCTACTCCATCACTACTAACTAAGAAAACCCAAGAAAGAAGTAGCACGAAACTCAAAACAACAATGGATGCATGGTGATGCGTCCCTTGCATGCATGCATGCATGTTAGTAGGAAAACCACTCCCGGGCCGTACGTTAGCTAGTTCATCTCCACAGCAGCTGCTTCTTTGGTGGCTGTGTCGTCGTCGTCTTCGACGGCGGCGTCCTTCATGCCGAAAAGCTTCCCTATGTCCTCCAGCGGCTGCCCGCGCGTCTCGGGAACGAAGGCGTAGAAGAAGAGCCAGCCGAGCGCGGCGAGGCCGGCGTAGAGGAAGAAGCTGCCGCCGATGGTGATGGCCTTGGACAATGAGAGGAAGGTCATGGAGATGGCGGCGCTGGTGACGCGGTTGCACGCCACGCCGAGCGCGAAGCCCAGCGCGCGCACCCGCAGCGGGAAGACCTCCGAGACGTAGACGCTGGTGATGGGGCCCAGGCCCATGGAGAAGAAGGACACGTAGGCCAAGGTGGAGGCGATGCACAGGCCGATTGCCCACGTGATCTTCTCGTCCGGGTGCTGGCCCACGACGGTGAGGCCCGTCCCAAGGCCGATGAGACAGACGAGCATGCCCGCGGTGCTGGTGAGCAGCAGCGGCCGCCGGCCGACGCGGTCGATTTGGAAGGTGGCCAAGAGGATGAAGAGGGTCTTGGTGACCCCATGGCGCACGTGACGCCGAGCAGGTGGTTGTCGCCGGTGATGCCGGCGCTCTTGAACACGCGTGGGCTGTAGAGCACGACCGAGTCGGAGCCGGTGGCCTGCTGGAAGAAATGGACGCCGAGCGCGGCGAGCAGTATGCGGCGCATGACCGGGGTGGGCGAAAAGATGAGCTCCTTCCACACCTGCTTCTCGTTGCCGCCTTTTCTCTTGGGCACGGCGACCACGTCGCCGTCTAGGTCGTGGGGGATGCCGGCGGCAGCCTTAATTTGGTCAAGGCGCTCCACGGCTTCCTCTGGCGTGTCGGAGGTCTTCTCCAGCACGACCCTGGCGTCGGCGAGGCGGCCCTTCATGACGAGCCACCGGGGCGACTCGGGCATGCCGAGCACCATGAGCGCGAGCAAGGCCGAGGGACGGCGCCGACGCCGAGCATGATGCGCCAGTTGATGTGGTGCGGAAGCCGTGCGAAGGCGTAGTTGGAGACGTAGCCGAGGAGGATGCCGACGTTGATGAAGACCTCGGTGAAGGAGGTGAGGAGGCCGCGGGTGGAGGCCGGGGCGACCTCGGCCGTGTAGACAGGAGCGACCATGATGGCGAAGCCGACGCCCATGCCGCAGACGAAGCGGCCGAACATGAACATGACGTAGTTGACGGCGAAGCCCATGAGCAGGGAGCCGGCGAAGAAGATGGCGGCGGCGATGATGACGGTGTAGCGGCGGCCGATCCAGTCGGAGGTCCTGGCGCCGGCGAAGGAGCCGAGGAGCGCGTAGACGCTGAGGATGCCCATCATGATCTCCACCTGCACGTCCGTCAGCCGCAGGTCCTCCTTGATGTAGAGCGACGCGCCGCTCATCACCCCGACGTCTGGAGTGGCCGGTCGGATCGAGCAGAATTAATAATTATGCATGCATGACGAAAGGAAGAAAGAATGCCATTGGCTTGACACGTACCGTAGCCGAGGACGACGGTGGCCATGGAAGCGGAGAGGGCGCAGGTGCAGGCGTACTTGAAATTGCTCTTCCTCTTGGGCTGGACCGCCGCCGCCTCCGCCGCCGCCTCCGGGAGCGCAGCAGCAGACGCCATCGTCGACCGACCCTTCTTCCTAGCTCGTCCTCAGTGAAGCGCCGTACGTGCTGTGCTGCCCGGTGGTGCTCCCTCCGTTGCTTCCATTATATACGCAGCTGGGCACGCAAGGCGTGCTGGGGAAGAAGAAGGTGGATGTGGATGTGATTGATGATATGATAATCAAAAATAAGAGGATGCCGATGGAGATGGAGAGAGTGGGAATATATATATCCTTTGAGATCGATGATATGGACCCATGATCTTCAGCCCTTTGTCCGATCCCATTCTGACACCCAATTAATCAATCAAGGCAGCAGGGGAATAGTTTGAACGAGGCTTGAGATAGGCAGATGCTCGCTTAACCGGCCACCTCCACACTGCCGTACCATCACCACCTAAGAGCGGAATAGATACTCTCACTCTAGCTTATGGAAACGGCTCGTTACAGAAAGCGTAAAATTATCAGTCAAGGCGGGGAATGGATACTCTTTATCTCGCCTCAGCTTCTACGCTCCATTTTAGAGGAAGCAGGAACGGCATCTCTGCCCAGCTTTACAGAAAGGCAACAGTCAAGCATAATGGGGACACCACTGAGTGTGCATGAGAAACAACAGAGGCTGAAAACAACGGAGACAAGTACGTGCACTAGACTACAACCACCCACACTCATATCAGCAGTGGGGTGGCAACACTGACTCCAGCCCACCAGCACCAGACGCCTACAGCAAGAACCAGCACCAAATGAGTACGGGGACCACCTAACACACACACACACACAAAAGGAAACAAGCTCACTCCGGAGCATGAGCGCAAAAGGAAACAAGTCTAAGCTGCGACCGGCGAGCCGCCTTGAACATCTTCTCCACCTTCTTCTCTTTACGCACGCTCGCTTCTCCGGCAGGCAGCAGGGCCCTCCTCCACTGCCACATCAAGGCGGCAACAGTTTCGAAAACCACATCCGTGACGTGCGCCACAGCAACTAGCGCCATTCACGACTATGACGTGCACTAGAGCAACCGCAGGCAAAATGCATGTAACAACGTTCTTCACGCACCAGCGGGAGCTCAAAAAGGAAAGAAATTAGAGCATCTACAGCAGAACCTCTCAAAGCCGCCTCATACGTTCGGACGGGCTGCCCGGTCAGGTTTTTTCGACCTAGACGGATGCCTCAAACGACCGGACTGACCGGCACCATCCATATCCAGCCCAAATATGGGGTGGCCGGGCACGCTCGGGCGCGTCTATCTGACAAGCCCGGCCCATCACTGACCCCATGGATGTCCCGCAAAAACCCCCGTCGGCCTCCGCCGCTTCCCGTCGATTCGCAGCTTCCCGTCGGCGCATCTCGGGACGTACCGACCCTCCCGGCCCATGGGCAGCTCGACGGGCGGCCAGAATCAGCGCCTCCCACGCCGCCCCATCGCTCACGGCCGCCGCTTCCCGTACCAAACCCGCGCCCGTTAGCTGCTTCTTCCATCGCTGCCCCTCGCCGACGCAATTTGCTCCTCGTGGGCAGCGATGGGTGCTTGTGTCCACCTTCGCCGGCGGACGCACTTTATCGCAATGGAGAGTAGGCCCGCCGCGAGAGGCGTGAGCAAGGGAGAGGAGGCTGGAGAGCTCGCCCATCACGCCGCGCGAAGTTACTGTGGAGCCCGACGAGGACCAGCGGTTCCTCGCGTGGGTCTACCGCCAGTCGCTTACGACGGCGGAGATGGATGCTCGGCGGCTCTGTCGGAAGAACGCCAACGCTCTTCGGCTTGCCATCGAGCAGTCCGAGTAGGATGCATTGGATAAGGCGAAGGAGGCGGCTCGGCTTGCCAAGCTCAGTCACCAGCAGGACCGGGCCGTCCAGCGCCTCAAGGGTCTCGTCATCGTCGACTCCTCCTCCGACGACGAATCGGGCGGTACTCCACCAGCCGACGACGGGTACAGCTACGCCGGCGACCAGAAGGGAAAAGGGCCGGCCTGGAAGTGGCGAAGTTGATTTTAATTTCAAGTTTTAGATGTAGTATATAGTTGTCCGTCGTTTGTGTGAACTTTGGTGGATCTTTTAGAGAACTACTGTGCGATTTCTATGTCCGGAGCTGATCTACGTAGTTTGATCGACGTTGTATGCTATAGTATGGATATAGGGGTTCGGACATGAGAGACACGGATGTAGACGATGCAATTTGAGGAGTGCCCGGTCACTGTCCGCGGACGCGTCCGCGGGCGTTTGAGGGTCCGGATTTGCCAAGTCTGGTTGTAGATGCTCTTACTTGTAGTCATCAAGAGGGGGGCTGACCACCTGCGTGTGTGGATCGGAGTTTAGGCTGCGAGCCACCTCCAAGAAGAGAACGTCTCTCCTCTTTACCCTTCTCCGGTGGCATAGGCATGGCAGGGTCCTCCACCGCGAAAGGAAGGCAACAGATTTGAAGACCACATGTGGTGTCACGCCCACGGCCGTGTGACGTGCACTGCATCAACTACTACTAGTAACTCAACAGCAGCGACCCAGCGTCGACCGCCTGCGTGTGGATTGGGGGCTCAGCCCAGGAAACGTGCTCTCCTACTTAAACCGTGATGAACTCGATGGACCCTGGAATTGGTCAGTGAGGAGAGCATTTGATCGAAGGCTTCGACCTTCCCCGGGATCTGACCCGATTTGCCGCTTCTTTAGAGTAATCAGGATCATCCACTCCACCAGATCAGATCTGATTAAAATCAGAGCACATAGCATTATTCAACACAAATTCACCATAAAGTACAACCCGAAATAGAGTCAAGCGTAGCATGATTCCTACTAGTTGGCTAGTACTGTGCAACAGAGAGGAAGCTAGATCCCAGCGCAAGCTAACAATATGTATCCATGTCTGCTGACCAACAACACAATCAAATGTACTATGTGAAGTTAATTATGGGGGGCCGCTGTCCCAAGTGGCCTAGTCCTCGGTGACGGTGAGGTTGGAGCTGAGCGGCGACTGAAAATATAATTTGGGTCAGTTTCGACTAACCACAAATTTGTTTGGGTCGATTTGCTCACAGCTGGAATGGAGGGACGGAGCGCGCTGGATGGATCGATCTCGAGAGTCCATCGGTGCATGATCCGTCCAAGTAGTGCTGCTCAGGTGTGGCTGGAACCCGTCCTTGTCCACTTGCCTGCGATACATGCATGCACACACCTGCACAATCTCCTTGGAAATGTACCCTCGCTCGCCCCCACACCCTATCTTGTAGGAGTATCTCTATCCCTTGGGTGGGACACATGCATGCAACAACCAACCAGCTAATCTCATGTGCAATATTATGCACCGGCCATTAGCATTCAATTCATCACATGCAAAACCACCCGTCACAATCATTACCGGAACCGCAAAGTGATTTGTTGTAGTACTATATGTGCACTTCACACACATATAGTTATTTTTACATACATGCATGCAATACATACATACACATATACGTACGCTGGTACCCATATACTCCCTCTGTAAACTTCACTAGAACATCAAGGCGCGCTTTGCCGCGCCCGCCTATGATGAGGAAAAAATAATAAGATAATACAAATATTTATGAAACAAAAATGGGAGTATTTAGAAACATTATAACCGAGCACTTTTCCAGCCCTCTCAGGCCATCAGCGTTCCCGGCCGTCCGATCGTCACTTTTGAGCATTTTGACCGTCAGATTAGCTCTGAATCGCCCGTACTCTGACTCCGTTCGCTAATATTTTGTTTTTTCGCTAATTGTTCTGGGCCGCTGCTCTGGTCACTTTTTTGGGCATCAAAGGTTTAAGTGGGCCTAATGGGCCTGTAGCCCCCTCTCGTTAGCCCTAACGCACCGCCTTTGGCTCCTCCTACTCCCACCCCGACCTCTCCTTTAATTCGCATCCTAGATCTCTCTCTCTCTGCTTGGCCCGAAACATCTTGCGCCGCCACCGATGCGTGCTCCGATTCGCTTCCCAAAGACCTCGCGGTTCCTCGGCCACTCCCGTCCTTCATGGTGGAACAAAGCCTCCGTCCTGACCATGGTGGAACAAATCCTCCGTCTTGACCATGTCACCGTTGTCCACCTCCGGTATTCCCTTGAAGATGCAGTAGGGAGGGGCTCCGCCTTGTGGCGGCGACGAGCTCCACTCTCTGACCGGCGGAGGCAATACACCACTGCATCCTGGATCTGATTGTTTTCTACGAGTCCTTGGGCTCGCCATCACCAGATCGAGCACCCGATCCCATGCCATATCTATCGTCCTCGAGCGCGCCACACCGCCAGATCGAGCACCCTCCGTAGGTACTCGCGGACGTCAGGGAAGTTTTGGCCAGGTTGTCGATCGCTTTTTCTGGACAGGTTAGCTCACCTGCACCTACCAATTTTGTACATCAGAAGAAATCTGAACCGCAGTTTTCATACTTGAGTAACTGAATTTTATTGATCCAAATGATAATATTGTAATCTGTACGGACTTCCTGTGACCAACCCATCTTCTATACAGACGTCCTGACTGGTTGTGATTCTGATCAGGGAGAAGAAAATATACAATTCATTGTTGCACTGTTAACGCTAGCATCAAGAGGTTGTTCATGTCATCAAAATGTGCAACAAGAATGAAAGTCAACTACACTGCAACTTCTTTCAGGTATGCAGAGTATGCCCTCTCATACACCCTGTGCTTAATCTGTCAATTATATCCTAAAGATATGGGTTCACCAGGTACAAAGAACATCTTATTGGGATAAAAAATATGTTCATCTTATCAGTGTTCGCTCCCTATTTTATTCTCTATGGAACCCTCTCCTTAATTAAGACATGGTATCTTTTAAAAGAAATGTAAGACATGGAAGGTTGAGTTTGTGGAAGTATCATCACAAATGATAGCGAGCAAATTGATATTGGCAACACGTAGACCAGAAAGCTTTCCAGCTGAGAAAGCTGCCCTTAGTTGTCAAAAATTTATTATTGTCTTTAATTAGTGCCAATAAAAATTGTCTTCTTACCGGAATCATTATATTCGGCATTCTCTTTCCTCTTAGGTTCATGCTGCCTACACACGCATCATATTCAGGGCATCTAGAAGTGCAAGTTGCAAGGTGTTCAGAATACATCATCAATAAATAAAAGGAACAGTCAGAGAGTAAAAGTCCCAGGACTGGTTAAGATATATTAACACGTTGATCATTTTGTAGTAAATTTTCTTCTCCTGCCCTGCAGTTTGTCCGTAATGTTTCCCTTCTCTTGCACATATAAGAGACACCAGAAATAATTATTACCTTGTATATGCTCTTTTTTGCTTCATCTGCTCAAGTGAATTGGAAGAATTTTATATCATATGTAAGCCTATTTATCTCTGAAATATCAATATGGTGTTGTATCACTTGACGATTCCATAACATACAACAACGTCGAAGTGTTACTTGCTCATATGTACGGTGTTAGCATTTCTATCTTTTTATGGTTATTTCCCTATTTGTAGGAAACAATATTAAGTTTAATGCCAAGGTAACAAAACATGCATTAATATTTGGAATGAAGGCCCCCTTGATTCTTCAGATCTTTAGATGAGTGGTTGTTCAATATTTTGTGGGCCTTGATTTCTAGAATGGTCTTTTCGTTACATTATATTTTAGAATAAACAGTTGTTACATTTCTTGGGATCATGCAAGTTTAATGCTTGAAGTGATCTACATTTTTACCGTTATTGTTCAGGTACCCACCCATGTGTGCATTTAATTTACTGTTAATGCTTCCATTCCAACATCGATGTTCTTTTGGCTAGGTGAAAGCAGATAGTGTATGCTCCATGGAGAGGTTCCTTTTTTTGGATCAGCGCACGCCATTAACTAATTGTGTGCCTACCTTCTTTGTGATAGTTTGATATTGGTTAGACTCAGTTCGAACACTTTATGCAAGTTTTATATATGATATGTAAGATGTTGTGTGACTTCTTTTTGTCAGCCCTACACCTCCTATCCTAGCTGGTGTACCAAGATGTTAATTAGAGAGTACTACTAAACATGCACTGCGTTATATATTAATTGGTTGCATGCCATGTTGAGAATTTGCTTTCTTAGTTCTGAATCCCGGGATTTCTTGCCTGGTTCTATTTGTTATGGGCAAGACGCGGACCCGTGTCACTTTTCCTCTAATATTTCTACCATTCTTTCATCAAGATGGATGGCCGCTGCAATACACGTCTTTATTTTCTGTACCTGCATGCTCTTGTTACGTGTGGCCAGATGTCTAAAACATTGTCATCTCAGTGTTGGCCAGGGAATTCAGATTGTTGTTATATAGGTGATCTATATGATAGCTTCAAGATCAGCCTCAACAATTAATGGGAGGTTTATCCTACTAAGATATTCATGTGGAAAATGGAAAATATATTAGATATCCCGAGTTTTGAATGCCAAAAGTATTAATTCCAAAGTTGTTTTCGTTTGTGTAGGCTTACCTGAGTCAACCATCAATTTCAATAAGCTTGGAAATGCTACAATGGTTGTTTAGAGTAAGTTTTGCATTGGTGTTATACTGTTGTACATTTGTGTGTAAAATATTTTGTGCTCTGATGGTTGTATGAAATCACCTTTATTTCCTCCTCTGCTCTATTGCAGTGTTCAGGGCTTCCTGAGAAATGACCAGAACCAATGTTCAGTGCAATTTTTTGATGGTCTCAAGGAAAGTGATGTTGAAGAATCAAGCGTGTTGCTCAATCATGATCCACTAATTATCTTGACCATGTTATATGTCTTTTGAATTATTCAGTTAAAAGGTCATCAGTTAAAAGGGCATGCGAACTCGAATTAAGGATATCAAATGAAAGAATATGAGCTTTGTCAACTATGCTATTACCAATGAATATTCAACTATTCCATTACTTAAGAAACAAACTTATACAAATATCTGTGTAAATTACTATCATTTTGTTACCAAAATGAACGGGCACGGCAACGCGTGCCATCCATGATCTAGTATTATATTATAATTGAAGATTCGAGTTCCAATGTCTCAGATTGTAGCATGAATTACAATATATGTTTAACAATATATAAAAAAGCCGGTTCATATAGTCAGGCAGCATGAGATATATTATAAATTATTTGCAGATCCATATGATAGAAGACAGGCAAGGAAAAAAAATTAATGATCGGCGATGAAAGAAGATGATGGCATATTACTTTCACCGTACCACAGATCCATCAGTTAGAGAACAACCTCTAATAAACACAAAAGAAAATTTTACACAAGGCGTTGCTAGTGACAGTTATGTTCTGATTGAAATGAAAGAGTGTGAAACCAAGTTGGAAGAGGGCAAAACCATTATGCGTTCTCTATAAGCAAACACTGCCATGCGGTGTTGCACCTGCCTACCCATCGCATAGGACCAAGGGTTTGCACCACACATTCGCCTTCACTACACCCCATCACAGTTGCTGGCGTTCCTGGGAGCAGGGTGAGCCGGCGCTCCAGTCGCTGGTCCAGGCGGAGTGCCAATGGATCTGTTATCAAGCCTAACACCATTGGAAATAAAAAATACAGCAAGTAAGGGGATACTGAGGAAGAGTAGCTGGCGGGTGGACCGGACTCTCGGAGGCAGTCGCGCAACAGCTCGCCCACGGCTGAATGCCGGCGCATCGAGGGCGAACAGAGAACTGCGGCGGCGCCATGAGGGAAAGAGAAACCGCTCGAACCTGTACGACGTGGGCTGTTAGGAGCCAACCACAAAGAAGTGGGCCTTCCATGACCCGATTAAGGAGGGAAAAGCCAGGTCGTTCCGCGGAGAAGCGGCCCGCGATACGGTATGTGCATCGCGCGAGCGACCTAGGACGCGTTGAGCTGATCTGGACGTAGATTAGAGGATCTGACGGCTGAGACAATCAAATCGCTGTGGAGGCTACTAGCTAGCTGCGTTATACAGTTTTTCAATTTATGTCTAGAAACCATCACATAAGACAACTTAATATTCCAATCATTCCGGTAAATTATACTCTCTCCGTCCAAAAATACTTGTCATCAAAATGGATGGAAAGGAATGTATCTAGAACTAAAATACGTTTAGATACATCTCCTTTTATCTATTTTGATGACAAGTATTTCTGAACGGAGGGAGTACATGCCATTCTAAATATCAAAATATTCTTACAGAAGGCACGCAACTTTGTACCTGAATTGGGGAAGCATCGCACAAACATTCTTCACTTTGAAGCCGCTACCGGCAAAAAAATGTCTCACCCAAACATTACATTGGAAATGAAATACGCAATCGAATGACCCAAATTTAAAATTCAGATGACTTGTATTTAGCTAAAGTGGGAAACTAACGACCCGATTGCATCTTTCTTTTTTCTTTTTGGGGTCCTAGCATATGTTATGAAACCGGCCTATAATCTTCTGTTTTATTTGGATCCAGTTGTAAAATGTGCTGTACTACCTGCCTTGCCTTCATTTAGTGCAGTTTCTGGGTTTCTTGGCTCATCTATCGTTAAAAACAAATATTTGAGCACTCTAATTAGTAACATGGTTTTATAATTAATTATTTAATTTACACTTGTCCATTATGCATGTGCACGTGTTTTTTACATTGGTGTTCATGTCATATATATGTAAATATTACTATACTTTGTATTCTCTCCGTTCCTAAATATAAGTCTTCCTAGAGATTTCTATGGACTACATATGAATGTATATGGACGTAGTTTAAAGTATAGATTCACTCGTTGTGCTTCGTATATAGCCCATATTGAAATCTCTAAAAAGACTTATATTTAAAAACGGAGGGAGTACATAGCAAGTAAGCCTTTCCCTCCCATCACCGAGTGTGCAGTTTAACATAAAAAATGTTGTGTGCCTCGAAAAAGAAAAATGTTCATGTCTTCTGTGAGACGACTAAACCACCCACGTCAGTCTTATAAGAGCATTACAGCCGTACATAGCTAATCAGCCACCTCAAACATCCGCGAATACGTCCAAATGCATCTATAAACAGTGACCGGTCACCCCTCATTTTAATGCCTCTCCAGCTAACCCCCTATCTTACCCCCAAAATTATGCAACCCGTGCAACGTACTACGAACTACATAGATCAACACAGACAACAGACAGACATAGATCATAGTAGCAAATGAATATAGTCATACTCCCTCCGTTCCGAATTACTTGTCACACGTATGGACGTATGTAGATGTAGTTTAGTTCTAGATACATCCATTTTAGCGACGAGTAATTTGGAACGAAGGGAGTACAACCAAATGATCTCACGGTACATCGCCGGACAGTACTAATTCATACTAAAAAATAGATAAAATGGAGGCTAAGAAAGGCAGAGGAAATCGCCATTTCTTCGTCGCTCCCTTCCCCTTGCGGTCGCTGGTGCGGTTGTATCTCTTTGTGTAGGCGTCGATGGCAGAAGGGGCGGAGTCGTCAGAGTCAGAGCCATCAGAGACGTCCGAGTCTGAGTTGGAGGAGATGATGCCAGCCAGCCTATGGACCGCGCGCTTCTTCTCCTTCGCCAGTTGGTCGGCCTTGGCTTTGACCGCCGTATCCGCTGCTGCCTTGTCCTCGATGGCGAGCCGGAGCGCCTTGGCATCCTTGCGGTAGAGCCGCCACACGTCGGTATCGGTTGTAGTGAGTGACCGACGGAGGACCATCGCGAGAAGTTGGTCGTTCAGATCCACTGACGCGTGCACGCGGGCCCTGTGGGAAGGCAAGGCCTCCGTAGCCACCCCCTCTCTCTCACCCATTGCTTCTCATGGCATGCGGCCCACACCTGGGATTCAGGCGCTCCACTTCCATGCCGACGCTGGTGAGGGAACGAGGACCCAGCAGTGGCCGGGGACGCCCTCGGGAGTATGAAGAGAAGACAAAGAGGGGCACGGAGCGCCTGGAGTTGCGCGGACGCGACGTGCGAGCGCCATCATCAGCACTGCGTCAACGGGCGATAGGGAACGACGTGAAGTCAAAGCTTTCGCTACCGCGGATTGCAAGCTCCTCCACGTTGTCCGGCTCTGCGTCGCCACAGTATGGGACTACTACGATCTATTTGGAGTGCGTTGCCGTCGCCGCAGTGCGTTGCCAGAGCTTGAACATCGGTCGGAAGTGGAAGGGACGAGGAGAGGAGGAGAAGGAAAGTGGAATGGAGTATGGTTTGATTGCAGCCTAGGTTTCGTCCGAGTGAGAATATATGTGTGGTCCGAATGGGTCGGGATGGGCCCGTCAGACATGGCAAACACGCTCGGGCGCGTTCGAGCCTCCACATACGTGACCCCAAAAAAATAGGACATCCGAGCTGAATGAATTACCATTCAATGTGCGCACACGACAAGAACTCTCTATCCATACAGAATTATAATATTTTGGTAATTCCTACTTGTTGGAATGTTAGGAGAAATATTCCCGCAAAAAAAAAGGAATTTTAGGAGAAATAAGGTATCCCGGCTCATCGGGACTCAAGTTCTAAACTTAACACCGATGCTTGCATTTGTATGAATTTATTTCATGTCTTTCAACGATGCATATTCAGTCAAAAGAGACGTTCCCGTCGACTACGAAGGCGTTTGTGACGACTTTGTCAAATCTTAAGATGATGTGTCAGCTTGGTCTTTGGGAGGTGCTCATAGGGATAGGGTGTGTGTGCGCGCGCGTACATTCATAGTGATGAGCATATGTGCATATGTACAAGCATCTACTCTGTATTGAAAAAAGATAAGTAGATAGATAAAATTTCCAGGCAACCATTGTTGTTGGAGATGTTTTCTTGCCCCCAAATGATTGGCAGTCTTTTGGGCACGGCTGCGTTTCTAGGGACCGTTTTTGGAGATGCCGTGATTAGTTGGCAGAATCTGATTAGAGGGGAGGGTGGTTTCCGTACCGGGGAGGAAGGCGTGAGACGAGAGAGCGCAAGATAATTAAAGAGGATGGCGGTCGAGTGGGAGGCCCGGGAACGCGATTCAGACAGACGCATTGTGATGTGGATGGTGACAATCAAATCAAATCGAGCAACGCACGGTGGCAGACAATCAATCAAGGCAAGGGGATAAATACTCTTCCTCTAATCTCAACGATCTCCTCCACTTCTTTCTCTGATTTGATGCGTGGTGCGTGCGCTAGCTGAGAGATTAAAGCTTAAGCTAGACTGACAGACGCTCAAGCTTAATTTGGAGGAGCCATTAATCCACTTATCCCACGCATGCCGCCCACCAAAATGTCGTACGTGGACCGGTGGACGTCCACTTAAACTGGGTGGACCATGATCACGTCGGCGGAGCTGAGTGTTGTGGCTGCCGGCGGAAACCGACGTACTCCCTCCGTTTTAAAATAGATGACTCAACTTTGTATTAAAAATTAATATAAAGTTGAGTCATCTATTTTGAAACGAAAGAAGTATGTTTTAAGCTCATGGAGGTGGGACTGGGAGCACCTCTTGCATGTCGACGTGCCTGCCCGCGAGATTATGGAGTGCAAGGTCTACGATCTTGACGTGCCCGTATGGTATGGGGCCGGGCATCACACCATAGCCACACCCAACGTACAGCTCTGAGGAGCGACCATGCATGCACAAGAGGACCAGATCTCAATAAGCTACTTCCTTCATTCAGAATTACTTATCATAAAAATAGATATGTCTATAAGTAAAATACATCTAGATACATTTATTTTTTAAACAAGTAATTCCGAATGGAGGGAGTAGCCAGCACACACCATCGTCTTTGGCTTCCAACGCCCAGCTGGCACTGCAGGCTAGGCAGGCAACGCAGGTAGTCGAAAACTAGAGCACGTACTACGCCGCTGTGCAATGTTTAATCTAGCACAAGACGAGACGAGCGTTGTCCCCAACGTAGTATGAGGTGCGTGCCCATTCTCTGCTTATTTTTTTTGTAAGAATACGCAAATTGCGTACTATAGCTTTATGAAAGAGAGAATTGCAAGTACAAGACGGCTAAACTCGCTGCGAAGAACCAGCGTAACACAAACTTCACATCCGGCTAGTCTAAAGACAACCATCCACGACAGAGCAACTATAACACAAAAGAGCCTTTCCAAAACAGGAAAACCTCGCCGCGTCTCAACCGACGCCGGTCACCTCCGAAGAACTGCAACTTCCATCGAGCTTCTCTTGTCGATGCACCATCCACCCTTATAATGCCTAAAGGAGGTGGCAAGTGTATGGCGGGACCCGATCCGAACCGAGAAGGGCACCGTCTTGGAGACAACTTGCCTTCAACCCTCTTTTTTTTCATCTTTTTTGTTACATTTTGCTTTCATTTTTTGTTTTTTAAAACTTTTGCTTGTCTTTCGAAATATTCCAGAGATCTCTATTACAAATATCACTATGCATACAAATTTGAGAAATGTCAATCGTGTACTTGAAAAATGTTAAATGTTTCTAATGTATATGAAAATTGTACAATGTGTACGTAAAAAAGTAGACATCAAAACTATATGAAACAAATATTAATCATGTATTTGAAAAATGTTAAACGTGTATGTGAAAAAGTTTTTGATGTTTATAGAAAGTACAATGTGTATGGAAAAAAAGTAGATATCAAAAACTATATGTTTTAAGTAATCATGTATTTGAAAAGGTTAACCGTGTGTATAAAATTGCACCCAATGTATATAAAAATAGAAAATGTGTACGAAAAGTATAAGCTTTCAAAAATATTAATCATCAATTTGAAATATTGTAAACTTGTATATAAAAAAATGTTCCTTGTGTATACGCGCAAATGTAGAATGTGTGTGGAAAAAAGCTGACATCAAAACATATGTTTAAAAGAACTTGTTAGTCATGTATTTGGAGAAATGTTCAAAGTGTACAGAATTTTCTTTTATACAATGTTATAAAAATATTCATGTAGGTTAAAAAAATGTTATTGAAAAATGCATGTGGCATTTAAAGAAATATTCACGTGTTTCCAAAAAATGTACATGGAATTTTTAAAAGTGTCTCTACAATGTTAAAAAATGTCACAAAATTTTAGAGAGAACATTATTGGCGTTAAAAAAAAATCTTCAATGTGCATTTCAATGTTTTTGACTATAAATTCGAAAAAGTGTTCAAACCATGTACTAAAATAAATATATACATCCTGTGTTTAAAGAAATTCAATGTGTATCAAATAAAATGTTTCACATGTAAACTACAAATGTATATTATATACTACTCGGAAATACTTGCCATCAAAATGGATAACCATTTTGATGGCAAGTATTTCCGGACGGAGGGAGTAAAAAAGTAGACATGTGTTAAGAAAATAAAACCATGCTTCCGACTCATTTTATTTTCTTTCTGTTTTTTTAATTTTTTTAATCAAAACCTGTTAGCATGATACCTAGTTTAGAAGATCTCGATACAAGAATCCAATGCTGAAAACGGTTCGGATTCGAACGCATGGTTTAAAAGATAAAACTTCTAAATAAAAAATCTAAAAAAGAAAACTCATGTTGCGATAAATAACGCACTGTACATGCACTGCATCAATTGTCGCAACCTGCAAAGGTAGGAATGACGTTCCAACAAACCAAACAATGTCTCTCGGATGCAACAAAACAACAATGTCTTCAGCTACGCCGGGCCGGGCCAAATCCTAGTCTGGCCGGGAATAATAATACCCTAACAAAAAGCAACCAAACACAACACCCCCGTCTCATCCAAAAGTAAGGAAAAAAAAAACCTCCACCGCCGCCGCCAGTCGCCACGTCCTCGCCGGCCGTCCGCCCGCTCCGGTCCCCTCTCCCGCCAGGCAATGCAGGCGCCACCCCGCCCCCTCTCCGGCTGCTAGCCCGCCCGACGCCGACGACTAAGGTCCCCGTTCCGCTCCGCGTTCGATTCGCGGGCAATGGACGCGCTCGTCTCGGCGGCGGTGGAGGAGGTCTGCGCCCGCCTCTCCCGCGGCCTCCCGGTGGCCGACCTCTGGGCCGCGCTCTCCGGCGCGTTCCGGGCGGCCGGCCTCCCGCCCGGCCTGCCCGTCAGGCGCGTCCTCTTCGCCCGCCTCGTCGCCCTCCCCGTCCTCAGCCTCATGGAGGGCGAGGAGGGGGCGCTCGTCCGCTCCCCGGAGAAGGACGTGGAGGCGGCCGAGCGGCGCGGCGCCCGGCTGGTCGCCAGCCCGGCTCTGGGGGACAACTTCCTCGGGATCTACGACCACCGGTGCTCCGGTTCCAAGCTCAGCGACAACCAGAGGAAGACGCTGGAACATGTCGCTGCAAGCAGGTGGGAATTTAGAAATCTTGTAGTACTACTATATTGATCGACTCAGTTAGTTAATTAAGTAATTACTACATGCCACATGGTTCTTTTAATTTACTCAAAGGAGAAGTTGAGGTTGATGTTTCAGGCCCACATAGGCTCACTCTTACTGGTTTAGGAAGCTTAAGATTTACTCCTATTTCTTTAAGTATGACCACCATATGCAGGCCATGTGGGAATCAATATGGCATGCCAAAGTGTGTTTACTCACACCCTGCCTACGCTCATTCTATTTTTGTGCACCCTAGTACTATATAGTCTACTTTTGGAAGGGAATTACTACCTGTTATCCCTTTGTTGTGGTGTCGGCCATACCGTGTAACTTTTTATTCAAAAATACATATGTGCATCGGTAAAGAAAATACAGTAATGCCTTTGATAATGCCGTGCGTAGTTAACAACTTCTATTTGTCATAGGACTTCCGGTGTCGCGCAAAGGACTCTGTCGAAGAGGTTCCATATAGAACCAAACAAGTTCTATTTTGTTGTCAAGACCCTTCAGTCGCAGGGGTTAATTGTTGGGAAACAAGCAATCGTAAAGTCTAATGGCATTGGGGGTGAGGGTGAAGATGATTCAGGGAAAAGTCTTGTCGGCAGTACCAACTTACTGTATCTCTCAAGATACGCCAAAGGATTGAATATGAACTCGCATCAAAGAACAGAGATTACAAACGTAGACGCTTTACAAGAAGATGAGACCCTTGGTGTAGACTACAAGAGCCATGTTTCTATTCACGATCATCTTCCAGCAATGAAAGCCATATGTGACAAACTTGAAGAAGCTAGCGGAAAGGTCGACTGTTATCTTCCTTTTGTTTGTATGTTACCTTTTGTTTTCATTTTTCTAACTTTGTGCAACTATTTTCCATGTATGTGTAGGTTCTTGCTATTTCAGATATAAAAAAGGATCTTGGTTACAGCAAGCCACGTGGGCACAGGGCATGGAGAAATGTAGGTATTCGTGGAATCACTTGTTGCATATGTTCTCTGTACTCCTGGATTCTACTGAGACACCCTTTTCTTAGGTACTGTGTAGGCTTTTAGATGCACAGCTTGTTGAAAAAATCAGTGCCAAAGTTGACGATAAGGTGATGTTTTTGACCTTGCCCCTTTGTTCTCTGATCATTTGGTGTTATTATCTCATGCCATTTCCTAACGTTTTTCGGCTTAATTCTTCTGGTTCATGGTGCTTCTTGTTAAGGATGAGAATTCAAGAAATTGACATAATAACCTTTATTAATAAAAACAATGCAGGAATTTAAACTTTTTATCCTTCATAAATGCTAGTTACTGTGGATGGGCAAAGAGCCCAGTGGTTGGAGCGCAACTGTGCGTCCCAGCTGGCACAGGTTCGAACCCTGTGAGCGACATTTAATTCGTGGGTTCGAACGTGGGTCTCACACTTCTCTTTCGTAATTAAAAATCTGTAGGGCTCCTCCCCTGTAGGTCTAGTTTTTTTTAATATATAAACGCTAGTTACTGATTTACTGTACCATAATGATGATTCACTATGCTGGTGATTTTCTTTTTTATAAGGATATATGGTCACAGTTCTGTTTTCCACTATACTAATCTGAAGCAGAGTGTAAGTTGACATAACTGAGTCCCGAGAGTCCAGATAAAACAGTCCAATTTAAAGACGGGAAAGGCCAGACTAGAGATTTCCATGAGGTAGAAAAGCATGAATTGCAAAATTACTCGCATTGAAGTAAAAAAGAGAAACCATGGGTAGCATGCCCACACGTTATCTCAAGGATTGTAGCAATTCCATTCAATGATGACCTATTTGGGGACTGCAACCACGTATGCAATAGCTTCTTCTGAAACTGCTATGAAAGGGCTAAAAAAGTCTGTCGGGCATGTAGTGACACCGTTAATTCAGTCTGCAGTGCACCGTTTAAGCTTCAATCATTTACGCAGCTGCATTCTTCGTGAACCTACAAGTTGTGTAAATCATTCCTTTTTCCAGGTTGTTGGCTGCTTGCGCCTTCTTAAGAAATTTAATCCAGATGAGTTTAAGCCAAAAAGTACAGCCTTAAACTACAAACTTGGCATGAAATGCCTTGCAACGGATCAACTTATGGAGCTTCCATTAGACAACTGCATATACGATATGATCCATGCCCAAGGGCCAAAAGGCGCAACTCTTGTTGAGGTACTTCTCTGAAACTTTCATCAGGGCAATTGTGGTGTGTAGTGTTCTTTTTGAAATGGCATGCTAACTTTCGTCATAACATCAAGAGCGCCTTCATGTTTCTTTGTTTCCAGAGCTTCACTTCAGTTATGCATATTCTTCACCTAACTTGTCATAGCTGTTTGCAACCAGGTAGACAATATTATACTTGTTTTAAAAGATATAGGTTTTTCCGCAGCTTGTTACTTAATTTAGCAGCCTGCAGGACAGCAGTAATCTTAATCCTCTCCCTTTTATCTCCATAGAACTATCTGACAAAAATGAAAATGATACCTTCTGAAGAAATAAATAAACACTTACCAACTTCTATCTCCCTTGGACATATAGTGGTTTGTGAGTCCTAGGTGCCACCACTGGATCATAGGTTGTCCTTGTTGCCATGTGAGGTCCTTTTCTACAGGTTCAGTGGCTATGATCAGTCTCACACTATAGCAACAGCGATGACTGGGTGTGGCGGTAGGTTGAGGGTGCAACATCAACTGTGCATAGTGGTTGAGGCATCATGTGGACTGCCACGGTGGTGTATCTTTGCAGTGTAGGTCAGCGCTGTTTGCCCACGGTTTCTTCTGGTTTTTATAGAAAAACCAACCTGCCTGTAAGGTAATTAAGTTAGGCAGGTTCCACAGTATTTCCTTTTTGTCCTATCATTGCTAACAAATTGCCATTAATAGTCACGAAGAAGTCGTCAACATCGAACTCATCTGCTTGCTCTCAGAGCGGGGCAGGCAGATCTTGTGCCAGAGCAGGGGCTGCCAAGGCAACTCCGTGAACTGGTACCTGGAGTCGGAGTAGGACCTCACCATGGCGTGCAGCAATCCAAGCGCAAGATCCTCTGCATAGTGTCATAGCGGTTGTTCTTCAAGGGTTGCGGCCTTAACGATGGCCGCAGCACACCAGGGCTCCCTCGTCTTCCTTGTCCTATCTAACACAACTCCGTTGTCGACAGACCATTAGTGTCCTTGTCTCTGACTCTCTGCACCTGCTTTATATAATATAACTATCTTCACGCAACACATCCACGTAGTTCTTACATATACACATGTGCAGTTGTTTATGATGTAATTGTTTTTAAACATTCTAGAAGTGACACACTTGTGTACATGTTTCCACCCACAAAAGCTCAGCATACAGTACACCAGCAACAACACCGACACAAACACCATCCCCAGGGATGACTTGGGCATCTCACCAGGGTTTGAATTCCAGAAATAGTTCTCAAGCCTTACTATCTATGAGCCACAATGGCACTGATGTGGCCATCGGCCTTTTGAGGCATGTGGGTTGTATAGTGTGCAAGTGTGGTTTGTATCTGAAACACAGAGGTAATAAAGACTCAAAAGAAAGAAAAACTATTTTTCTGTAGTAGAAAATGACATTAGTTTATAATCTGAGCTATCAGTAATTTCTCTACCTTATATTACACGGCCAAGCTTACCACATGATATTAGCCAGTTCTACAATAGTCTATTGAGTGCAGATTATCACAAGATGTTAGCCAGTTCTAGCCCTGAATCGTTTCTGGCAGAATTTTTGATATCGTTTCATGTAAGCAGGTGCCTCACTGGCATATTTGCATCCCATCCTTCCTTCTGGGCTGTACCTGGCTCATTTCTAGCATCACAATTACTTTTTTAGCTTCAATGGCATTAATACGTACGAAATTATTGACTGTTCAACTTAAATGAGATAAAGACATGAAATTCTTGGCATTGCATTATCATTCTTGACTCTAATCTGTAACAAAAATAGAACAAAACTCTGGCATGAAGATAGTTATTATATAAAGTTGATTGTTGTTTTCTGTACTATGCATCCTTTTTTCCAATGAGAGGAGAATTATTTTTTATTTGAGCTTCTGTGACTTGCAGTGTATTTATTTAAGATCCATCGCAGCTCGCAAACCATGCACAAATTGCTAGTGTAATAAGGAACATTGTTTATCTCATGTTGTTAGTTTTCTTTATTTGTTGAAATTAGTAACTCATGTTCTCATTACACTTCGAACCAACTTGGCAGACGTCTTGGGGGCAAGCACCGCAATCCAAAAGAGCTTGGTAGAAGAGTGTCTTTAATGGTTAAAAAATTCAATTTTGCTTCGCAGGGTGAAGTCATAGATAAAACAACACAATACCGATTTTGGACTTCAGAAAACTTCTCACTGCACAAAGCAAATACTGCTTTGCAGAATTGTGATGCGCTAGATGATCATGACCATCGTCCTGATTTGTGGCTTTCTATTCCATCTAAAGAATCAGATTCTCTTAGCCCACAGGGTGATTCATTTGTTGATGACAAACTCTTGTTTGAAGAAGATTGTTCTGAAAAACCAGTCGTACTTGTACATCATCTCCCTAATAACCATGAAGCTTCTGTCGGAGTTTCTCGAGTTGAACAAGGTACGGCAATCTAAATTCCTGTGAATTCCTATACTTTTCTGTAAATGCTGTGCTCAATTCCTCTTTGGGAATTGCCATGCTGCTGTAAGAGCTTGTGGTATTTGTGCTGCCTGAAACTAGACTTAATTTGGCCTTGACTTTTGAGCACCCATAGATCCAGATGGCTTCATAATTCCACTCAGGTAACTATGCAATTAGGTAGTATGATCTATTTTCAAACCCTGCACATTCTGTTGAGGGGGCTCATGGCAGATCATAGCTAGAAACAAGTCTTTATACGCATGTCAGATGTAATATTTCTTCCAATTATTATTGTTCAACATACTGCTCCGCTTGATTTTGTTTACTTGTTTTGATTTATCTCTGAAGTTTTATTTATCTGTATGTGGTTCCTTTATTGGTTCCGATGTCGTGGTTTTGACTTGGCACAGTCTAAGAAACTGTAACTTTAGCAGTTAACTCTTTTATAATTTCTTTAATAATTTGATGCAATGATCGTATGAACTGTCAGTTAAAGCATGCTGATAATGTCAAGAGAGGTCGGGTGGACCAAACTGGACATGGGAGGAGTCCAGAAGAGAGATCTGAAAGACTGGAATATCACCAAAGAACTAGCCATGGACAGGGGTGCGTGGAAGTTAGCTATCCATGTGCCAGAACCATGAGTTCGTTTCGAGATCTTATGTGTTTCAGCTCTAGCCTACCCCAACTTGTTTGGGACTAAAGGCTTAGTTGTTGTTGTTATGAGCAAAAGCAATTTCAATTGTGAATTTACGTGACTTCTTTTATCTATTTAGACTCTTTCAGTTTTTTCATGAACACAGTTATTGGGAACGAAAATATAGGTTTAGTTGCAGCGACTTATAAACTTTTGTTAAGCTTTGTTTCTTTTGCTTTTAATCCTTTTCCCCTTGCACAGGCTGTTTATTCCCTTTCTTTTTATAATAAATGTATACGTAGCAGAGTAGGGCTCTCCAGTACTGTATTTGCTTACAAAGAAAAAGAGTACTGCTATGCTCAATTGAAGTGATCCTATTTTTATTTTTCTTCTTCATAAAGTTGCCTTTCAGAGCAAGAGGCGTCGTTGGCCCTCGTCAACTTCTGATGATGGGAGACAGAAAAGGATTCTTCGCATATTAGAGGTTGGTTGCTGAGTATTCGTTAATTAATCTTTTTGTATGAACCATCTGCTATTGTTACTGATGGGTTGGGAATCGTTCTTTTTCTATATGTCCTTGACTTTTTATGAGCTTGATTTATCTAATGATATTGACTCGAAAGTTTGCTATTGGTTGATAAACTTTATAGGATCATGGATTTGTCTGTGCCCTGTTACGTATACTTCTAATCGCATTGTCCGTGCATGAGTTAGATGCACTTATAAATGTCGGTGGTATTTGCGCATTTCCTGAAGGCCGGGCCTGGCGCAGTGGTAGAGTCTCTCCACTTGTGGCCTGGAGGTCCTTGGTTCGAACCGGCCTCCTTGCAGAATTGTTATGCAAGTGTAAGGCTGTCTAGAAATTCCTCCACTCTATAGGAGCAGTTTACATAATTTGTAAGTGTTACTTTGTGCAATTTATACCCTCAATACAGGACTCCAGTCGCTTATTCACTTTCAGCACCAATCATTTGAAACATAAATCTGTTAGACAAGCTTTCTACGGGTCATTGACACCCCTATAAGTTATTTTCCTATACAAATACTGTTAGTTTTTCTCATCTTGCTATGGGTTGTGAGTCTCATGAAACTGTGGCACATCTGCAGCCATGAACACATGGGATGCACCAGGTGTCTTGTTCTGTCATCTCTGCTTTCGTCATCTATAGCCTCCTCTTCACTGTTTTACTTTTGGTGTTGGAAATGCCTTTAGTACGTCCATGTGTCATGGTTGGGACTGTTCTATGGCTGCTAATATTTCAAGATTTGATGACAGACACAAGGAATTTGCAATAGAATGATGGAAATAGAGTTATAGGTGATATTTATACATGATAACATGATTTCTGAGGATTTTAATAATCCAAAATAACTTATTTAAGGGTCAGTTACACACTATTATTTTTTTAATCTTTTTATTACCTTAAATGGTCCGCAGGTTCAGATTGTAGGTTCTATATTCCCTAGGCATATTTGCTTACAGTACATTCCAGTTTTCTTGAGTGTGACAGATTTGTCGCAGTGGTGTTTAGTTCTCTGTTTCATGTTCTTCATTTGAGTGAAACTGGATTAACAGTTTTGTTTAATTTTATCGCTCCAATGAAGGATACATAGAGGTAGGCACAGCCTATCATACTGGTGCTGATGCAAGAGAATAATCTGTCGTTTTATTATAATCAGAATTGCAAGAAGCAGTGCGTGTGCGCGTATCATGTTCATTACCTGTGCATGTACACCCTTTGCATATCTGTCCGCATCTTATGTAGCACCTTCCTGTTTCCCTGTGCAGAAAAAGGATTTTGTACTGGTGGTGGAGTTACGTAAATGGTTAGAGAAAAAGGAAAATGGAAAAATAATGGACAGGAAGACATTGATTCGCACTTTGAATAAGCTTCAGCTAAAGTGTATCAAAGTTAATGCCCCTCTTGTTACAGACTACACTGGCAGTCGTTCCGTTGATGTGATACTGAATCCTTCTGTCAAGGTCATGTCACCGGAACTCATGGATCAAATTAGGAACAGACTAAGGAATTTTGATTCTCAAAGGCGTTCAAGTGCAGCAGCTAAATTGAAGCAAAAGCATTCGCTTGCCATACATGGATTGAAGGTTCAACGCAGAGCCAAAGTTAAAAAATTACCAATATCAGAAGCTATTCATGCCAATGGATTCATAGGTGCAAAGATGATTCGGGCAAAGCTGTTACATAAATTTCTGTGGGAATATGTTAGTGGTTTGCCAAATCTTCATTGTGCCAAAGAAGGGCAGCATGACAAGAACCTTAATCAATCATGTCAGTTTTCAATCACAGCAGCTATAAAAGAAATGCCTCTTGAACTGTTTCTTACCACAAGTTGTGGGATCAGCAAAGATTGACAGCAGCACTGTAACTAAGTGTTGCGGGAGAACACTTTCAGAGATTCCTATCGGCGTATACAGTCAGCTCACGGGCACTCATGCCAAGGGCCGCCTCTCACGCTTAATAACTATTTTAAATAGGCTCAAGGTAATATTTGCCTTTTCTGTTTTCAATTAGTATTGCGAGAATCTCAAATTTTAAGTGTGTTCTTAAAACTAACATCACAAAGCTGGGTTTATTGGGTTGACATTTGGCTGATGTTTCTTTTGTTATAGCAATTCCTCTTCATGTTTAATGCAAGTCAGCTTGCATGCTATCTGGACTGGCGAGCGCAACAGTGACCATTTGTTTTTTTTGTGTTTGCTAGTTGATTGAACTTGTTAGCAATCATGTAGAGGATTCTGATGTGCGATCAGGGGATATCCCTACATATTCGCTGGAGCTCAGGCCTTACATTGAAGAACCAGCACCAAGCATTGTTCAGTCATCACACGTCAGTGTGAACCATGGTCCAAAATTTCGGCATGATTTTGTGCTTTCAAAGCAGGAATCTATCGATGCTTACTGGGAAACATTAAAGTACTGTTATCTAACAGCTGGTTCAGCGGAGCCAAGTGCCTTCCCTGGTAATTGTGTTCCTGAGGTAGTGTGTTCTACGCTCACCCCTTACCCACCGAAAATCTTTTGCGGCTATGCATTTATAGACATGTAGTGCTGTTTGCAATATCATGTGCAAAAAAAATGCATTCTTTAATGATATATAGGTGATTTATTTTTAGAGGAGAATACATAGTGGAGGCCCCTAATGTATGTAGGTGGTTGATTCATCCCAAATATTCATGTATTATATGATTTCTAGGTTTGAGTTTTTTTTCATTCCAACTTCAAATCTCATTCTTTACTTTATTGACACCCACCGCAACGTGTGGGTATGATGCCACCTAATCATAAGGACATCTGATAATTTTTTAATCTTTTACTCCCTCCGTTCCTAAATATAAGTCTTTTTAGAGATTCCAATAAGTGACTACATACCGAGTAAAATGAGTGAATCTACACTCTAAAATATGTCTATATACATCCGTATGTAGTTTGTATTAAAATGTCTGAAAAGACTTATATTTAGAAACGGAGGAGTATTATAGTTTTGGTGAACATATTATTTTTTATCCCTTCGTGCACTGAGAAAAACATGTTATGTTACGGGTGTTATTGTTGGCTGAACTGGCCAGTGTTTTTTTTTTTACGCTAACCTTCATTTCATTCTCTTGTTGTAAACTATTCCATCACATAAGATCCTCTCTGGTAAAATGTGAATGCTGTATTTGGATGGGCTGAGCTGGCTTGCATCCTTATCATTTTATAATTGTGGTATTCGACTATTGCCATCTCTGTATGACTTCAATACCATATGTGACTACTGCTGGTATTCACTATTTCAGTTTTACTCATGATTGTCTGTTTCAGTGCTGCTGCCCAATATAGCCATTGAAACCTTTAGTTGACTAGGGCCTGAGCTGTGAACTTGCGATTTTCATCTGTAGAAGTTCTTATATGATACTGTCCTTGTAGGTTTGTCATGTACGGTCATGGAGTTCAGTAAGAGTAATGACTACCAAACAACGCTCTGGAATTACAAACGCTGCCTCATGAATGAAAAACGAAGGGATACTTCCTCACAAAGTTTGCTGTATAATTGCAAAGGATTTGAATCTCTCTGTGCAGCAGGTATGTGTTTGAAGGTTGCCCATTTCCATTTGGAGATTCGTATGGATTACTCTTTTTTTTTTACCATGTCTATTCACCTTCTGTACTAATGCTTTTTCTTGACCTATCAAATAAAAAATTAACAAAGACACATGCA
Organism: Aegilops bicornis; assembly: GCA_021605145.1. NCBI lineage: Eukaryota > Viridiplantae > Streptophyta > Magnoliopsida > Poales > Poaceae > Aegilops > Aegilops bicornis. The sequence continues at coordinate 3,375,889 of JAHIAL010000013.1, forward strand.
AAGTATATTAAGAAAAGGGTAAACAGAGATCTGCTAAAGAATCAATAAAACCTCAACCCAAAATATGGGAATACTTAATGTTTCAGCAGTGAACCTCAAGTATGTTCCCAGTGTCATCGTTATGTGTTGAGCACAGGAGGGGCGTACTGGCCGACAGGCCAGGCGGCTGTGCATTAGGCCAGTCACAATGGGCCCGGGCCACTTGGGCAAAGCAATACATTGGCCCTCACCCAACACTCCCTTAAGAGGGGTGATAGATATCTATCATTCCCATCTTGTCACACGCTAGATTGCATTCTTTAGTTCCCAATCCTTTAGTCAAGCAGTCTGCAATCTGCTACCGGGAACTCACATGCTCAATCTGGATGATCCCAATGTCAAGTTTGATTCTATCATGCTGCATTGGATTGTGTGTGTTGATTGCTGATTGGTTGTCACACTACACATTCACACAATTAGTCTTCAAATATCTTAAATTCTTTTCATAAATTTGTGGTCCACAACATCTCACTTAGCCATTGAGCCATAGCTCTATATTCGGTCTCAGCAGTCGACCTAGACACAACAATTGGATTCTTCTCCATGATACGAAATTACGAAGTTCCCACCAACAAATACACAAAATCCCGAAGTTGATCTACTACGATCATCTAGGCAACTTGCCCGATCCGCATCACAATATCCATCAACCACAAGATGCATGTTACTCAAAAACAATAGTCCCCTTCTTGGAGTTCGGTTCAAGCACCTCTGAATTCTGTATGATTACTCTTAGGTTCATGCATATACCCCCTTACATATATCTGCTTACCACACTTACTGCAAAGGCAATGTTAGGGTGTGTATGACATAAGTACAACAGCCTCCCAACTAATCTGTATATCTCACCTTATTCACCGGCTCTCCTGACTGAGTTGTCACTTTGTGGTTTTGATCAATTGGAGTTGATGCTGCCCGACATCCTATCATTCCTACATCACTTAGGAGATCTAAAGTATACTTCATCTGAGATAGCGCTATCCCTCAGACCTGGCCACCTCTTTCCCCAAGAAGTATTTGAGTCGGCCAAGATCTTTGACTTTAAAGGCCTTACCCAAACACTCTTCCAGCCGCCACCTCTTTGCCCTGTTATAATAATATCATTCACATATACATCTATTTTAGTGTTTTCCCCTTTTCATGTTCTAGAGAATGTTGTATGATCACCGTTACAGTGCCCATACCCATATTATATACAACATGTTTGAACTTGTCGAACCATCCTTTTGGAGACTGTTTCAGACTATAAAGAGCTTTTTTTTAACCTATAAAGAGCTTTCTTTAACCTGCATACCTTGTCAGCAGTCTGTGAAGTAGAGAACCTAGGTGGGATCTTCATGTTGACCTCCTCCTGCAGGCCCCATGCAAGAAAGCATTCTTCACATCAAGTTGATGTCAAGACCACCTGAAATTTGCTGCACAGGAGATCATAATCCTCATTGTGTTCATCTTTGCTACTGGAGCAAGTCTTATCACAGTCAATGCCGTATATTTTGCTCTACCCCCTCGCCACAAACCTTGCTTTGTACCTTTTCAAAGTGGTGTACGGAGCATGCCGACTCCGCCCATAAGGCCACAAGGCGTGCCCAAGCCTGCCACCCTGCTGAGGACGTACACAAGGGGCGTATCACTAACTTGAAGAAAAAGACTGTCGTCCCAGAGATCTAGTAGTATCCTGCTACATAGTAACCAACCAGAAACCCTAGCCCTGTCCCCATATGTAAGCAGGCATGGCTATGGTCCTCTCTCAATGACTCTATCTTACCTACAAGATCCTTGCGATCCAAGCTCTCATATGAGGCTGGTCATATACTATACACCAAAGCAGGAGTAGGGTGTTACGTCCACCATGAGCCGAACCCGGGTAAACCGCCTTGTGTGAATCCCATCTGGTGATCCAGCTACGTACACTACTGCATGATGATTACTGTTGGGATATGAACTTACACTTTACGTCTCCAGGCTTACCCTTATTGATCTGCCACACTAATATGTCTTTAGAGCCCTCATATGAATATGTTAAGACGTACTAGTATTGTTCTAGTAGTCTTTTTCCTTTCTTGTACCTCAAGTCTTTTGTACTATGTATTTGCCCCATAGGCCTTGCAATACAATAAGTTGCTTCTGTAACATGGTATTCAACCCGAAGTTTCTTTTCCACAAGCGCAATTCATGCTCATCCAATCTCGATCTATTTCTTTGGTCCCTATCCGAGCGATAGCTTGTAGTCTCCTCCAGATTATATCCCTGCTCATTCCCTTCTCCCAGGAAGGCACAAAGGCCCGCATCCATCTATTCCCAATTGGATCGATCTGGTTGATCCGTCCTTGTTCGGCCAACATACACCACCACCCGTAGGTCTTCCTCCTCAAGGTCGCCACCTCCAGATCTACACCCGCCGCTGCCTCCCCTATAGAGATGGCTAGGTGAGAGGCATCCTCGAAGTGGTGGGCACACCTCAGCAAGAAGAGTCAAGCAATGGTTTAGTGGTGCAGGTTCGCCTTGGTATTTAGTCGACCCCAAAAGAGAAATCTACCAAAAAACTTGACCTTGATGGGTGCCTTGGGAACTCCAAATCCTGTCGGCATGGATGTCGACCTCGTCGGCGGAGGAGAGTAGTGAGTAGGTGCACCTCGCGGAATACGGGATGCCGTGGGTGAGGAACCTGTCATCGGGAGCGTCCTTGGTAGTGACATCCTGCAATAAAGATAGAAGAACAACAAGCTCGGCAGAAGCAGCATGGGTTAGGCGGTTCTGCAGGGTAGCAATTAGGCCATCATGCACAACCTCAGAGACTAAAATGAAGGGGTATGTGGAGTGGGAGAAAAGGTTAGGGTATTTTTGGGCTAGCGATGTATCAGTGAGCCAAGAGTCAAACCAAAAGTAGGTGGAGGTGCCACTGTTTATTAAAACAAAGGAAATTGAGAAAAGTTTTGGATCTAGTTTTTAACAATCTTCCAAAGGAAGGAGGGGTTTCAGGGTGTAAAAGAAAAATTAAGCGAGTAGTGTTGAAGGAACCATCTAGCCCAAGGTAAGTCTAGTTTTTGAAGAAGTTTGAAGGCAAATTTTAGGAGAAGGCAACATTTTTCCAAGGGACAAGACACTAGGCGCCCGAGCAGGTTTCCTCGGCAACCCAAAAGAAGGACCGGCGAATCAGGTCTAAACGTTTGATAATTTTCTTAGGGAGTTTGAAGACAGACATGAGGTGAGTGGCAAGAGCGTCGAGAGTGGCGGAGATTAGGGTTAGGCGGCCACCCCGAGAGAGTAGGCGAGCGGCCCAGCCGGCGAGGTACTTTAGAAAGCGTTGTACCAACTGTTTGAAGGCAGATGAGGGGAGACGAGTTTGAGACAGGGGGTCCTAGGTAAATCTGGGGAAAGCAAGAAAGGTCGCAGCCAAACGTTTGTGCAGTATTTTGAGCAAGCGTCGACTCGGTATGGGTGGGAAGGGAAGTTGTTTTGTGGAAGTTGATGGGTAGTTCCGTAGCCTGGGCGAAGTCGTGCAAAATGGATTTTAGATTCGTGGCGGCCGAGGTCGAGGCCTGAGCAATGATAGGAGTGTCATCAGCATATTGCAGAACAGTGGGATTGCGGTCAGGGTAGATCAGGTGGCAGAAATGATTTGTTTTGAAAGCCTGCAGGATCATACGTTGCAGCAGGTCTGCCACATTGATAAAGAGGTATGGGGGAGAGGGGGATACCATTGAGAGGAATAACAGTTTTGCTGGAGATGAGGAGAGTCCTGATCCAGGATACCCACGTAGGTGGGAAACCCCGTGCCGTGAGGATGAGCAGCAGGAGTCCCAGCAGATGGAGTCAAAAGCTTTTCCAAGTCGAGCTTGAAAATCATCGCTGGGGCCTTTCTGATGTGGCAGGCACTAAGGATGTCTGCGGCGTAGGTAAAGTTTTCTGCGATATTTCTGCTAGAGATGAAGCCGGTTTGGTTGTCATGCACTAGCAGAGGGATAAAGGGTTTGAGCTAATGGTGATGGCATTAGCAATAGCTTTAGGGGGGCAGTTTTGCAGAGAGATAGGGCGGAAAGCATCGGGACTTCTGGCAGAATCATTCTTAGGCAGAAGGACCATGTGAGCCCGGCTGAAGCATTCAACATCGACCTGCAGGTTGGTGAAATCATTAAAAAGGAAAGGATGGAGTGTTTAGCCGAGTGCCAGAATCTGCGATAGAAGCCTGGCCCCAGCCCGTCTGGACCAGGGCTAGCGTGAAGGTTCATTTGGAAGAAGGCATCCTGGATCTCCTCTGGAGAGAAGGGAGTGTCCAGTTGGGAGAGCTGAGGGACTTGGTTGTGGATTTTGGATTATCATCCCCCTCCCCTGATGTTACACTTCAAATGCTATGCTACTGCACAGGATTTCCATTTGAGACCCGGGGAGGGGGGGGGGGGGGTTCCGGATAAGGCGATATTTCCTTTCTTGCACCTCAAGTCTTGTATACTATATATTTGACCCATAGGCCTTGCAATACAATAAAGTTGCTTCTGTAACATAATAACAGGAGCTACTTATAACGTCTGCTTACATCATTCTTTTGTAATTAAGAACAACATCCCATTTTCATTATTTTGTGGCTGAGTTGTTTTAATCTTTTTCATTTGAGTAGTATTTTTAGTTTTGTATACTATCTGTATGGTTGCTGTTCAATGTCACTCACTGGACGGATTTGTTTTGCTGATGTAGGTGCTTTATGCTTCCTCCAAGAATAGACAGCTTCATGGACAGGCAAGCATTTCTGATACACAACATCAACAAAAATCTAATTCTAGATCAACCTGTCAGAAAAGGAAAAGATCAGCTAATGAGATTGCCATGAAGTTTATTAAGCAAAAAGTTGAAGCTAGTGGATCATCCTCACAGAGGTTAGTCAAGTCTATTCTGGATGGAGAAATAACAGAGAAAATCTCTCCATCACTCACTGGCCTACCAGAACAACGTCATCAAGCTGGCATTACTCCCACACACAACATTGTTGATACTTTCTTGCATACAAATAAAGACAAGAGGGGCAGCAGACGCTTGGTAAAGAAAATTTTCTTTTGGACATCCGAATCTGACAGGTATTCCTTGATTGACTATCCATATTCTTGTATATTAAAATAATTCAGTTACACTTAATAATGATTTGAAGTTTTCCATGATGCTTGGTGCCTGATCTGTTTTTATTACTTTCAGAAAATTGCTCATGGCATACACTAGATACCGCACAAGACGTGGAGCAAAAATATCCCGTGTAGCTTGGAACTCTATTTCTGATCTTCCAGCTCTACCAGCTGCATGTCGTAAAAGGATGTCAAGTTTAAGAGCTAAAACAAACATAAGAACAGCTGTGAATCGAATCTGCAACATTCTTGCAATACGGTACAAGAGATCAAAAGCAAAAGAATTATCAAATTCTAGTTATGAGAATTCTGCAGATTCAGATTCTGAGGTATTCAATTGGGATAATTTCAATGATCCGGAAATAAGAAATGCACTTGATGAAATCCTTGAATTCATTCTGCCTAGGAAACATGGGCCAGACCAATCGGATTAGTCCAGAGAATGAAAGGAGGAATGATGATGTCGCTGAGGAAATTCCGACTGAGCAGGTATGACCGGTCAGTAATTTTATATTTCTCCTCAGCCAATATATACTATTTAATATTGACTTTTCACCTTCAAATAATCAGGTTATGCAATGTCCAACCAGCACAAGCACTGTAGCTCCAGAGAACGTGGAATTGTGTACATGTTCCAATTCAATGCATCCAAGTAAAAACATGGCAATTCCCTGCAGTGTTCATGAAAACAACATTAGACCCAACAAAGCTGAAATTACTAAAAGAGGTGTATGCAAATCCTTGGCAATTGCCAATGCATTAGAGCTCCTGAAGGTGTTTCTTCTCAGTTCATTATCGGCTTCAGAAGCACAAGCTGCATTAAAAGCCACCTTTCAGCTTTATTCAGAGAGTGAAATTTTTACTGCCCTTTCCTTTCTGAGAGGGAAGAACTTCTTGGTTAGTATGTGTAATTTATCCATCAGTATATCAAATCTCTTATTTATTTCTTCACTATGCTCTATATGTTTTGATCCGTAGTAGCTTCCCTTCCTGGGATCTGCATCTGAAAAATCAAATGTATTGTTAATATCATTAAAATTTAATATCTTAGTATCTTACATGCAATGTTGAGTTTCGTTAGTTGAAAAAGAAGATTGTTCTTTTTGCGTGAGAGGCCTATTTCTACATTTAGGTTGCATTTTCATAGGATTAAACATAATATATATCTGAAACGTGGTCGTATCACAAACCACCATAGGAGATTAGCTTTGTACAACTTAGATGCACTAATATAAGCTTGCCTATGGTGGATGTCGATGTTGGGTTCTGATGTGTATGGCTAGAACTATGTTAAGCCAAAGTATAAATGTGTGCAGTTACATTCCTGCACCACTGTCTCTGACTTCTACATACTGCCCCCTGTTTTGCAGGTTACTGGAAATGGAATGAAACCTGTAACCCTTTCTGGAAAATTCTTCTTTGATGCTTCTTATTCACCCTTCCCATATGGTTCAGGAAAAAGGCTTCTGAATTTTTGAAATGGCTTATAGGGCAACGAAAGAATATTGTGGACAGTACAGTTTATTTGCATCCAGATCCACAATGCGGGGAAATTGTTCACCTCTTTTCTCTTGTGTTGTCAGGAGAGCTACTCATTTCACCTTCCTTGCCAAGTGAAGGAGTTGGTGAGGCTGATGAACCTAACAGCTTCAGTCCTTCAATCGAGGATACCAGTGATTTGGATGACTCTACTTACAAACGTAAGGGTACAGAGTTGGAAAGCAGTAGGACTAAGAGACACAAACCTTTTCCCCATATAGATAGTCGCCGAGAGAAAGGTTTCCCTGGTATCCAAGTGGCTTTGAATCAAGAGATGATCCAAACAAACAATCCCATGCAGGTGTTACATCATAAAGAATGCCTTATGTTTACTTTAGCTAGGGAAATGGGCAGCAAGGATGTTGATTCCCAGGTAGAAAGCAGTGACATGTTGCCAGACTTAAACGATCTGAATTCATGTCGCTGTTTATTGTCTGCATTTCATTTGGACAATTCTTATAGAGGATGGCCTTGGGATGCTATGGAATTATATGCCGAACAGTTACCATCATTATGTTGTAATAAAAATGAACCGATCGTTCTTTCATCTGACCTGTTCAGAAATGCATTTTGTATTATTCGTCAAACTGGTGAACAAGGAGTTAATCTGAGGGAAATGTCACAGGCACTGCATCCACTAGGTACTCTTTATCCTTGTGAATAAAAACTGGTGTAGTTTTTGTAGAACTTGCATAAAGCTACATCTTTTTTTGCTAGGATTCATTTATTTGGTTTTATCCCCTGGATGCAGGCATGCAATCTATCAGTTTGGTTGTTGATATGCTTGAGAGATTTCAGCTGGCCATTAAGGTAGATCTGTGAATATGTATATAGTAGATTGGTGTACCTGTTTTTATTATTTATTACTGTATCGATGGATTGATTAAAATTTACTTCTGTTGTTTTACTTTCTTTCTTTTATTTCCTTTTATGTTTCTTTTCTCTAGTTCTGCATAAATTCAACAGATAGATAGTGATATTCCCTTTCTTTCTATATCGAGTATTGTACACTTAAAATTGGCATCAACATTGTTAAATATGTACTCCTCTGCTTCACAATACTTGTTTTAGAGTTGGTCACAAGAACTAAGAAGGTAAGTAAAATGCCATCTGACCCTCAATTTGTCCTCTCTAAGGTGTGCATATGGTGAAAGTACTTAGTGATGCAATTAAGGAAGGATAAGATTGTAAAAAATTCGCCAAAATTGTGTAGAAGTTGTAGAAGATCAAGTATTCTGAAGATTACAATTTTTATTTCCAGCACATCAATTAACATATAGGAATCTGAATTTGGTCAATGGCAGGTCAATGCATATGATGGTGTGCAGATTGTTGACTCATTACATAAGCCAAAGTATCATATAAGCACACTCGCCGAGTACAGCCATTGCAGCTGTTTAAGTAGCTCCGGGTTCTGAAATGGCATCAACTGGAGACACCAGAAATATACTGAAAGAGAAGCACTCGACGATGCCTCTTAATTTGCATGGAACTGTAAGGAAGCTTGGCGAGGGGCACACTGTCACAGTTGTTGATGTTGAAAGGAAGTCAAGCTCTCATTTGCAGAGTGGAAGTCCTGGAGATGATGAAAGGCCATCTACTTGCTGTCATGTTTGCAGAAGTCGTATTTATCATCCAATATTACCGTGGATAAACGGCGATGGCAGCGTGAATAGTACTGTCTATGAAGGTTTAAGTCGTCGTATTATTGGATATGTCATGCAATATCCAGGAATTTCGGAGGTGAGTGTATTAATTTTTATTATTTAGACCTGCTTATTTTGTGCTGGGAAGTTCTATACATGCAGTTGGATTTGTGAGTTGTTTGGTCAGTCGTATTAATGTTATGAAGAAAGTACGCTCGTGTTGACTTTCGAAATAGGTAACCTTGTAGGGAGATCTTATTTGTGGGTGTTGCAACTCTAAACTTCATATCATGATATCACTTGAACCACTCATATTTAAGGTTTTCTAAATCCATCACAGTTATTCTGAATATTATCAGTTACTGAAAGATGTTTGCATTTCCATATGGAGTTATGATTCTACCTATAATTGTCAATATTGGTCAATTAAAAGTTGCTCTGCTCCGCTGTTTCGTATACCAGGAGGACGTAATCCGTCGGATGGATGTACTGAATCCTCAGGTATGTATGTTGGCTACATGATATCATGTTTGCACAATACATTCGATATTCAAATGTTAGTAACAAGTTCACCCTGTCCATGTGCAGACATGCAGGACCTTGCTGGGGAAGCTGACAATTGACAAACACCTATATGTTCATGTTGGGGTGTTTGATGAAGATGTGCCTAGTGCTCCCACCATGCTGCAGGGTCTTTTGAAGCAAGGCCGCTATGATGAAGAACGCTCCAAGTCTGCAAGGCGGCGCTACTTCGCTAATCCGATGAGCACCTTCATGCTGTAGGACAGATGCGGATGGCCTGTTTTATAGTTTATCAGTGCCATCCCTCCCTTGTAAATTATACTATACTGTACGTCATTTTAGTTTTGTCCTAAGAAGTTCTTATCATGCTGCATATATATGCAAGATAACTTAGAATTACTGGTTCCGTGTCTGTATTATATCTGTATGTACGAGATTTCAATATGGACTACATACTAATGTATATAGACATGTTTTAGAGTGTAGATTCACTCATTTTGCTCCGTATGTAGTCCATATTAGAATCTCTAAAAAGACTTATATTTAGGAACGGGGAGAGTATATAATAATTGACTTAGAAAGCGGGCTGATGTAATCTTAGGATACAGACAGAGAACAATGGATATTGTTTTATTAGAAGGACAAATTAGTATGAAACATGCTTAGAGTATCAATTGAATACACCTGAACTTGTGACATGACGCTTATTTATCCTCTCCTTTTTTGAAACGGAGAGTTTATTTTATCATAATGCCTACATACAAATACATTCACTGTGCGTACTAAATTGTGTGGGCCGGATGAGCATTTACATGGTGTTAAATGCCTACATACACAAATGTGATATAATAGGCTGGGATAGAAGCAAAAATATAGAATCAGCCGTGTTGGAGCCGGAGGCTGACGGTCAGCAACCAACTTTTAATAGATGCCTTGCGTCCAAATCCGCAGGAGAAAGCAGCGAGACGCCATATCAGGTACACGTTTACCCCTTGCCCTGGATACCATCAGCGTGGGCGCCCGTAGAACGCGATCGTCTGGAACTCTCGATCATGGCCGCAGCAGAGGAAACGAGGCGGTTCGCTGCTCACCCACGGCGGCCAAACCGCCTCGTTTCCTCTGCTGCGATCTTTGTCCTCTTTCTCCAATGCCCGCAGCCGCAAATCATCTTCCGCCGACAGCGAGCCAGTGTACGTCCCAGCAAAATTTTCTTCACTAATTTACTCAAACCTGGGGGGCCGTGGCCCCTGCAGGGTTCCACTAAGCTCCGCCACTGCGTGTGATGGCGGAGATGGACAGCAGGAAGCAGCAGCTCTTCGACCTGCTCGCCGACATGGACATGAGGCGCCCTAGGACGGATATATACGAGGCTAATCCCACCGCCTCTTTGGACACGCCGGTGCTAATCCCGGTCACCCCCTCTGGTACGATCATCATCCCAAAGAACTACTCTCTCCGTTCCATAATATAAGAGTGTTTTTGATGCCCACCACCTTCATTTTTTCTATCTACTTTGAGGTGGAGTGATCTTGTTTATAATCTCCCGCCCTAATTGCAGACGCCACTCGCCAGTAAAAGAAAGGATCAGTAACTGCGCGGTATATACATATGGAGTGCCTACGTTGTTTGCGATTTGGATCTTTCTGGATGGGGAGGGTTGGAGAGATATGTTTTGCTTATTGCTGTCCCGGCCAAGGCCTCTGCTAATTAGCCCTGTGCAAGATTGCCATGTCACGTAGATATCAGTACTCGTTGTCTAAAGTAATGTCAATCAAGTAGGAGTATAATAATTTTCTCATGGAAGCCTTGTTTTGAAAGGCTACATCTTGTGAACGAAGTGAGCCTACACTTTAAATCTTTGTTGCTACTTTTTGTTGAACTGGTCATGGATGTTTCCGTGCCATTTTGTTGTCTCGCTGCATGGTGGAGCCTAGATGCAAATTCGCATGTAGAACTAAAAGGTTCCTTTTTCCAAACAACTTTTCAATAGAAGTTTAGTTCACTGAAACTTGATTTTAGAAGTGAAGTTTATCGGCATTTGGCCAAAAGAAAAATGTTTTTTTAAAAGAAATTTGCTCTTAGCAATCCTAGCACAAAAACATGAAGGTGCGTACTGCCATCGGTACTGCACAGGTCCCCCCATTAGTGCCTCATACGGGAGATGCAAGATCATATGTTGCATCGGATTAAAGAACCCTGGCGGAAATATGTTCTCTAACTTGTATAGCAACTCGGGTGTATGTTTCTCCAACTTTGCAACCACTTCATAATCTAATTCTTTGGCACAAAGTTAGCAGAAGAAGTAGCTCAACTCCGCCAGCACTCACCGAGTATCCTCTTTGACAAACACTCCAATCATCACATGCATTATCCGCTCAAGCCATACGTGGTAGTCATGACTCTTGAGCCCCCTATTTGCTACATACCCATATTCACTCCCCTCATGATATTACCGCTGTACCCTTCAGGGAAGAACAACTTGTTCAGAATCAACAGTAGTATTTCCTTCCTTTTGAGGCTTCGTAGGGCTGAACGGGGCCGGTGGCTTGGACCAAGATTTTACACTTGCACGGGTGGGCTTGATCGATGCTAGCCTTAACGTTATCCTTTGTCTTCTCGATGTCGAGGAGTGTGCCAAGAAGGCCTAGGCTTTTTAGTGTGCATTACATCAATGCTACGTGGAAGGAGGAGATATTTAAAGTAAGGGAGCCTCCACAAGCTTGGAATGTGTGTTACTGGTGTGTTTCTTCATATCCCATAAAACCTTTCCCATTGGGATTTTCCTGGAGAGCATCTAACTCGTCCTTAAGCTGGGCACCAATCATAATAGGTGGTGGCAGCCAGGTCATCAACAATAACACATGTCCAGAAGTTCACAATGTCTTGTTTGAATGGGTAATCAAGACGATGGAATCACCGATGTTGGTCAAAGCAGCAATACTTGCGACCCTTAGCCAGCCAAATGAAAGCCACACGTTGTCAGCACACTGGGCAAGGCCACTTTCCCTTTACAACCAGCCACAAAATATCGCACGTGTCGGTAGGTCATGTAGCGATGTGTTGTACCACATATGCATATTGAAGTGCTTCTTTGAAATAACGTTGTATGTCCTTACCCCAATGTTTTAGGCAACGAGCAAGTCATCCACCGGTGGCTCCATGTACACACGCATATTCTTCCCCAGATAGCTAGGTGATACGTCTTCAACGTATCTATAATTTTTTTATTATTCCATGCTATTATAGTATCAGTCTTGGATGTTTTATATGCAATTATGTGCCATTTTATATTATTTTTGGGGCTAACCTATTAACCCAGTGTCAAGTGCCAGTTGATGTTTTCTGCTTATTTTTGGTTTTCCAGGAAATCAGTATCAAACGGAGTCCAAACGCTATGAAATTTTTTAATGATTTTTTTTCTGGACAAGAGAGACCCTAGAAGCTTCGGGAGGAGACCACATGAGAAACGAGGAGACGGCAAGGCAACATGGCGCGCCTAGGGGGTAGGCGCGCCTTGATGCCTTGTGGTCATCTCGTGGCCCCGTTTGACTTAATTCTACCTCTATAAGTTCTCGGGAAATCAACAGAGAGCCACTTGAAACACTTTTTCCGTCGCCGCAAATTTCTGTTCTTCCGTGATCCCATGTGGAGGCCTTCTTCGGTACTCTGTCGGAGGGGGAATAGATCACGGAGAGCTTCTACATCATCATTGCTGCCCTTCCGATGATGCGTGAGTAGTTCACCACAAAACTACAGGTCCATAGCTAGTAGCTAGACGACTTCTTCTCTCTTTGATTTTCAATACAATGTTCTTGGAGTTCTATCTGATGTAATCTTCTTCTGCGGTATGTTTGTTGGGATCCAATGAATTGTGTGTTTATGATCAGATTATTCATGAATATTAATTGAGTCTTTTTTGAATTCTTTTATGCATGATTATATAACAATATATTTTCCCCGATCTATCCGCTTGGTTTGACCAACTAGATTGATTTATCTTGCAATGGGAGAGGTGCTTTGTGATGGGTTCAATCTTGCGGTGCTCAATCCCAGTGATAGAAAGGGACATGACACGTATTTGTATTGTTGCCATTAAGAATAAAAATATAAGGTTTATTCATATTGCTTGGGTTTACTTTGTCTACATCATGTCATCTTGCTTAAAGCGTTACTCTATTTTTATTAAATTAATACCCTAGATGCATGCTGGATAGCGGTCGATGGGTGAAGTAATAGTAGTAGATGCAGGGAGGATTCAGTCTACATGTCTTGGACTTGATGCCTATATACGTGATCATTGCGTTGGGTATCGTCATAACTATGCGCTTTTCTATCAATTGTCCAACAGTAATTTGTTCACCCACCGTATGTTATGTGCTCGAGAGAGAAGCCTCTAGTGAAAACTATGACTCTTGGGTCTACTTTTATCATATATAAAAACACAAAAATACCTTGCTGCACTTTTCTTTATTTTTTTAATTTTGTAATTTGTCTATTTGCCTACCACTATGATATTTGATCCTTGCAAATAACCGCCGAGGAGATTGACAACCCCCTTGTTTGCATTGGGTGCAAGTATTTTCTTTTATGTGTGCAGATGCTGCTAATGAGGTTCTGTGTGGTTCTTCTTCTGGATTGGTAACCTTGGTTCTTAACTGAGGGAAATACTTATCTCTACTGTACTGCTTCATCTTCTACTCTCCGAGGAAATCCAAACACAGCTCATAAGTAGCACCTAGCCGCACGAACTTCGAACACTACATAATACATATCTTAAAAACATTCAAATTAAAACATGCATAGCATAACTGACATAATATAAAGTTTCATCATCGCGTTTTTCAAATGAAAACATGCGAAGTTCACCCAAAATACATCACTCCAAGCATAATGCTTCATCCAAAATCACCACAAACATAGCATGTATATGTTGTGGATCAAGCCATCCAATGGCATGCACCACAACCCCCTCGGCCACCACCATTCATACAATGTCGTCGGTGAAGAGAACCTTCTGTACGACTTGATCGCATGTCCACATAGTTGTTGTAGTGGTCGGTAATTCTCTTCCAAAATATGGTCTTGGTTTGATCCGTTCCAATGATTGCATCCATGGAGATTGCGCACCAAGCATCGCAAAACGCAATGTCCTTCTTTTGGTTGTAGTTTTGGGTGTGGCACCTTGGCACATTCGTGCTTTGCTTCAGTCACCTCCACAACCTCCTCCTCGGCCACCACCACTTCGACCTCCTCCTCAGCCTCTTCCTCCTCCATGTCTTGGGTGGCTGAATGATCCCAAAACGAGTCGTACTTGAGCTCATCAAGTCCAACGGCAGCCGAGGACTCCAACGAGGCGTGGAATTCGGTCGTATTCATCTCCGCACTACAATATCAAAGCAAACATTATCAACAATCACTATTGGTCACCAACAATCACTATCGTATACGAACAAGATGCAATGTTTTTCTTTTTACCTTGTTGGCATTTCATTGAGCATTTAGCAGCCGTGATGCTTGTTGTTGGCTGCCGCCGCCGCCCGCGCCGGAGCAGTGGCCATAGGGGCCGCCGGAGTTGCAGCATGGGCGCCGCTTTGGCCTTCTTCATCTCCTTCTTCGTGGCCGCCTCGGCGAGCGCCGCCGCTGCCGCCGTTGGCTTTCGAGCCAGTTTGGCTCCGGTAGGTTCGGCGGGAGGGCAGCATGATGTTGCCGGAGAGGCAGTGTCTACCCCGGAGGCCATTGGAGTGGTTGGAGGAGGAGCTTGGACATTGTGGTTTTATTTTCATACCCAAACTCTTCTTTGGCGCCGGCGGCGGCACATGGGTTATTTCCGGTGGTGAAAAGCCGGCGTCGGTGGCCGACGGGGTGAGGGAAGGGGCCGGGCTATCCATTTCGGCCGACCGGACGGTTATCAGTGGCGGTGGTGGGGCGTGGCGGCTGCGGCGGCGAGAGGCAGGGCGATGTGGGAGGGGGGAGGAAGAGAGGCGCCACTTTTACTCGGTCACCGCGGGAGGGAGTAAAAATAGGGAGATTTGGGAGGATTTAGGGAGATGGAGTAAACATTTCACTCCACTAAGCCGGATAAGGGATCGGCTAGGTGCGCCTTACGGAGTATAACCAAATTTTTACTCCCTTATGGCTTTTTAGGGGATCAGTTAGAAATGCCCTAACCAACTTGTTTCAGAGGGCAGTTTTCTCGGCATTTGTCCAACCAAAACTGTTCATTTTAAATAAATTTATTAGTCTTACCAATGCTAGCATGTTCAAAAGTATGAAAGTAGTAGTGCTGTGTTTGGATTGTTGCTCTTTTTCGGTTCGTCCTATTTGTTATCTTAAAGAAGTGATCAGTTATTTAAAAGAAAGTTATTTGGATGTTGTAATAGGCTGAGTTTCTTTTTCATCATATCACCAGTTAAGTTCTCTAGCTGTTGCTTATATGCAATGAAATTCAGCATGTTGTTATTGTTTTGAATTGAGCTTTTTTTATGCATGTTCCTAGCAATCCCCATACTAGGAGTCCACAACTGACACTGATTGTGCAACAGCTGCTAGGAAGCTTAATAGTAGTAGAAAGCA
Organism: Aegilops bicornis; assembly: GCA_021605145.1. Lineage (NCBI taxonomy): Eukaryota > Viridiplantae > Streptophyta > Magnoliopsida > Poales > Poaceae > Aegilops > Aegilops bicornis. The sequence continues at coordinate 3,391,319 of JAHIAL010000013.1, forward strand.
TTACATACATATCCTCAATTTGGATGTGCTCTTCCACCGCATTTTCCGAATCAAAGAAAATTAAGTAAGTTTCATCCTCTGGGGGTCAGTCGACGATGTTCCTCTTCCTGTACTAGTTCCTCCCTTTCTTTTTGAAAATGAGGGTAAACCCCGGGCTCTGCATCAATCGATGTAGATGACAAAGAGGCACTTGGGGTTGACCAAGAAGGCCGTTGCTAGGTTTGGGAGGATGGTGGTCTGCCTTACTCTCTTTACCCCTCTAGTACTTTCCTTTCCCTGTCCTGCTCTGCTTTGGGTCCCTCTGCTCTTTCCCTCTGCTCTCATGATCAAGCATGTACTAATGGAGTACAGCTATGTTCTGTAGCAATTTTTGGCTACGTCGGAATGTGTGTCTGATCTCCGAAAACTGCTATAAAAAAACATTTAGAGAACCTGATGGAGCTGCCGGGATAACAGAGGTAGCAAAAGTTCAGATACATCTACCAAGGCTTACATGTACCAACTACCAACGGAGCCAGCAAGCACGCACGCACGCATATAGATCAAATGGACCCAGCGTTAATTCTGGGCCATCACAGATCACACAAGTAAACAATACAGAAATGACGACATGAATCACCAAGCATGCATCGATCTAGTATAATATTATCCATTGACAACGATTACATCATGTGACGGAGATCTTACATGACTGTGTACTTATATGGTAACTAAGTAGCACTAGGAGCTACATATGAGAGACGTCCTAACCCCTAAACTCTAGCTGATATCTGTCTCTGATACTACCTAAATAAAACAAACTTAAACAATAAATAATCTGACGAAATCATCGGTGATCTGCGCATCCTTTTGCTCCTATGGTGATGGCGCGGGGGAAGCAGCATGAGGCGCCGGAGTCGTGGCAGGAGGCGTCAACGGCGGCAATGGTTGGGCTGTCAAATCATCACCAATGCAAGTTAATCAATCTCCTTCAAAGAAGCAGCACATATACAGGAAAACACACCGAACAAGGTTAGTAACTTACTGCCGCAGGAGAAAATCGTCTGGATGGGTATCATGGCGCCACACCTAAGCGGGAGGATGATCATGCGGATCGGATCTATGGGCTTGGGGAAGAGCTTGCTCATGCCGCCGTTGTTGTTCAGGCCGTGACACAGGCAGATCGGCGCGGTGTTGACGACCGACTTGAGGCCGTCGCAGCACGCGTCCGGTGGCGAGAACACCGTGATGTTGGTGAGGTAGTCCATGCACGGTATCATGCTCGTCAATGGTGTCAGGCACTCCTTTGGCGGCGGCGGGCTTGGCGAGCCGGTGGGAAGTGGTAGGTGTGGGAGGCTCGGCGGTGCATGGGATGGAGGGGCGCCCGGTGAGCCAGGAAGTGGCCCGATCAGCGGCGGCAGGCCTGGGATCTGGGGCAGTGGCGGGAAAAGGGAGCGGAATATGGGTGGTAGGCTAGGCATGCCGGGGATCTGAGGCAGCGGCAGCCCGGGAAGAGGCGGGGAGCCTCCATCGGCCGTGGTGGTGGCTGTGGTTTCTTCTTGGTTTGCGGCGGTGGTGGGCTGGAGCCTTGCGTCGGACGGCTGCAGCGTCACCGCGATGGCCAGCAGGGCGAAGAGCACGGCCACGGTGGACTTGGAGCGCGCCATTGTTTGCGTCAGGGGAAGGGACGGGTTGGAGAGGATGATGCGTGGATCGGTGGATGGCATTCGTGTGCTTGCCCAACTATATATACTGCTCCGGCCGGCAGGTAGGGCACGTTAGAGATAGACAAATTTGAATATTTTTATAACCATTTGAAAAAATTTATCCAACTAGTAGATTGAGGTCTCTTTGGGTTGTGGTTTCCTGCAGTACGTTTCGTGTGCGCATGGATTAAGCAGACGTCCTCTCTATGCAGATAGAGCTGGAGATTCAAACGAGACCATTTGCATTCTACAGACGTTGAGGTGGATAAGATTCTCTTTTTCCTTTTTTAAACTGGTATTGTTTTGAAATCCTTTTTAACTGGTTATTATCTCCATTCATTCTTTTAAAAAACACCATTTCTTTTGAAATTTCGAACTCATGGGATATTATATTGTTTTGTTAAAACAAAGACAACACAAATCGCACAACATGGATCGGAGTTGAATTGCGAATTTCACATGCATGCCCGCGTTGAAAAATACTACCGGCCGGCCGCCGAAGTTCTTGGGAAAGTACATGGACATACTTTTTTTTTTGATAAATACAAGGGCATACGTACATATACTATTCGGGTTATTCTACTTTCTTGACTTGTGTATCATTTCATTGATAGGCTTTAAAAAAACATTTAATTGATCTCGCTCATCAATCACTCATACACAATGCAATGGCTTAATCATGCGCCGAAAAGCGACCAACACGGATGCACGATGAATCTAGGCTACGTCTAAGGCAGGAATGCATCTAGCCCATGAGCTCCGGCGGCCGCCCAGGACTTTGTTTCATCCCCAATGGTCATGGTAAGCTGAAAGTCCGATGGTTGATCTGTTGAAAATATGAGCAACTTATCGAATGATTTTATTAACAGAAATACTAGATAAAACATGACTAGTATAGCAGTGATATAACAAGTCATGCGATTTGACAAAGTGAAGGTAAATAACATCTGCATATATGAGCTAGAAAGGATCATCTCTCGAGCAGACATTAGATCAAGATGCATATATGAGGTAGATCCTAACAAGTGTAGGGTAAACACTAGAAGAAAGAACTGTGGCAGGACCTCTAACAGGAAAAACAAGAACACGTACTGGACAGCAGCTGGAGCAGAGGCGCTGGACTTGGGATCGGTGTCCTCCATGTCGTCGACGAGGTTGTCGACGTCGGGGAAGTAGTCGTCGTTGGGGAAGTAGTCGTCGGAGTCCTGGGCGTCCGTGACGAAGAAGTCAAGAGGTCGCAAAGCGCCTCCCCAAAACCTTATCACCCTTCTCCCGTGACAGACTCAAAGAGGTGCGGTTTTGAGGTTTATCGCCCCGACTTCATGGTGCACGCCTGCAAGCCGGGATGAGGAAGACAGCAGCAGCGCAGAGATTGGAACCGGTGGCGAGAGGAAGGAGAAGTTCTGGTGCGTCTCTCTGAGAGGAGCGACCTCCCTTTTATAGGCGCAAGAGAAGGAGGCGAGAGGGCAGCGACGGAAGGTGAAACGAAGAGACGAAGACGAAGCGAACAGCCAGCAGCCGAAGGGCTGACACCGTTCGCATTCAAACTCCACTATCGCAAAAACTTTTCAGCTTCCGTGTGACCTTTCTTATACCCAGAAAAGTGGGCAAAATTTAGATATCGGCTCGGGCTCACTCCTCAAGAATCTCCAAGCGACAAGGCGCTGGGCCGTGACGAGAAGGCGGCGGAGGAGGAGCGCTGCGGATGTCCCTCTTGTTCTCATGCTCATACAAGTGGGGAAGGAGCCTCCCTTATAAAGAGGTCCAACTCCCTCTAAACTAGCAATGTGGAACTAAACTTTAGTTCCACCTCTTGCCTTGCACGAATGGGCTGCGTGGGCCTCTAGGATTTATTAGGAATTTCTCAAACTGCTATTGGGCTAGGCCCAAATAGACAAAAATTCCAGCAAGCCCCCACCAGATCCCAGAGGCACATAAAATTTGCCTTTGGTTCCAAAACACTGTTTTATATACCGGTACTGCAGTGGAGACTTTTAAGTTGAACTTCCACCTAGAACCCTATGCTACACTAGTAAGCAACTTGAATAAGGGATCGGCCTTGAACTGCATGTTTTCTGCGAATCTAGCTTCACATAAAGCCTTGACTGATACATGGCTACCGTGGATCTTCCCCGCGGGTGGAGCTTATGAGTCATACTCCGAGACCTTTCATGAGTTTACTAGAGAGAACCCTACTCTCATAGATTGCGACGTTTAACAATCAGACTCATATAGGTGCGTTCTTCAAAAGATGTTCTGCAGAACAACATCTCTGCTTCAAAGAGCCACTTAAAACACATTAAGATATATATCAACCTGCCATGCAGATTAGGAGAGTATTGCATCTTTATGGAGTGGTATTTTAACAGTAAGGGTACTCTCCTCCCAGTTGACCAACAGCTTGTCTTCCACATCTAATTCACGGGATCTCGGATCACAAAGAATAGGTTACCATTGTGAACAACTCATATTGTGGGTCTCATTCTCATCTCCCTCGATGCATTATCTATCACATTACGTGATAGACCCTTAGTGAAAGGATCTGCCAGATTTTTAGACGTTTGGATATAATCCAATGCAATAACTCCGGAGTTTCTCATTTTCTTACGTAGACTTTAACCTTCTACGAGCGTGTCTTGATGACTTCATGTTATCCTTAGAGCTGTTCACTTTTCGTGATCACGGTTTGATTGTCGCAGTTCATAAGGATACCCGTACAGGTTTCTCAACAAGCGGCAAGTCATTCAAGAGTCGGCGAAGCCAATCGCTTCGAGCGTAAATGTATCTAGTGCTGTGAGTTCTCGCTTCCATTGTTGACCTCGTTAAGATGGTCTGCCTTGCAAGACTTCCAAGAAACAGCGCCACCTCCATGAGTGAATACATAACCGCTCGTGGCCTTTATCTCATCAGCATCTGAGATCCAGTTTGAGTCACTATACCCTTCAAGCACCTTTGGATGCCCAGTGTGTAGTGAATTCCATAATTCGCAGTGCCTTTCAAATAACGCAAAACTCTCTCTAGAGCTTTCCAATGTACATCTCCTGGTTTTGAAACAAACCGACTCAGTTTGCTAATAGCAAAAGAGATGTCAGGTCTTGTAGCACCGGCTAAGTACATAAGCGAGCCAATAATCTGAGAATACTTCAATTGATCTCTAGAAATTCTTGATTCTTTCAAGCAAAGACGCTAGCATCATATGGTGTTGGAGAGGGCTTGCAGTCACTATAGCCAAAGCGACTCAAGATCTTTTCCATGTAGTGAGATTGAAGCAATGTAATCCCACCATCATCATCTCTCAACAACTTGATGTTCAGAATGACATCAGCCACTCCTAAATCCTTCATCTAAAAACAAAGAGATAGGAAATCCTTGACCTCCTTAATAACATTCAGATTTGTTCCAAAAATGAGTATGTCATCAACATACAAGCAAAGCATAACTCCCTTGCCCCCACCATGGCGATAGTACACACATTTGTCACCTTGCTCACAACAAAGCTCTGCAGCTGTTAAAGTTCTTTCGAACTTCTCATGCCACTGTTTGGGTGCTTGCTTGAGTCCATACAAAGACTTCAAGAATTTGCACACTTTCCTTCCCCGACCATCTATTACAAACCCATCTGGTTGTTCCATATAAATTTCCTCATCCAACTCTCCATTTAGGAAAGCAGTCTTAACATCCATTTGATGAACGAGAAGACCATGTGAGGCAGCTAGTGAAAGTAGAACTCGAATAGTGGACAGTCGAGCCACAGGTGAGTAAGTATCAAAGAAATATTCACCTTCCTTTTGGGTATAACCCTTAGCCACAAGCCGAGCCTTGTACTTTTCAATAGTACCACCAGGCCTAAGCTTCTTCTTGAATACCCATTTGCATCCTATAGGTTTGCACCCATAAGGACGATCAGTTATCTCCCAAGTTTCATTCGCCAAGATGGAATCCATCTCACTATTTAACCGCTTCCTTCCAAGAGGTCAACATCTTCTGATGCATAGGCCTCTGAAATAGAATTGGGAGTGTCATCTATGAGATACACAAGAAAATCATCACCAAAAGACTTTGCAGTCCTCTGTCTCTTGCTCATAGTAGGAACTTCATTGTTCTCCTCCACAGGACTTTAAAAGTGTTCCATCGAAATGGCAGGTTTAGTAATTTTAACTGGTTCCTGATTCGATGAACTTGGCATCTCCTGATTAGATGAGGTAGCCATATCCTTCGTGGGAAAGATATCTTCAAATAAGGTCGCATCATTCGACTCCATGATCGTACCAACATGCATGTCAGGTACCTCAGATTTTACAACCAAGAATCTATAACCTATGCTATGAAAAGTATATCCCAGGAAAACACAATCCACAGTTTTTGGTCCCAGCTTCCGCTTCTTTGGAATTGGTACATTGACTTTCGCCAAACAACCCCATGTTCGCAGATAAGAGAGTTTTAACCTTTTCTTCTCCCATTCCTCGAATGGAGTTATCTCTTTGTTCTTTGTGGGGACTCGATTTAGGACATGACATGCTCTTAATATTGCCTCCCCCCACCATGCCTTGAAGAGACCCGATGTGTCTAACATGGCGTTAACCAAATCAGTTAGAGTACGGTTCTTTCTTTCGGCCATCCCATTTGACTGAGGTGAGCAGGGAGGCGTCCTCTCATGGATTATACCATGTTCCGCACAAAAAGCATCAAATTCATTGGAAAAATACTCTCCACCACGGTCGGACCTAAGCCTCTTGATTTTCGATCAAGTTGGTTTTCCACTTCAGCTTTATAGATCTTGAAAAAGTTCAAAGCCTCAACCTTAGATTTCAGAAGATACACATGGCGTTATCTAGTGGAGTCGCCAATTAACGCCATGAAATATTTCTTTTCACCTTTTGTCAAAACACCATTCATTTCACATAGATATGAATGTATAAGTTCTAGTGGTGCAAGATTTCTCGCCTCCGCAAATCACGTGAGACTTACGAGGTTGCTTAGCTTGCACACACTTGACACTTAGATCCCTTGACAAAGTGGTGAAACTAGGGATTAAGTTCAACTTCGCTAGTCGCGACATACGCAACCAAAGTTAACATGACAAAGACGTAAATGCCACACATTTGATTCACTATTGTTGCAAATATGATTAACAACTTTATTGCAAACGCTCGATAAGGATAAACGTAAACAGGCCTCCGACTTATAGCCTTTACCAACAAAGGTACCATACTTGGATATTACAAATTTATTTGACTCAAAGACAAGCTTATAGCCATCTCTACACGTAAGAGATCCGCTTAACAAGATTTTTATTGACGGAGGGGACATAATGCACGTTCTTCACCGCACGATCTTCCCCCAAGTAAACTTCAGATCGACCGTGCCAACACCACGAGCAGAAGCACTTGAACCGCTGCCCATTAGCACGGGTTGAAGTCCCTATGATCTGATAAGACGAAAACATGAAAATATCACCGCATACATGCACATTAGCACCCGTGTCAATCAACCAATCAGGAGAATGACATACTGAAAGAATAGTGGGAAATGTACCATACCCAGCATCCTTCATGCCAGTGTCTCCAATGACAACATTAGCGGTCTTGCCGCCTTTCCCAGGATGACGCTTTTCATAGCGATTAGGACAACGAGGAGCCCAATGATCAGGATCTCCACACACATGACAAGCACCTTTCTTCTTGTCACTCTTCTTCTTGAAGTTCGTGTGTTGTACAGCCTTGTTCTTCCCATCAAACTTTGCTTTACCATCAAACTTGCCCTTGTTCTTGAACTTGTGGGACTGGAAGTTTTTCTTCTGTACCAGATTGGCACTAGATCCTCCCTCAATACCTCGAGCACGTGTGTCCTTTGCTCTCGCCTTTTCTTCCACATCAAGAGTATCAATGAGATCCGAAACGAAAAACTCCTGTCTCTTATGCTTCAGTAAGGTAGCAAAGTTCATCCATGAAGGAGGAAGCTTAGTGATGATACCCCCGGCAACAAACTTGTCCGGTAGCATGCAATTGAAGTGCTCAAGTCCTCTAGCAAATGATCAGATCTCATGAGCCTGCTCAACCACGGAGCGCTCTTCACCATCCTGTAATCATAGAATTGCTCCATGATGTACAACTCAAGGCCGCATCCGAGACCCCAAACTTGGCCTCGAAAAGGCCCCACATATCTTTCCATTGTCAATTGACGATAAGCATCAACTATGTTCTCACCAAGAACACTCAAGAGAGCAGCCTTAAACAAGGTATCCATTTTCTGAAAAGCTTGTGCCTCATGGGCATCTTGCTCTCCTTCAGTTTGCCAAGAGTGGCGTCATAGCAGCTCATGGTCTGAAACCATAAGACTGCTCTCACGTGCCACCTCTTATAGTGGATACCCTCAAACATAGGAGGTCTCATGGAAGCAGCAGAACCACTCGGGGTAAATTGCCTATAATAAGGTTTTTGGATTGTTGGAAATATGAGCAATTTACCGAATGATTTTATTAAAAGAAATACTAGATAAAACATGACTTGTATAGCAATGATATAACAAGTCATGCGATTTGACAAAGTGAAGGTAAATAACATCTGCATATATGAGCTAGAAAGGATCATCTCTTGAGCAGACATTAGATCAAGATGCATATATGAGGTAGATCCTAACATGTGTAGGGTAAACACTAGAAGAAAGAACTGTGGCAGGACCTCTAACAGGAAAAACAAGAACACGTACTGGACAGCAGCCGGAGCAGAGGCACTGGACTTGGGGTCGGTGTCCTCCATGTCGTCGAGGAGGTTGTCGACGCCGGGAAGTAGTCGACGCCGGAGTCCGGGGCGCCCGTGACGGAAGAAGTCAGTAGTCGCACAGAAGCGCCCCAAAACCTTATCACCCTTCTCTCGTGACAGGACTCAAAGAGGTGCGGTTTCGAGGCTCATCGTCCCGACTTCATGATGCACGCCGCATGCCGGGATGAGGAAGACAAGATAGCGCAGAGATTGGAACCGTGGCGAGAGGAAGGAGAAGTTCAAAGTGCGTCTACGTGAGAGGAGCGACCTCCCTTTTATAGGTGCAAGAGAATGAGGCGAGAGGGCAGCGACGGAAGGTGAAACAAAGAGACGAAGACGAAGCGAACAGCCAGCAGCCGAAGGGCTGCACCGTTCGCATTCAAACTCCACTATCGCAAAAATTTAGACATCGGCTCATTCCCGCAACCCGGGGCGGGGCGGGCGGCGGAGGAGGAGCGCGCGAGGATGTCCCTCTTGTTCTCATGCTCATACAAGTGGGGAAGGAGCCTCCCTTATAAAGAGGTCCAACTCCCTCTAAACTAGCAATGTGGGACTAAACTTTAGTTCCACCTCTTGCCTTGCACGAATGGGCTGCGTGGGCCTCTAGGATTTATTAGGAATTTCTGAAACTGCTATTGGGCTAGGCCCAAATAGACAAAAATTCCAGCATGATCGTCCTCAAAGACGCAAGAATTTCGGGCCTTCCAAAGCCACCACTCCATGAGGATGATCATGGAGGTTATGCTTCGACGCTGCCCGACAGGAACCATGGCGTAGGATGCCGCCCACTAGTCGAGGAAGTTGTTGTTCGCGCTCGGCAATGGAGTCATCACCCACCATGATAGGTACTCATGCCACACCTAACACGAGAATGAACAACCCACAAGCAAGTGATGCATGGTCTCGGGCTCCTAGTCATAAAGAACAAAGAGGGGTGCATCTGGTAGCCCACACCTCTGCACTCGCTCGGAAGTCCAACACTGATCTTGGAGAGCAAGCCAAATAAATTTTTTGATTTGAAACTGCACCCAGCTCTTCTAATTCAAGTCATCTATGGGCACTACCAACAGCCCGATCGAGCAGAAGCACCGCATAGCAGGAGGTGGCTTGACTGTAGTTTAGGTAACTGCTCCTCCTTCATGCACTCACTACAGCTAATTGGACAACAGCCAAAAGAATTTTGAGGTATGTGAAGATTACACTGATAGTTGGTCTCACATTCAGCAAATCATCATCTACTCTTGTAAGTGCATTTTCTGATGCGGATTGGGCTGGCTGCATGGATGATAGAAGGTGTACTGGTGGGTTTGCCATATTCTATGGACCAAACCTAATATCATAGTGTGCAAAGAAACTTGCAACCGTTTTCAGGACATGTACAGAAGCAGATTGTAAAGTACTAGCAAATGCAATAGCAGAGGTTATCTGTGTCCAGTCTATGCTGAAAGAACTTAAGGTTCCGCAAATGCAACCCGTGTCTTTGGTGTGATAATCTTTGTGCTACTTATTTATCTGCTAACTCAGTTTTTCATGGCAAGACAAACCATATTGAAATAGATCTTCAGAGAACGTGTTGCAAACGTACAACTAGAGGTCAGATTTGTCCCTCAAGTGTAGGGTAGTTAGAGAGATTGTTTTCTTTTAGTCTTGTTTAGCCTTATCGCTCTATCCCTCCTGAATGTATCTCAATCTCCCTCTGTAATCTCTCCAACCGAACAACTTCTATAAACGACCAAGAGATCCCTCTCGTCACATCAATACAATATATATTGTTATGGGAGTTGAGACGCTTTACCAAAAGCTAAAACAAACCATACAGACGGAGACGCGTTGTCAAATGCGACAGCGTTCCTTTGCATCCAAATTTCCCACATCACGAGGATGATCATGGCGTTCAAGTACTTCCTGGATTGAGCAATGATAGCGATGTGGACCATTCCAGCACACCATTCGTAGCTGTAGGTGCCCAATCTGTGTGGCAAAGGAGTTCAGCTATGCTGTGTAGCAATTCTTGGCTACGTAGCTGATCAATTCTGGGGTATAGAGAATTTGACTCAGAGGAGAGACACATGGTAGGAATCTGTGCGTCCGAAAACTCTTATAAAAAACGTGTTTTGTGTCTAGTAAGTGGTACGCATGATTATCATAGCACTTGGAGAACCTGATAGCGACAGATTTAATCGAGCTGCCGGGATGACAGAGGTAGCAAAAGTTGAGTCATACATCTACCAATGCTTTCATGCACCAACTACCAAAGGATCCAGCAAGCAAGCACGCATATAGATCAGATCGACATCATACAGCAATAACGACATGAATCACCAACATGCGTCGAGCTAGTATAATACTATCCATTGACAACGATTACATCATGCGACGGAGATCTTACATGACTGTATACTTATATGGCAACTAAGTAGCACTAGGAGCTACATATGATAGACGTCCTAAACCCCTAAACGCTAGCTGATATCTTTCTCCGGTTACTACCTAAATAAAACCAACTTAAACGATATATAATCACGACGAAAGCATGGGCGATCTGTGCATCCTTTTGCTCCTATGGTGATGGCGCGGGAGAAGCAGCCGGAGGCGCCGGACTGGTGGTAGGAGGCGTCAACGGCGGCAAGGGTTGGGCTGTCAAATCATCACCAATGCAAGTTAATCAATCTACTTGAAAGCAAGGAGCATATATAAAGAAAAACACTAGAAACAAGGTTAGTGACTTACTAGCGCAGGAGAAGATCGTCTGCAGGGGAATCATGGCGCCGCACCTAGCAGGGAGGATGATCATGCGGATGGGGTCGATAGGCTTCGGGAAGAGCTTGCTCATACCGCCATTATTGTTGAGGCCGTGGCAAAGGCAGATCGGCGCGGTGCTTACGACCGACTTGAGGCCGTCGCAGCAAGCGCTGGGGGGCGAGAACACCGTGACGTTGGTGAGATAGTCCATGCACGGTATCATCGCCGTCAGCGGTGTCAGGCACTCCTTCGGCGGCGGCAGCGGTGGGCTTGGCGAGCCGGTGGGAAGTGGCAAGTGTGGGAGGCTAGGCAGTGCATGGGATGGCGGGGCGCCCGGTGCACCACCAGGGAGTGGCCCGAACAGCGGCGGTAAGCCGGGGATCTGAGGAAGTGGCGGGAAAAGGGAGCGGAATATCGGTGGTAGGCTAGGCATGCCGGGGATCTGAGGCAGCGGCAGGCCGGGAAGAGATGGCGAGCCTCCATTGGCTGTGGTGGTGGCTGTGGCTTCTTCTTGGTTTGCAATGGCGGGCTGCACCCTCGCCTCGGACGGCTGCAGCATCGCTGCGATGGCGAGGAGGGCAAAGAACGCGGCGACGGTGTACTTGGAGCGCGCCATCGTTTGCGTTAGACAAGGGACGGGCTGAAGAGGAGAATGCGTGGGTGGTGTAATCGTGGAGAGGATGCCCAGCTATATATATATAGCTCCGGCTGGTTGGTAGGGTGCGTTCGGGATAGAAAAGTTTGAATGTTTGGGCAAACCATTTCAATCCTTTATATCTAAGAAAGATTGGGGTTGTTTTGGTTGTGGTTGATATGTCTAGAAACGGATGCAGCTGGCGTCCGCATGGATGGAGTAGAGTCCATGCACATCGTCTTTATGCAGATAGAGCTGGCCGTTCAAACAAGACCGTTTGCATGATTGTATTGGTCTCGCCTACCTATTACGGTTGCGGTGGATAAGATTTTTTTTTCTTCCATTTTTCAACTAGTAATCTTTCTCTGTTAATTTTTCTAGTAATTGATCTTATTTTCGTTTGTTACTCTAATTTGGATGCCACGTGATATTTGTTTGCGAAAGGCGCCTAGTAGGCGCCGGCGCGCGGGCCGAAAGTTTCGGCCGGTCGGCCCCAGCCCTAGGATTAGGCCATCCCCTACCGTTAATTTCCCCGCATCATCTTCTCCCCTTCACATCTGACTCTGAGTTGACCAGCAACTCCCATCCATGGCGAACTCCATGCTCGCCGCTGCCGGTGCTCGTCCTTTGCTGCCCATGCTTGCCGGCCAACGGCGCACCCGCGCTTGTTGCCCCGGCCGCCCGTGCTCACCGGCCATCCACTCTCGTCCTTTAACAGGTCGTCGTCGTCGTAAACAGCCTGCTGCATCCGATGCAGCACGGAGGCGTCGCCGTCCCAAGCATCATGTAGTCGTCTGTAGCGTCGCCGGCGTGGTCAAGGCAACCTCGGCCGGCAGTTGCAGCATCCTGAGCTGTCCGTGGTAGTGACTCCGATGACGTCGTGTGGCCATCCGACGCGGCTGGATGCAGCTCCGTCACACCGACGCTCGACTAGTTCCAGCTAATAAAAATACCAGACATAGCAAATTTATATACGAGTTGTAGCATTTTCCCACCCTGTTTGCAGCTCTGTCACGCCGGTGGTCGTAGCCAACGGATGACTGGTTCCAGCAAAAATCAGTGCTGGATGTAGCAAAATAATTCACTGGTTCCAGCAAAAAGATGGATCCAGCAAAAAATCAAAAAGATGAGTTGGTAGCAAAAAATCAAAGCAGTGGCAGCAAAAAACAAATACAATGGTAGCAAAAAAATTGGAACTGGTTTCAGCAGAAAGAGATGGATCCAGCAAAAAAAAGTAAAAACTGAAAAGACAGTAGTAGCAAAGAACATCTATGGTGGTAGCAAAAAACATATACGATGGTAGCAAAAATTAAAGTTGGTTCCAGCAAACAACACCCTCAATTACAGATCCTGGAAAAGAGTTACTGATTCCAGCAAAACAAAAACCCACTTGTAGCAGAAATTGCCGCTGATTGTAGCTCCCGCTGAAGACGGTTCCAGCATCTTGTCCGCCCACTTGGTCTGGAGCTTGCACTATAGCGTAGTAGCAGCAGCGGGTGTTCGTCGACGGCAGCATCAGCACCGGTGCGGTTCGGGGGGGTCGAGAAGGAGCAATGACTCAATGAACCGCCAAGGGCAGAAAAAGAGGGAGTGTGTCCTGCGTGTGGCGCTGGGACTGACGAGTTGCCATGACGGAGGAGCAGCAGCTACTCGACAAGTTGCCATGGCTGGCCGGCACAGCTTGTCACCGGTGGGGGAGAGCAAGCACCTACAGATGGAGGGAGAGGAAGGAAGTGGAGCTCGTTGACCATGTTCGTTCGTGAGGAAGAAACGAGTGGATCTCATTGTCCCTGAAGAGATAAGGTTGTGCGTGAGCGGTGCAGGTCGATTGGTGTATGGCTCACCTGCAGACAACTGCGTGCATGCGCGAGCGGTGCGGACCGGCCGAAAACTCAGCCGGTCGACCGCGTATAAACGTTTCCCTTTGCTAAAGCGCCGACGACACAAAAACCACACAACAGGGATCGGAGTTGATTTGGAATTTTTTAGCACTACATAAGAGCAACTATAGTCGGTCCTCTAAAAAATAGAGGAGTAAACGACGGACTAAAGTTAGTGGAGTAATTTTTTTTAACACAATACAAACGCAAGCGCTCATATAAACGCGCATACAATCACCCTATGAACGCACACACGCACACCCTACCCCTATGAGCATCTCCAAAAGACTGAGCCAGCATATCATCTTGAGATTTTACGAAGTCACCATAGACGCCTCGTAGTCGATGGAAACATCTCCTCCCACTAAAAGCGTATCGCCGGAAATCCTGAAATAAATTCAGGATAAATGTGAGCAACAGGACTTGAACCATGATGGCTGGGATACCACTGTCCACCTAACCATCCCAACCACAGGTTGGTTCTCAGTGGAGTAAGTTTTTACTCCTCTATAAATGGTCGTACTTAGCCGATCTCCTAAATTTAGTGGAGTAAAAATAATTTTTATAGGTTTTTTGTCCTAGCCACATGAACTTCAAACACCTCACAATATATATCATAAAACATGCATAACATAAACGTTAACAAGCATATAGTTTCATCGATCCTGATTTTTCAAATTGCAACATGCTTAGTTTATCGTGTAGAGAGACGGTTTGGCAATGCAATTCTCGTTGTATTGATTGGGTGCGGGTGCACGTATATATAGAATATAAGTAGGCCTCAATCTCAACTATACACAACTAGGAGGTGGGCCAAGATATACACAAATACATGCAACACATATGTATTCAGCACCCCCCCCCCCCCATTCCCGCGCAGTCGAAGCGTCGCCGGAGACACAGAGAATGGACTGAAACTCCTCGAAGACGGGAGTAGGCAATCCCTTAGTCATCAGTCAGCAAACTGTTGCGTCGTCGGAACATGGAGAACCCGAACACGGCCAAGTGCAACCTGCTCACGAACTAAGTGAATATCAAGCTCAATATGCTTCATACGACGATGATGCACCGGGTTGGCGGAGAGGTAGACCGCGTTGGCGTTGTCGCGGTAGACAAGTGTGGCCTTATGAACATCACAAAGCAACTCCTGGAGCAGCTGACGAATCCAAGAGCATTCCGCCATGGCATTAGCGACGACCTGATACTCTGCCTCGGTGCTGGAGTGGGAGACCTTGGGCTGTCGCTTCAAGGATCAAGAGATCAATGAGGGCCCAAGGTAGACGCAATAGCCAGACATAGAGAGCCGGGTGTCGGGGCAGTCTTCCTAGTCGGCGCCCGAGTAGGCGACGAGGTCGGTGGAGGCGGAGGCCGTCAGGGTGAGACCCAAGTGAACGAAATATGCCCTAGAGGCAATAATAAAGTTGTTATTTTATATTTTCTTATTCATGATGAAGATTTATTATTCATGCTAGAATTTTATTGATCGGAAACCTAAATACATGTGTGAATACATAAACAAACACCATGTCCCTAGTGAGCCTTTACTTGACTAGCTCGTTGATCAAATTGTTAAGGTTCCTAACCATGTACATGAGTTGTCATTTGATAACGGGATCACATCATTAGTACAATGATGTGATGGAAGAAGACCCATCCGTTAGCTTAGCATAATTATCGTTAAGTTTTATTGCTATTGCTTTCTTCATGTCAAATACATATTCCTTCGACTATGAGATTATGCAACTCCCGGATACCGGAGGAATGCCTTGTGTGCTATCAAACGTCCTGGCAATAACTGGGTGATTATAAAGATGCTCTACAGGTATCTCCGAAGGTGTTTGGGCATAGACCGAGATTAGGATTTGTCACTCTGAGTATCGGAGAGGTATCTCTGGGCCCTCCCGGTAATACACATCATAAGCTTGCAAGCACACGAATAAGGAGTTAGTCACGAGGTGATGTATTACGGATTGAGTAAAGAGACTTGCCGGTAACGAGATTGAACTAGGTATAAAGATACCGACGATCGAATCTCGGGCAAGTAACATACCAATGGACAAAGGAAATTATGTATGTTGTCATGACGGTTCGACCGATAAAGATCTTTGTAGAATATGTAGGAGCCAATATGAGCACCCAGGTTCCGCTATTGGTTATTGACCGGAGAGGTGGCTCCGTCATGTCTACATAGTTCTTGAACCCATAGGGTCCGCACGCTTAGCATTCGATGACGACATAGTATTATGTGAGTTATGTGATTTGGTGACCGATTGTTGTTCGGAGTCCCGGATGAGATCACGGACATGACGAGGAGTCTCGAAATGGTCGAGAGGTAAAGATTAGGACGATGGTATTCAGACACGGAAGTGTTTCGGGGGTTACCGGGTACTTATAGGGTCACCGGAAGGGGTTCCGGGCACCCCCGGCAAAAGATATGGGCGTTATGGGCCAAGAGGGGGAACACAACGATGTTTGCTTGAACTACGTCAGTATTTATCCAAAGAGGAAAGGATGATGCAGCACATCAACGGTAGGTATTTCCCTCAGTGATGAGACCAAGGTTATCGAACCAGTAGGAGAACCACGCAACACCAAGTAAACAACTCCTGCACACAAAAAACAAATACTTGTAACCCGACGTAAGAGAGGGGTTGTCAATCCCTCACGGGTAAAAAGGTAGATAAAACCATAGTAGATTGGATAAATAGATCTCGCGGGAACGCGAGATAAAATATATTACTAAAAATTGCAGCAAGGTATTTTTGTATTTTTGGTTTAATAGATCTGACAATAAAAACAAATGAAAACAAATCGCGAAGGCAAATATATTAAAGAAGAGACCCGGGGGCGTGGATTTCACTAGTGGCTTCTCTCGAGAAAAATAGCAAACGGTGGGAAAACAAATTACTGTTGGACAATTGATAGAACTTCAAATACTCATGACGATATCCAGGCAATGATAATTATATAGGCATCACGTTCAAGATTAATAGACCGACTCCTACCTTCATCTGCTACTATTACTTCACACATCGACCGCTATCCAGCATGCATCTAGTGTATTAAGTTCATGGGAAAACGGAGTAATGCAATAAGAACGATGACATGATGTAGACAAGATCTATTTATGTAGAAATAGACCCCATCTTGTTATCCTTAATAGCAATGATACATAATGTCGGTTCCCCTTACATCCTTTGGGATCAAGCACCATAAGACCAAACCCATCACATAGCACCTCTTCCCATTGCAAGATAAATAGATCAAGTTGGCCAAACAAAACCCAAATATCGGAGAAGAAATACGAGGCTATAAGCAATCATGCATATAAGAGATCAAAGAAGACTCAAATAACTTTCATGGATAAAAACATAGATCTGATCATAAACTCAAAGTTCATTGGATCCTAACACATGGAAAAAAGAGTTACATCATATGGATCTCCAAGAGATCATTGTATTGAGAATCAAACGAGAGAGAGGAAGTCATCTAGCTACGAACTACGGACCCGTGCGTATACAATGAACTACTAACGCATCATCGAAGAGGCACCAATGAGGATGATGAACCCCTCCGTGATGGTGTTTAGATTGGATCTGGTGGTTCTAGAACTTGCGGTGGCTAGAATTGATTTTCGTCAAATCCCCTAGGGTTTCTGGAATATTGGGGTATTTATAGAGTAAAAAGGCGGTGCGGGAGGCCACGAGGTGGGCACAACCAACCCGGTACATATCGGGTCACCGGAAGGGGTTCCAGGCATCCCCCTGGCAACTACATGGGCCTAATGGGCCAAGAGTGGGATAGACCAGCCCCTAAGGGGCTGGTGCGCCTCCTCCTTCCTTCCCCCTTCAGGAATTATGGTAGTGGGGGGCGAATAGGATTAGGGCCCCAAGTAGGATTCCTCCTACTTGGGCGCCCCCTTGGCTGTCCCCTCTCCCTCCCACCAATATATATGAAGGGGGAGGCGCCTAGAACACACAATATTGCTTCCTAGCCGTGTGCGGCGCCCCCCTCCACAGTTTATGCCTCCGGTCATATTCATGTAGTGCTTAGGCGAAGCCCTGCGCGGATCACTTAACCATCATCGTCACCATTACTGTCAGGCGCAACTCTCCCTCGACACTTTGCTGGATCAAGAGTTCTAGGGGCGTCATTGAGCTGAACGTGTGTAGAACTCGGAGGTGCCGTACGTTCGGTGCTTGACTGGTCGGAACGAGAAGAAGTCCGACTACATCAACCGCGTTAGCAAACGCTTCTGCTTTCTATCTATGAGGGTACGTGGACACACACACACTCTCCCCCTCTCGTTGCTATGCATATCCTAGATAGATCTTGCATGAGCATAGGAAATTTTTGTAATTGCATGCTACGTTGACGCCTCTCCAGAAGACGTCGTCGTAGCATCCACGCCGTCGCACACCATGACATTGCCCGACAACTCCAAAAAAGGCATATGTGTCACTTTCCGAGACGCATCGAACATGATCTGTTAATGGAGGGGACGTCCCATACTGCCACCAGCCTTAGAAAGGCCGTCACCACCTCAAGATATCCACCATATCTCTAAATACTAATAATCCTAGGGCTATTCCTACTAATGTTGTTGATAAGCTAGCAACAGAAATTTTTCTTAGAGGAAATTCAAAATGTAGTGTCTGGTATGGATCATAATAAATCACCAGACCCTGATTGGTTTACTGCTGAGTTTTGTCAGCACTTTTGGGACTTGGTTAAGAATGATATTAAAACTCTGTTTGATGATTTTCATAATGGCTCCTTAGACATATCTAGACTTAATTATGGGACTATTACTTTAGTCCCTAAAACTAAATATGCAAATCAAATTCAGAAGTTTAGGCCTATTTCCATGCTAAATGTCACTACTAGAGAAAAGCTTATAGGCAGACGCTTACTAGTAGCGCGGGTTTATACCCCTCGCCACTGCTACTTACTAGTAGCGGGTTTTTACCCCTCGCTACTACTAAGTTGATAGTAGTAGCGAGGTTTTTACCTCGCTACTACTAAGCGATCTCTACCTGCCCCCGGGACATGCCACCTTTGTAGCGAGGTATGAACCCGCTCTACTACTAAATTGATAGTAGTAGCGCGGGTTTATACCCCTCGCTACTACTAAGTAAAAGGTAGGTGAAGTCCCCATATCCTCGGCCGAATCCCTCCTCTCTCCCACACTCTCCCATCCCCCTTCTCCTCCCACCCGTTATTCACATCCTCACCCACCGCCGCCGCCGATCTCACACCTCGGCGCCTTCCCCAAATTTGGTGACCTCCTCTCCCATCGTAGCCCCCTCCCCGGCCCCTCCTTCCTCCTTCTCCGCTGCTGGAAGGCAAGGGAAGCCAACAGAGCATCGCCCATGGCGGCGGCCAGATCCACCATGTATGCAGCCACTTGCACCTCCTCGCCGGGACAAGTGTTGGGGAACGTAGCATAAATTCAAAATTTTCCTACGTGTCACCAAGATCTATCTATGGAGAAACTAGCAACGAGGGAAGGAGAGTGCATCTACATACCCTTGTAGATCGCTAAGCGGAAGTGTTCAAGAGAACGGGGTTGAAGGAGTCGTACTCATCGTGATCCAAATCATCGGAGATCCTAGTGCCGAACGGACGGGACCTCCGCGTTCAACACATGTACATCCCGGTGACGTCTCCCACACCTTGATCCAGCAAGGAGAGAGGGAGAGGTTGAGGAAGACTCCATCCAGCAGCAGCACAACGGCGTGGTGGTGATGGAGGAGCGTGGCAATCTTGCAGGGCTTCGCCAAGCATCACAAGATATGAGGAGAAAGAGAGGAGGGCTGCACCAATGGCGGAGATCAAATCGTGTGTTATGGGCAGCCCCTAGGCCTCATATATATAGGGAAGGAGGAGGGTGCGCCTCTAGGGTTCCCACCCCTAGAGGCGGCAGCCCTAGATGGGAACAGGGGGAGGCGGCCAAGAGGGGAGAGAGGGGGAGGCGCCCACTAGGTGGGCCTTAAGGCCCATCTGGACCTAGGGTTTGCCCCTCCCTACACTTCCCACGCCTTGGGCCTTGGTGGGGGGCGCCCTAGCCCACCTAGGGGCTGGTCCCCTTCCACACTTGGCCCACGCAGCCTTCTGGGGCAGGTGGCCCCACTTGGTGGACCCCCGGGACCCTCCCGGTGGTCCCGGTACATTACCAATATCGCCCGAAACTTTTCCGGTGACCAAAACAGGACTTCCCATATATAAATCTTTACCTCCGGACCATTCCGGAACTCCTCGTGACGTCCGGAATCTCATCCGGGACTCAACAACATTCGGTAACCACATACAAGCTTCCTTTATAACCCTAAGCGCCACCGAACCTTAAGTGTGTAGACCCTACGGGTTCGGGAGACATGCGTATATGAACAGAGGCGTTCTCCGGTCAATAACCAACAGCGGATCTGGATACCCATGTTGGCTCCACATGTTCCACGATGATCTTATCGGATGAACCCACGATGTCAAGGACTCAATCGATCCCGTATACAATTCCCTTTGTCTAGCGCTATTGTACTTGCCCGAGATTCGATCGTCGGTATCCCGATACCTTGTTCAATCTCGCTTCCGGCAGAAGTCTCTTTACTCGTTCCGTAACACATCATCCCGTGATCAACCCCTTGGTCACATTGTGCACATTATGATGATGTCCTACCGAAAGGGCCCAGAGATACCTCTCCGTTTACACGGAGTGACAAATCCTACCTCGATTCGTGCCAACCCAATGTACACTTTCGGATATACCTTAATGCACCTTTATAGCCACCCGATTCGTTGTGACGCGTTTGGTACACCCAAAGCATTCCTACGGTATCCGGAGTTGCACAATCTCATGGTCTAAGGAAATGATACTTGACATTAGAAAAGCTTTAGCATACGAACTACGATCTTTGTGCTAGGCTTAGGATTGGTTCTTGTCCATCACATCATTCTCCCAATGATGTGATCCCGTTATCAATGACATCCAATGTCCATGGTCAGGAAACCGTAACCATCTATTGATCAACGAGCTAGTCAACTAGAGGCTTACTAGGGACATGGTGTTGTCTATGTACCCACACATGTATCTGAGTTTCCTATCAATACAATTATAGCATGGATAATAAACGATTATCATGAACAAGGAAATATAATAATAACTAATTTATTATTGCCTTTAGGGCATATTTACAACAGTCTCCCACTTGCACTAGAGTCAATAATCTAGTTCACATCGCCATGTGATTAACACTCACAGGTCACATCGCCATGTGACCAACATCCAAAGAGTTTACTAGTTCACATCATCATGTGATTAAGACTCAATGAGTTCTGGGGTTTGATCATGTTTTGCTTGTGAGAGAGGTTTTAGTCAATCGGTGCGCAACATTTAGATCCGTATGTACTTCGCAAATCTCTATGTCATATTGTAAATGCTGCTTCCACGCTCCACTTAGAGCTATTCCAAATGGTTGCTCCACTATACGTGTCTGGTTTGCTACTCGAGTCACTCGGATAGGTGTTAAAGCTTGCATCGACGTAACCCTTTACGCCAACTCTTTATCACCTCCATAATCGAGAAACATGTCCTTATTTACTCCAAGGACAATTTTGACCGCTGTCCAATGATCCATTCCTGGATCACTCTTGTACCCCCGTGCCAGACTCATGGCAAGGCACACTTCCAGTGCGGTACACAGCATAGCATACTACTGAGCCTATGTCTGAAGCATAGGGGACGACCTTCGTCCTTTCTCTCTCTTCTGCCGTGGTCGAGCTTTAACTCTTAACTTCATACCTTACAACTCGTGCAAGAACTCCTTCTTTGGTAGATCCATCTTGAACACCTTCAAGATCATGTCAAGAGTATGTGCTCATTTGAAAGTACCATTTAGCGTTTTTATCTATCCTCATAGATCTTGATGCTCAATGTTCAAGCAGCTTAATTCAGGTTTTCTATTGAAAAACACTTTCAAATAACCCTATATGCTTTCCGGAAATTCTACATCATTTCCGATCAACAATATGTCATTCACATATACTTATCGAAATTCCATAGTGCTCCCACTCACTTCTTTGGAAATACAAGTTTCTCACAAACTTTGTATAAACCCAAAATCTTTGATCATCCCATCAAAGCGTACATTCCAACTCCGAGATGCTTACTCCGGTCCTTAGAAGGATTGTCGGAGCTTTGCATACTTGTTAGCATCTTTCAGATTGATAAAACCTTACGGTTGTATCACATACAACCTTTCCTCAAGTATAACGTCGAGGAAACAATGTTTTGACATCTTATCTGCAAGATTTCATCAATCATGCAGTAATTGCTAATCCAATTCCAACATACTCTTAGCATCGCTATGAGTGAGAAAGCCTCACCGTAGTCAACTCCTTGAACTTGTTGGTAAACATCTTTAACGACAAGTCGAGCTTTCTTAATGGTGATACTTACCATCATTGTTCCGTCTTCCTTTTAAAATCCATCTTTACCCAACGCCCTTACGACCATCAAGTATTTCTTCCAAAGTCATGGATCCTCTCTCGGATGTTATGGCCTTGAGCCATTAAATCGGAATCCGGGCCCCACCATCGCTTCTTCATAGCTCGTGGGTTCATTGTTGTCTAGCAACATGACCTTCAAGACAGGATTACTGTACCACTCAGAAGTAGTACGCATCCTTGTCACCCTACGAGGTACGGTAGTGACTTGATCCAAAACTTCATGATCATTATCATAAGCTTCTACTTCAATTGGTGTAGGTGCCACATGAACAACTTCCTGTGCCCTGCTACACACTAGTTGAAGTGACGGTTCAATAACCTCATCAAGTCTCCACCATCCTCCCACTCAATTTTCGAGACGAACTTTTCCTCGAGAAAGGACCCGTTTCAAGAAACAATCCCTATTGCTTCCTGATCTGAATTAGGAGGTATACCCAACCGTTTTGGGTGTCCTATGAAGATGCATTTTATCCGCTTTGGGTTCGAGCTTATCAAGATGAAACCTTTTCACATAAGCGTCGCAGCCCCAAACTTTTAAGAAACGACAGCTTAGGTTTCTCTAAACCATAGTTCATACGGTGTCGTCTCAACGGAGTAACGTGGTGCCCTATTCAAGTGAGTCCGGTTGTCTCTAATGCCTAACCCATAAACGATACTGGTAATTCGATAAGAGACATCATGTTACGCACCATATCCAATAGAGTGCAACTATGATGTTCGGACACACCATCATACTATGGTGTTCCAGGCGGTATTAATTGTGAAACAATTTGCACAATGTCTTAATTGTGTGCCAAAACTCAGAAACTCAGGTATTCATCTCTATGATCATATCATAGACATTCTATCCTCTCGTCACGAAGATCTTAAACTTCACTCTGAAATTACTTGAACCATTCAATAATTCAGACTTATGTTTCATCAAGTAAATATACTCAACATCTACTCGAATCATCCTGTGAAGTCGAGAACATAACGATATTCACTTTGCATGCCTCGGCACTCATTGGACTGCACACATCAAAATGTGTTACTTCCAACAGGTTGCTACCTTGTTCCATCTTCTTTGAAACCGAGGCTTTTAGTCATCTTGCCCATGTGGTATGATTTGCATATCTCAAGTGATTCAAAATCAAGTGAGTCCAAAGCGATCCATCTGCATGGAGTTTCTTCATGCGTATACACCAATAGACATGGTTTGCATGTCTCAAACTTTTCAAAACGAGTGAGTCCAAAGATCCATCGACATGGAACTTCTTCATGCGTTTTATACCAATATGACTCAAATGGCAGTGCCACAAGTAAGTGGTACTATCATTACTATCTTATATCTTTTGGCATGAAAATGTGTATCACTACGATCGAGATTCAATAAACCATTCTTTTAGGTGCAAGACCATCGAAGGTATTATTCAAATAAATAGAGTAACCATTATTCTCCTTAAATGAATAACCGTGCGTATAGACATAATCCAATCATGTCTATGCTCAACGCAAACACCAAATGCAATTATTTAGGTTTAACACCAATCTCGTTGGTAGAGGGAGCGTCGCGATGTTTGATCACATCAAAATTGGAAACACTTCCAACACATATCGTCGGCTCTCCTTTAGCTAGTCTCCGTTTATTCCGTAGCCTTTTATTTCGAAGTTACTAACACTTAGCAACCGAACCGGTATCTAATACCCTGGTGCTACTAGGAGTACTAGTAAAATACACAATAACTTAATGTATATCCAATATACTTCTATCGGCCTTGCCGACCTTCTTATCTACCAAGTATCTAGGGTAATTCTGCTCCGATGGCTGTTCCCCTTATTGCGTAAGCACTTAGTCTCGGGTTTGGGTTGAACCTTGGGTTTCTTCTTTGGAGCAAGAACTGATTTGCCGTTTCATGAAGTGTCCCTTCTTGCCCTTGCCCTTCTTGAAACTAGTGGTTTCACCAACCATCAACAATTGATGCTCCTTCTTGATTTTACTTTCGCGATGTCAAACAACGCGAATACCTCAAGGATCATCATCTCTATCCTTGATATGTTATAGTTCATCACGAAGCTCTAGCAGCTTGGTGGCAATGACTTTGGAGAAACATCACTATCTCATCGGAAGATCAACTCCCACTCGATTCAAGTGATTGTTGTACTCGAGACAATCGAGCACAAGCTCAACGATTGAGCTTTTCTCCCTTAGTTTGTAGGCTAAGAAAATCGTCGGAGGTCTCATACCTCTTGGCGTGGGCACGCGACCTGAAATCCTAATTTCAGCCCTCGAAACTTCTCGTATGTTCCGCGACTTTTCGTAAAGGTCTTTCGTGACTGATCTCTGAACCGTTTAACTGAAATATCACGTAGTTATCAAAACGTGTATGTCCGATGTTCGCAACATCCACAAACGAAGTTTGGGGTTCAGCACACCGCGGTGCATTAAGGACATAAGCTTTCTACTGTCCGCATAATCGCTACTTTCAACTTTCAACTGTATTTTCTCTAGGAACATATCTAAGCGGTGGAACTAAAGCGCGAAGCTATTTACATAATTTGCAAAAGGTCTTTTGACTATGTTCAAGATAATTAAGTTCATCTTATGAACTCCCACTCGAGATAGACATCCCTCCGGTCATCTAAGTGATTACATGATCCGAGTCAACTAGGCCGTGTCCGATCATCACGTGAAGACGGACTAGTCATCATCGGTGAACATCTTCATGTTGATCGTATCTACTATCGACTCATGCTCGACCTTTCGGTCTCGTGTTCCGAGGCCATGTCTCATACATGCTAGGCTCGTCAAGTTAACCCTAAGTGTTTTCGTGTGTAAATCTGTCTTACACCCGTTGTATGTGAACGTAAGAATCCATCACACCCGATCATCACGTGGTGCTTAGAAGCGGCGAACTTTAGCAACGGCGCCGCAGTTAGGGAGAACACTTCTTGAAATTGTTGTAAGGGATCATCTTATTTACTACCGTCGTTCTAAGTAAACAAGATGCATAAACATAATAAACATCACATGCAATTATATAGTAGTGACATGATATGGCCAATATCATATAGCTCCATTGATCTCCATCTTCGGGGCTCCATGATCATCATCGTCACCGGCATGACACCATGATCTCCATCATCATGTCTTCATGAAGTTGTCTCGCCAACTATTACCTCTACTACTATGGCTACCGGTTAGCAATAAAGTAAAGTAATTACATGGCATTGTTTAATGACACGCAGGTCATACAATAAATAAAGACAACTCCTATGGCTCACGCCGGTTGTCATATTCATCGACATGCAAGTCGTGAATCCTATTACAAGAACATGATCAATCTCCTACATCACATATCATTCATCGCATTCTTCTTGGCCATATCACATCACATAGCATACCCTGCAAAAACAAGTTAGACGTCCTCTAATTGTTGTTTGCATGTTTTCTGATGGCTGCTATGGGTTTCTAGCAAGAACGTTTCTTACCTACATAAAACCACAACGTGATATGCCAATTGCTATTTACCCTTCATAAGGACCCTTTTCATCGAATCCGTTCCGACTAAAGTGGGAGGCGGCACCCGCTAGCCACCTTATGCACCAAGTGCATGTCAGTCGGTGGAACCTGTCTCACGTAAGTGTACGTGTAAGGTCGGTCCGGGCCGCTTCATCCCACAATACCGTCGAAACAAGATTGGACTAGTAATGGTAAGCATATTGAGCAAAATCAACGCCCCACAACTACTTTGTGTTCTACTCGTGCAAAGAATCTACGCAATAGACCTAGCTCATGATGCCCTTTGTTGGGGAACGTAGCAGAAATTCAAAATTTTCCTACGTGTCACCAAGATCTATCTATGGAGAAACTAGCAACGAGGGAATGAGAGTGCATCTACATACCCTTGTAGATCGCTAAGCGGAAGCGTTCAAGAGAACGGGGTTGAAGGAGTCGTACTCATCGTGATCCAAATCATCGGAGATCCTAGTGCGAGCAGACGGCACCTCCGCGTTCAACACACGTACATCCCGGTGACGTCTCCCACGCCTTGATCCGGCAAGGAGAGAGGGAGAGGTTGAGGAAGACTCCATCCAGCAGCAGCACAACGGCGTGGTGGTGATGGAGGAGGCGTGGCAATCTTGCGAGGCTTCGCCAAGCATCACAAGATATGAGGAGAAAGAGAGGAGGGCTGCACCAATAGGCGTAGATCAAATCGTGTGTTATGGGCAGCCCCTAGGCCTCATATATATGGGGGAAGGGGAGGAGGTGCGCCTCTGGGGTTCCCACCCCTAGAGGCGGCAACCCTAGATGGGAAAAAGGGGAGGCGGCCAAGAGGGAGAGAGGGGAGGCGCCCACTAGGTGGGCCTTAAGGCCCATCCCGGACCTAGGGTTTGCCCTCCCTACACTTCCCACGCCTTGGGCCTTGGTGGGGGCGCCTAGCCCACCTAGGGGCTGGTCCCCTTCCACACTTGGCCCACGCAGCCTTCGGGGCAGGTGGCCCCACTTGGTGGACCCGGGACCCTCCGGTGGTCCCATTCATTACCGATATCGCCTCAAACTTTTCCGGTGACCAAAATAGGACTTCCCATATATAAATCTTTACCTCCGGACCATTTCGGAACTCCTCGTGACGTCCGGGATCTCATACGGGACTCCGAACAACATTCGGTAACCACATACAAGCTTCCTTTATAACCCTAGCGTCACCGAACCTCAAGTGTGTAGACCCTACGGGTTCGGGAGACATCTGAACATGACCGAGGCGTTCTCCGGTCAATAACCAACAGCGGATCTGGATACCCATGTTGGCTCCCACATGTTCCACGATGATCTTATCGGATGAACCACGATGTCAAGGACTCAATCGATCCGGTATACAATTCCCTTTGTCTAGCGGTATTGTACTTGCCCGAGATTCGATCGTCGGTATCCCGATACCTTGTTCAATCTTGTTTCCGGCAAGTCTCTTTACTCGTTCCGTAACACATCATCCCGTGATCAACCCCTTGGTCACATTGTGCACATTATGATGATGTCCTACCGAGTGGGCCCAGAGATACCTCTCCGTTTACTGCGGAGTGACAAATCCGATCTCGATTCGTGCCAACCCAATGTACACTTTCGGATATACCTTTAATGCACCTTTATAGCCACCCGATTCGTTGTGGCGTTTGGTACACCCAAAGCATTCCTACGGTATCCGGAGTTGCGCAATCTCATGGTCTAAGGAAAAGATACTTGACATTAGAAAAGCTTTAGCATACGAACTACGATCTTTGTGCTAGGCTTAGGATTGGGTCTTGTCCATCACATCATTCTCCCAATGATGTGATCCCGTTATCAATGACATCCAATGTCCATGGTCGTGAAACCGTAACCATCTATTGATCAACGAGCTAGTCAACTAGAGGCTTACTAGGGACATGGTGTTGTCTATGTACCCACACATGTATCTGAGTTTCCTATCAATACAATTACAGCATGGATAATAAACGATTACCATGAACAAGGAAATATAATAATAACTAATTTATTATTGCCTCTAGGGCATATTTCCAACAACAAGGCCTCCTGAGGACATGCGAGCACCATGATCAAGGGTCCTACGACAAGCAGTAGCAGGTCACCGGGCTTCATCTAGGCTTCGAGCATCGGCTCCAACTTCGGCGGCCACAAGTGAGTTCCTCCTCCTACTCCTCTCTATCTCTCTCGTCCTCATTCAAATAATGTTCTCTTCTTTTGTAGCAGCAGTAGAGATGAGAGGTGCCGGAACGAGTTGGGTGGGGAGCCACCATCACCATATGGACAACTTCATCCCTTCCAGGACCAGCAGCAGCCATGGTTGGAGAGGACAATGACGCCCAGCAGCAGCAACCATGGATGGAATTTATTTTTTTAATTCTCAATTAGTTAGCAGTAGCGCGGGGCCCCCTGACCCGCGCTACAGCTAAGTAGTAGTAGCGTGGGTGTCAACCACGCTACTACTATCAGAAGTAGCAGTAGCGAGGGTTATACACGCGCTACTACTACAAGTTAGCTCTGGCGCCGTATCAGTAGCGCGCGCTACTGATACACCCAAACCCCGCGCTACTGTTAGGCTTTTCCCTAGTAGTGTGTGAGCTTTATTATTTTTACTAGAGTACTTACAAACAAACTTAATAGGGTTGCTGGGGAGGTGGTTTTCCCAATACAAAGTGCCTTATTTAAGGGTAGGTATATTATGGAAGGTGTGCTTATTTTTCATTAGGCCTTGAATGGCATACATCATAGGAAGCAAACTCCTATGCTTTTCAAGTTGGATTTTGCCTATGACAAAGTAAAATGACCTTTTGTACTACAAATGCTCAAAATTAAAGGTTTCCCGGATAATTAAATGGATTGTTTGGGTTAATAAAGGCCGATACAGACAGGGCTGGTCTTGAGATTTTTGGGGCCCGGGGCAAACCAAAAATTCGGGGCCCTTAATAAACATATCATAGTAATAAAAATGAATATATGTTTATATGAAAAATTACCAATAACACTTAAATTCATCCAAGCTTAATATACGTATCAAATAATTTATACATATTACCTTAAAAATTTCTTCTAACAGTCCTTGGTGCAAAGTCACTTATGATGGGGTTGATGGCAATCTCATCTAATAATTTCCTCTCGATGCATAATGTAGCCAAACCATTTAACCTCCGTTGATTCATTGTTGTCCTCAAATAATTCTTCAACAATTTCAATTCCGAAAACCTTGTTCAAGTTCATTATCACTTAATGACTTAAGGGTGCCCGAGCTCAATAAAAATCCAAATATATTTTTAACCACCATGAGTTCTTTAAATCTATCCTTCAAAGAAGTGATCCCCATATCAACCAAAACCAAAAAATTAACAAATACTTAACTTGGAAATCCTTCTCAGCTTCTAGAATTTATTCTTGACAATCACTTTCGTCAAACTGTTGACATTTTCTTCTTGCCGATCAAATTCCGAATTCCCATTAGACTGCTGATCTTCCCCTATGACAACCATCGGTAACTCATCATCTGGGTTTACCAAAGTAGTGGAACCACCAATACTACTCCTGAAATATGTATGAACATGTCCGCGCTGTGATTGTATCAATTTATCCACAACCTTCTCCCTTTTTCCTTTTAGTACTACTCGATGCATAGTTCTGTTTCTCGCCGACATGACAACACACAATCCTGAAAAAGAAAATCATCAGATCAATTATTGAACGATACCGCACATATGCATCAAGGAATGGCAAATCACCAATATGATATACCTGATCCTGATGGTCGAATCTGTGACGAGCGTCAGTCCGTGTACTGTGTGCAGCACCTAGGGTCGGAGAGCAATTGACCAAAGACGGGCGTGGCGATGGGCTCCTTGAACTGAAATCAGGGGTGAACTCGATCAGGAAGGAGATTAGCGCCAGGCGGCAGGAGTGTTGGCGTCGGCAGCCTAGGGCTGGGAGCATGGGAATCGCTGCGTGATGAATTGGGACGGATCGAACTCAGGCTGCAAGTGGGACAGCCTGCGGGCTGCCCACATAACACCCCATCTGTTCACATAATTATGCGGGCTAATGCGGGCTGTCCGCATAAATTATGTAGGATTAAGCGGCAGCCGCAAGCCCACATAAAGCAACTGCAGGTTGCATTACAGCTGCATGCCCGCATAGGTCAGAGCAAGGAAGCTACAGGCTGCATGGTGTCCTACTACTACATGTTTCAGCAACACATAACCCTTGTTTAGATACATCCAGGTTACAACACAGTACAGTCAAGTGCAGACATGTCCTGGACATCAACACTTCAGCAGTCAGATGTTGATTCACTCCAATTCCAGACAACATCGAGAATGAACGCAAGCGAGCTCTAAAATGAACGCCAAGAATCACCATGAAACAGAGCATTCGCCACCAACGAGCAGAAGATGTAGCCGTGATGATAATCTTGAAGAGAATGGAGAACCAATGAGTCAGCAACCCCAATCACGCACCTCCGAGGACTGTGACAGCAGCCTCGCCCACGGCAGCGGCGGGTGCCTCACTTGCAGCCCCGCCTGCGCCGGCGCCGGCGGCATGTTCCGCCTGGACAATGACACGAGCGTCTTCCCCACCACCTCGGCATACCTCGAGCTCGTCGTCGCCTGCTCCGCCTCCGCCGCCGCGGCGACGGGCGCCTTCTCCTCGGGTTTGTCCGCCTCCGCCTTCCCCTTCTCCGTCGAGTCCGCCGGCGAAGCCAGGTCGGGTCAACCTGAGATGTCCAAAGTCCAAACCAACACCGAATTCTCGCGTTGCTGGACAGGAGGGGCCAGCCCGGCCAGGGTCACCTTGGAGGGCTTGATGGGAGAGGCAGAGGATGGGGGCCGTGGCGACGATGACGGCGCGCGCTTCCCGCTGCCCTTTCCCTGTCATCCGCCGTCGCCCTGCCATGGCGGAGATGGACGACGGCAGCGTGTCCACAGAGGAGATAGAAGGCGGCAGCGTGGTCACGACGGAGATGGAACATGGAAGCCGGCGGCACGGCGGAGGTAAACTAAGTGGGCGATGTGGGCGCCGTGGGATTAGCCCACTTAATCCACGTATCTGAATGGTTTCATCCGTGGGTGTCCACGAAGACCAATTAAGTGGGCTTTTAAGTGGGCACCGTGGGCGGCCCGTGTCCACTTGCAGCCTGAGATCGAACTGTGGAGGGGATACGTTTCCAAAAAGAAGTGCTGTGGAGGGGATCAGGATCTCATTTTTTAGGTAAAGCCGTGAAATCTAGAAGGGATAGCTACTGTCTCTTTTTTCTACGTGAAAAAAGGATGAGGCTCGTTTCGCTAGCGCGCCTGAGTCTGCATGGAACACTGAAGGGCCAGCGCCTTTGACTTTTTTTTTCTGACATGGGCCTACCTAGGCCTGGGTGGGGGCCCCTAGATGGTGGGGGCCCGGGGCGGCCGCCCTTCCCCCGGGCCTGAAATCAATAATTAAGATGTACTCCTTGCGGAGATCACACCAACTTTTTCAGGTTGCGACAAATGGTGCGCTGCATGTATGTCACTTGTCGCAACCTGGGAGTTTTCCCTTTTTTCGTAGATCCATTTATTTAAAATGTTTTATCTTTTAAACCGTGTCGAACCGCTTTCGCCATTGGATTCCTCGCGTCGAGATCTTCAAAACTAGATCCCATGTTGATAGGTTTTGATGAACTTTTTTTCACGAAAAAACCGGACGAAAAAACCCGACGAAAAAACCGAACCGGGAACACGGGTTTTTTCCCTTTCCGAAAGAGGCATGCACGTGCCTCTGACGAAATCACAACCGTGCCTCTCACGGAAACAAAACCGTGCCTCTCACGAAAGAAAAAAAACAGAAAACGCGTTTTTTTCCTTTTTCGAAAGAGGCACGCCCGTGCCTCTCGCGAAAGCACAACCGTGCCTCTGGCGGAAGCAAAACCGTGCCTCTTGCGAAGAAAAAACAGAAATGCGTTTTTTTTTCCTTTTCGAAAGAAACGCGCCGTGCCTCAGCGGAAGCACAACCGTGCCTCTGGCGAAAGCAAAACCGTGTTCTCGCGAAGAAAAAAAAAAAAACGCGTTTTTTTCCCTTTCCGAAAGAGGCACGCCTCTCGCGAAAGCACACCCGGGCCTCTTGCGGAAGAAAATAAACAGAAGACACGTTTTTTTGTCGTTTCCAAGAGGCACGGCCGGGCCGCTCGTGAAAGCACAACCGTGCCTCTCGCGAAAACAAAATCGTGACTCTCGCAAAAAAATGCATTTTTTGTGTAAAAATTTATTTTTTCAAAAAAAAATTTTTGGTCGAAAATATAGGGAATACCGGTATAAAACCAAAACGTCAAAAAAAACCTAAAAAAACCTTTTAAAAAGCAGAAAACGCGTGCGTAAAAATAAAAAAAAAACAAAATCCAGAGGAGCGCCAGAGCGACACGCATGGACCTGGCGAAACAAGCATCAAGCCGACGCTGATCGTTGCGAGGCTCCCGAAGGAGCGCTCGTTAATTAGTTGCTCCCTTCAGGGCCGGCCCTGGATACAGATGACCACATTATCTTAAGCCCGTAGGGGTGGATTGACTCCCTCGTTGGGAAGAATCTCTTGGGGCAGACCGTTCTAGTCACTATCAGGAACACTGTGCGCCCCAACTTGAGGATGAAAATTAAGTAAGCTCCGTACATGTGATTGAGGCCATGCGTGTGCGGCCAGGCCGCAGGTGTGTGAGTTCTCATAATTAAACTGCTATTCTCTTGTGTTGACAATGACTAGCTAGTGCCCTTGAAGTTGTGAGATTGTTGGTTAACTGATTGTTCTATGTATGTAGGTTTTGCCATTGTTAAATATAGTGGCTGTTTGGTTGCCACCCTGAGAGAAATTGCCTGGCTGAGCACCTGATTGTAACCTGTCTGAGGTCTATTCGGTTGCCGACCTCAGAGAACAGATGCCTGCCTGGCCTGTACGTCCTAGCAGTGTAGTTAGCCTGGTCTAGAAACAAAATATAGGAAAAATGTATGTTTAGCAGGCCAAATTTCATGTTTTGACCCTTTTGCAGAACTTGAACTAGATTTGATCCTGCTTTAAAAAAAATCAAGATCTGACCATTTTTCCTATAGTCATAGTGTTTGACGGTAGGGTATAACCACCTACCATCACGGGTCTTGACGATAAGACTTATCTGCGTCGTCACAGTTGTTTAACGTGAAAAATACCGTATCGTCAGCGCGTTTGGCCAAACAGCCTGACGGTAGGCATGCAGCCACATCTCACGCTGCACACTAGTTACTTTTTCTAGTTTAAATGTGTCATGATGCAGTACATGATGGATGGATGGATGGACAGGTCACTGCATGCACGCATGTTGCACAGCGACAAAAACAAAAGGAAGAAACTAATGAATGTTAGAGTAGTGGGCTAGCATGCATGCAACAGAAGGCTGCACTTTTATTGGATGGATGGATGCATGCATGCTGGATAGCCAAGTGCGTTGTGAGAGGAGAGGAGATGCATGCATGCAACTCCTTTTTAAACCCTTATATGTGTTCGGAAATAGTTACCGGGCTGCGGCTGTTCACTGCTCATTTGTGGCTACCGCCAGCCTTTTTGGTGGTAGGCTCTAACACAGCCTACCGTCAAGGCCTTTAGCGGTACGATAATTTTTATATCAAATGGACGTGACGGCGTCGTTAAGTCTTACCGCCAGAGATCTTATCGGTAGGCTATGTTACCATATCATCATGAACCCCAGCGATAGGAAAAGGACCAGATCCTAAAATTTTATCAAAGTAGGGTCAAATATCATTCAACTTTCGCAAAAGGGTCATAACATGAAATTTGATCTGCTTAGCATAGGCATTGTGGTTAGCCTGGCCCAGGCCTCGTTTTTTGTTGCGCCGTGTTGCAGTTGCTGCCTGACATAAACAAAATCCAGCAAGAGTATTTAAGCAATAAAAAAGTATGGTACGACCAAGGGCAACAACCAAACAGGTTTATACTATGCTACTCCAACTCGGGCAACATTTTTTTTAGGCACAGTGCCAGACCTCCAACGAAACAGCCCCCTAATGTTGGTATGTTTTATACTATTTCATATGTGCTGTTGCCATGCGAGATGCACTGTTATTGTGCTATAAACTTTTTTTGGCTGGAAAACATGCTGGTGGCGTGCGTACTACATTTTCTATACTATTCTATAATGTACGAGTTTTAAATGTTGGATCTCAAAACCAAAAAGCAATGTGAGCTGTTGATAGAGTCAATCGGATGGCTGAAAATTGTGGGATTCGCAGCTACAGTATGAGCTACAGTACCAGTGAACGTACCACTGATTTCTAGAACCATCACTATATACCAACGTAGGAAAAGTTTCACTTGCCTAAGGTTATCCATTCATACATGTAACCGGTCAAGGTACACACACTGGCAGTGGCAGAGCGTCTGCAACGCACGCACTAATCGTGTCAGGGAGAAGTTGGAAGTTTTCAAGAAGTTTCAAAGTAAGCTGAGTGTAGTATGAGATACTAATACTAAGCATGTAAAGCTTTATATACAGGACTGAACCCCCTTTTTTAGGCAACATATATACAAAACAGAATGGCTACAATAATGAACTCGATGAAGCTTTACATGCAAGGTACCATGTTTGAAGGGAGCAAGCCGTGTATCCATGAATTGAACTTTGCACACATATTTAAATGACGTGCAAAGCACGTACAATTTACTAGTACATGAAATGCTGCGATATGCACTGTTGTTGTACTAAGGCTCCGTGCGGAGCGGCATACAGTAGGAATTTGGGGAGCGGCCAACAGGGTGCTCCGCGCGCTCCGTTCCCTGGTGAAGGAGCGGAGGATTACTAACACAGCCTAAATTGCACATCCTGAACAAATTCATGTCTGACAAGTGTAATTATCTTGATTATTTCCTCTGTTCTACTGCGGCGTTTGTTGATGATTTGACCCGTAAAGAAAAAAGGAACCAGTGCCTTTGGTTGACTCGCTATAGCCCAGTCGTCGTCGTCTCCAAATCACTGCTTCACTAGGTCCACACGGTTGATGGGAATCTTTTTGTTGATTATTACAGTATATCCCAAATCCACATGCAAAGCCGTGACTCCAGTCGTCGTCACCCCCAAATCACTACTACTCGGCGAAAGTGCTATTGTGAGCTCGAGCTCACAGGCACCCTTTGCTACAGTACAAACAAAAAAATATTTAAAAATTTAAAAAAATCTGAATTTTTTTGGCAACAAACATTGATATATTTTTCACATGCGTACAAATTTTCATGACAAAATGACATTCATGCAGGTCTCAGCAAAAAAAACAAAATCGATGCTCCAAAATGCTTCCAAAAACAGTTTTTTTGGAGCATGATTTTGTTTTTTTGCTGACACCTCCACAAATGTCACTTCATCACGAAAATTGGCACGCATGTAGAAAAAATATCAAAGTTTCTTGACAAAAATGTTCAGATTTTTTTGAATTTTTTTACTATTTTTTCAGATTTTACTGTTCATCCGGGATCACTGGTGCCCGGGATCAATTCCTCCGCGTCCACTACTCGGCTGCTACTCCTTCCAGTGCCGACCACCTTTCTCCCCAAGCTCCCGCCGCACCACCCTGTACTGAGTACTGTAGTCCCCTCCCGGCGCAGACCCGGCACGCCCATCCACCTCCGGCCCCGGATCTCGGCGGTACCACTCCACCACTGCTCGATTGGCCACAAGACCAAAGGCACCATCGCCGCCGCACCGTCGCTCCGAATCACTGGTTACTTCTTGGCTCTTGCCCTCCTCATTCACCACCGGCGACCCGCATCCTCCTCATTCATACTCCACCTTTTGTTGCAGATCCGGCACGTCCATCCACCTCCGGCCGCGGATCCGGCACAGACCATATCTGCATTTACGCCTCAACTGTTCGACTTCGCCGCGCAACACTGCAGCACTCCCATCGCTTCGCCGTCGCTCGGATCGAGATGTCGGTGAGCGCGACAATGGGGGTGATGAAACCCCTGCTCGGCAAGCTTGCCGCTCTGGCCGGCGAGGAGTACAAGAAGCTCAAAGGAGTGAAGAACCAGGCGTCCTTCCTCGAGAAGGAGCTCAGCGCTATGAACGCCGCCCTTGAGACGATGGAGCTCATGGACGAGCTCGACGCGGTGGCCAAGGAGTGGAGATACCAGGTCAGGGAGATGTCTTACGACATTGAAAACTGCATCGACGACTTCGAGCGCCAGTTCAGAGCTGGTCATGCCAAGCTAGGCTTCATCAAGAAGACTGCTCGACGTCTCAAAATGTTGGGACAGTATCATCGGATTTCTGACCGGATGGAAAAGCTCAAGGTTCTTGCACTAGAGGCTAATGCTCGACGCATCAGGTACATTGCAATCCTTGCTTAGAAATAATAGAGGATGTCGGAGGCCCCACAGTATATGTTATGTTTGTTATACATGTTATATGTACCAGACAAAGAATTATAAGAGCATAGAGGATATCACGATTATGCTATATGTTGTAATCGATCTGCACCTTTCTATTATTAAAAGAAATGTTGGAATCAATCATCCTAACACCGCTCTTCAAAGACCGAAGTGTGACACACTCTCTCTCTCTATCTGTGAACATTTTCTAGGTACAATATCGACGAACGCAAGCCTAATTACAATGATATTGATCCTCGATTGTCGGCGATATACGTGGAGACATCTGGCCTTGTGGGTACTGATGGCCCTAGGGAGGAGCTTGTCAATTTGTTGACAGATACCGAAGAGAAGCTTAAGGTGGTATCCATTGTGGGATTTGGAGGACTGGGTAAAACTACACTTGCCAAACAGGTGTACAATGAGATCAAATGGCAGTTTGACTGTACAACAATTGTTACCGTATCTCAAAGGCATAATATGATAGAGCTTCTCCATCGTATACAACTTAAACTTGGGATGGATGTGTCTTCTCAGGGCTGTGAGGTGGAAGACATAATTGACGACCTTAGAAAATATCTCACAAACAAGAGGTACTGTTTACTTCAATAGTCACTTGTGTTCTTGCATGGGCAAGTTGTGTTAAATTTGAAAAATTATTGATTTGATCATCGTTCATGTCACTGCTTGTGGCCTGCATGGCTTGGCGGAATAATACATGGTTTCTGCATATAGAAACAGATGTCTGGTATAAAAAGAGCAAGAGGTTGTAGCTGCATATAGAAACTGTACCTTTTGTCTTTTATATTGTGCATATTTCTACAGAGTGGATTTTCCATGCTCCCATGTAACTACACCTTCTATCTAGTCCATCCAACTTCGCATCAAGATCCGTGCTCTATCACTATAGAAATTTCACTTTTTTTTTGTTTTTACCAAACCAAACAACATTTGAATTTGAAACTTTGCAAGTCAACAACACACATATACTCAATTGTGCAGAAAATGTTACATATTTTTTCTGCAATAAAATATCTAAATTGATATAATTTATAATAATATTTATCATTTTTAATATTTTCGACGCACAAAAAATATCAGGAAACATGTATGCACCTTGTAGTACTCATGTGGTGTTGACGTACAAAGTTTCAGATTCAAATGTTTTTCCATTTGGGAGAAACAAAAAAGCGAAAGTTATACGCATGGAAACTGGTCTAGATAGGGGGTGTACCTACCATTTAGCACATTCACAGTCTTCCCATTTTTACATATGATTTTGCAGATGCACAAGCTCTTGCATGTAGGTTGGCTGCTGAAGTCAATTTTGTAAACTAAAGAACCAATTTCGCCTTCGGAATACTAGGGATTACATTCTTACAAGAATAAAATACATGTATTTTAATCAGTGTATATTTGTACATATTTACACTTTAGACTCGTGTCCGTGCAACCAATTGCTTCTACGGGAAGACTGTCCGTCGTAATCCAAGCCTCCTTGTTTGTTTTTCAGAACAGCCGACATAATTTTCTTCAATTGAGATAATACATCTACATTTAATACTTTAAATGTCAAGTTAGTTATTCTGATCTCCCAAATGTAAAGAAGACTAAAATGCGATAGCATATGTTTTTTGGTTTCTAAACATTTGTAAGCTAAATTTACATAGATTTTGTTGAGTTTCAGCACATCATGCAATCTTTTGGCATCATTTAGTCTTGAAATGTTAGATGCTAATTTAGCCAAACAAATAGTGGATTTGCTTGAATCCAATCTGCTTTAATTTTGTTGTTCAAGTTCGATAGAATATTTTGAAGCTTCCTACTGCACCTTATAATCATAAGCAACAATACGTCGATAACACATGGAAACTATTTACAGGTACCTTATTGTAGTCGATGACTTGTGGGACCAGTCAGCATGGAATGCTATTAGCCGCACCTTCCTTGAAAATACCAATGGGAGTAGAGTAATCGTAACCACACGAGTGGAAGGTGTGGCTTATGGGGCATGTTGCAATCACCCTGAGTGCATTTACAAAATGAAGCCCCTCGACAAGGAAAACTCAAAAAGGTTATTTTCTCGTAGAGTATATGGTTTCGAAGATAACCATCCATCCCAATTTGAAGAAAGCTCAGCTGAAATTCTGAAGAAGTGTGGTGGACTCCCACTTGCAATCATTACTATAGGTAGCCTATTAGCTAATCATCCTGAAAGGTTAAGGGATGAGTGGGAGAGCATTAGGAATTCACTTGGGACCCAGCTTGAGGTAAGTCCCACATTGAAAGGGATGAATGGTATATTAAACCTTAGCTACCTCCATCTTCCTCTTCATCTCCGGTCATGTTTTCTGCACCTTGGTATATATCCAGAAGACCGTGAGATTGAGAGGGATGATTTGGTTCGACAATGGTTAGCTGAAGGACTTGTCAGTAATTTTCATGGGCAAGATATGGAGATTGTTGCAAAGAGCTATTTTAATGAGCTTGTCAATGGAAGCTTGATTCAGCCTGAACGTACAGAGTATGGAGAGTTATTATCGTGCAGAGTACATGATATGATACTCGATTTCATCCTAAGAAAATCTCAAGAGCATAATTTTGTGACAGTTGAATGCAGCTCTGAAGGCATGGCAACAGAGCATGGACGGAAATACATGGTCCGTCGTATATCCATGAACTTTAGTGGTACTCGCACAACAGATGACACATCATCAATGACCATTCCTTCTAGCCTGTCACAAGTTCGGTCTCTTGCACATTTCGGAGGATCCAAGTATATTCCCCCTCTTTCACATTTTAAGTATCTCAGGGTGATTCTCTTTAAAATTTGGGGGGAACTGTTCGATGATACAATCGATCTCACTGCTATTAGCCAATTGTTCCAACTGAGGTATTTAAAGGTTTCAGTTGAACAAAACATCAAGCTCCCTGCTGAAATACAAGGTCTTGTTCATTTGGAGACACTAGATTTAAATTGCAATTTGTTAGATATCCCATTAGAAATCCCAGCAGATATAGTTCACTTGCCCCGCTTATCCCACTTGATAGTTCCATACAGGACCAAGCTGCCCAAAGGGATCAGAAACATGAAATCATTGCGCACTCTGTATGGATTTGAACTGCGGTGGAGCCCGTTGGTGGATATCAAGGGACTCGGTGAGCTGACCAATCTGAGGTGCCTGCGGCTCTCAAGGAGTACCATGGGCTATTGTGGGGGCATAGAAGGGGCTGTAGCTTTGGCGTCTTCCATTGGAATGCTCCATGACCTCAGATACCTCTGCATCATTGGCCATTTCTTTGATGAGGGCTGCCGGCTGGTATCATTATCAGATCCTTCGTGTCATATCAAAGTACTTAGACTGAGTGGTTGGAGGATGCCTAGAGTTCCCAAATGGATTTGTGGTCTCCAATGCCTCTGCCGGCTAGAGCTGAATGTTGACACGTGCGCTGAAGAGTTTCACGCTCTTGGTGAGCTGCCCTCTCTTGTCCTCCTCAATTTGTGGGTGTGTAGTATCCCTAATGGCAGCGTTGTCATTCTCCCGGCGAGGTCATTTCCAGTTCTGGAGGGGTTTGAATGCCGATCAACGCATGATGTTACCTCATACCTGGCCTTTGAGGCAGGTGCTATGCCCAAACTACGATGTATCGCACTACAATTCCGCAAGAGTAACTGGGGCGGCGCTACACCAGTTGGCTTGGAGCACTTGTTGAGCCTCGAGCATATCTTTGTTGTAATCAGCGGCGGCCTCGAACAAGTGTGCGGTGAAGCAGAGTCTGCGTTCAGGAACGGTACACAGCTGCACCCAAGCCGTCCTTCCTTTACCCTTTCCGATATGCCACTATAAATTTTTTGACATTCTTCGAGGGTGACGGTCAGATGGCGTGACACCACTTTATGTTCGAGGGAGTCATGTCATCACTTCAGTCGTGCAATCTTGTAAGTATCCAAATTCCACGGAAATCGTGGTGGGTCTGTAGAGGGCGGAAGAGAGGTTAGGCCCTCCTTGGGTGATCCGTCGTGGAGGCCGGGGACGAGGACGGCGAGTGTGGTTTGGAATGGGCCATGCTCCTCTGATAGACGATCATGTCCAAGAGCTCGGTGGCTCCAAGCAGGTGCTGCATCAGGCCGTCGTGCTGCAGCAGGTACGTGAGGTGACACCAGAAGCTTCTTCGAGTTCGCCTCAATTCGGAAGTGTTTGTCCTATGTGATGGACCAAAATGTGGCCAAAAATTGCAGGCAAACGGAGGCTGTGGAGAGAGAGTGTTTCTCCTTTTACGGGCCGCCAAACAGGGAGGATGGTGAAGTCGGAAGTTCTACACGGCAGAAGACCTACCTTCATCAGGTAATTGCAGCTCACCACGGCGACTCACCCTTTTTGCAGTTCCAGAATGATGTGGTTCCAAAAGAACTA
This sequence comes from Aegilops bicornis, assembly GCA_021605145.1. Lineage (NCBI taxonomy): Eukaryota > Viridiplantae > Streptophyta > Magnoliopsida > Poales > Poaceae > Aegilops > Aegilops bicornis. Next base: position 3,431,835 of record JAHIAL010000013.1, read on the forward strand.
GGACTTTCTGTAATCTTGTGCTTTTTGTTGCGTTAGGCAATGCAGATTTGGTTTTCCTCCAGTGTTTTCTTTTATTGACAAATTGGCTGGAGATTTGTCCTTCAGTTAAGCAAAATACAGTGGCTCAGGTTATTAACATTGGTTCTTCAGATGTGGCGTACTGCTCTTTGTTTGTACTATAACATTTGCATTTTTACTTATGATTTGGATATATGTTTTCGCTTTACACCGTTCTATCTAGTTTAATTTAACCTACGACTTAGTTTATGGTCGTAGAGCTGAATCTAACGTTGATCTTTTATGTATTTTGGTTGCAAAGTGTATGAGTGTGAAACAACCACGTTTGTTGGTGGGGGTGATCCTCATCTTCATTTTCCTTATTTCTTGCCTTTATTTATGTATCGATCCGATCCAAGCATTGGGGGCATATCGTGTGGCTGGGGCTTGTGCGCCAGTTGAGCGTCTCTGCCCTTCACGAACGCCCTCCTCTGCATTGCTCTGTTCTTCTATCTCAAGTTGCTCCCTCCTCTGCTTTGCGCTGTTCTTTGTGAGCTTGCTCAGCTTCTGCCTTCTTGGCCTCGGCGTGCTTCTCCAGAGCACGTCGTGTTACAAATTCCACTTTAGGCACGTAGGCGAGCCATGCATTTGTGCGACGGCACACACAGGGTTGGGCTAGCTGTCGGGCGTACGTGTGAGACATGCTGCTCTGTCCCGACGGAGGTAGCGCTGTTGTGGTACATGCCGGGACGCCGTGGTTCATCAATCCATCGACATCTCCAGCCCAGGAATCGTTCCGAGTTCATCTCATGTCGGCGGCGTCCAATATTTTCAAGCCACCAGAAAAACGGAGAATGGAAGAAGCATAATGACAATGGACTATATACTTGTTCGTTTCGGATATAATTAACCGAAAAGTAATAACATACTGACATACGCTTTTGCTCTTGGTAAATCGAGTTCATTACGTCGTTTGTGATTGCGTGCGTGCGTCCTAATTAAACCCCTAGCCACTACTTTTATGCATGTATGTGTATCGTTTCCTCGACATAGATAACATGCGCGTACAAAGAGTGTGGAAGACACTATGGAACCCTACGCTGATATCCAAAGGGAAGCCAAGCACAGCATAGTGCACTCTGATATCCGATAGAGCGAGGAAAACCATGCATGCAGTGTGCTCCAATAGATCGAGCAAGAAACAAGACGGGACCCCACCAGAAAAAATGCTACATTTACGGGACTTTACAGGTTGTTAGGCTAGTCATATTGGGAGTAACTTAGCTAGTAACATAGCGCACTCCAACAAAATTTTTGCTTATGTGGCAAATATTTAATGAAAGGTGGTAACATAATATGTTACTGTAACATAGCGCTTTCCAAGACAAAATGAGTCTACAAGCTAATAAATGAAGTCATCTATGACACTACTATCATGTTACTTTGCATTATGAAGGTAGTAACTTAGACTAGTGTCATATGCATGACACTAGTCTAAGTTACTCCCCACTATGACCAGCCTTATGGACACCTTCCAAACTCAATAAACACCGCCCCCTGATTTTCATGGAGATGGGCCCCCTCCCAAACTAACACCCAATAAAAAACTGCCACATAAAATCAATCCCGTAAAAACCCGTACGTGTAGCATTGTTGCCCCACCAGTGTATTTGGTTGACTCGCTCAGTCGTCGGTTCGTCACCCCAAACCACTTAGGGCATCTACAGTTAGACTGAACAAATTTGGCTCCTCAAAAGTCCGCGAACGCACCCGGTCAACGTCTGGATATGTCCGTTTTGACTCACTATTTTTTTCGTCCACACAATCATGTCCCTCACTTTAGTCCTTGTACGTCTGGTCACATGCAAGTGATGATTGGTGGAGAAGAGAGGAAGAAATAAAAATAATAATAAAGAAAAAAAGATGCTATTTGATGGGCCCAATCCTATGTGGCGGACGTAGGACCATTGACCGGACACGCCCAGGCACTCCTCATACTCGAGATGGGTATGAGGAGTGTCGGATAGCCATTTAAGGAGACTTTGGGGGTCTGATTGGATTAACTTTTTGCTTCTCTCTTCTTCCGGTCAGTGGTCCTGCGTCCGTCCGGTCAATTTGAGGAGTCCGGCTGTAGATGCTCTTACTTCTACGCTGCTAGCTACTTCTTGCCCTCCTCCTTAGCCAGCGACGATCACCACCTCCTGACACTCCTCCCTATACTCATAGTCCACCTCACGTCATAGACCCGACACGTTCATCTACCTTCAGCCACGGATCCGGTGCAGCCACCCACCCTGCGCCAAAAGTATCAGACCAACATGATGATGGGGAAGGGTGACTGGTTGAAGAAACTCACTGGTTTTGCTAGGTATAAATATATACTTTTTCTGTAAACTAATAAGACGTACTTCCTCCGTTCCGATTTACTCATCGTGGTTTTTAGTTCAAATTTAAACTAAAACCACGACGACTAAATCGGAACGGGGGGAGTATTATTTATAGATCAATAAAGGGAGTACTGAACTTGATTATTTATCGAAAAAGGAGGATTACCCCGTTCGTCGTGGTTTCTTAGACTTTACGTACGCGACGACACAAGTCGCGCACACCCGACGGGACTGGTTCAGGTGCAATCGATCAACCTCTCCGGCCCAAGAAAATCAACTACGCACTGCTGATGCTGATGACCGTTCCGAGTTCATCTCATGCCACGGTTACAAGCCACGAAACGGTGAAACTTTGGTGTCCACTGTCCGGTTAGAGTGACATATGTTTTTGCTCTTGACAACTTCGGAAGTTGATAGCTAACTATCTCGTTTGAATCAACAAAACCAGCACGCACGCACGCATACCCAAGCCCCTATTCCAGGGACGTTTTCGCGTCGAGGTTTCACCACTTGTATGAAAATGACCCCTGGGTAAACTGGTACAAGGCATGTGTATTTATTTTTTTTATTTTTTTGAGAAATGGTTGCGTATGAATATGTGGTGTGTCGAGGTTTTCGTTTGCAATTTTTTGAGCGTGTGTGCGTGTTGTGTTGGTTAGTTTAGCGTTTTTTGCTGTGCGTGGGCCAGTTTTACGGTGGAGTTCATGCCCTGACACATTTCTTCTGCCTCGATGCTTTTCTGGATTTCTATTGGTCATCGGGTTGTGTTCCTGCCGCTGTTGGCCCAATCGGTCTGTGGCATTCTGTTCCTGCCGCTGTCTCGGTGTTTCTTCTCGGCGCCGCTGCTGCCGTTTGTTCCGGAGTTCTCGCCAGGTCTGTTCTTTATATTTCACCGCTTGCTGCTGTCGCCTTTTTTCCTCTCCTTTTCTGTAGACACGTGTGTGCGTGCGTGTTGCCTCGCTCGATCTCTTCAGATATTTGTGTCGAGAAGTATCGAGTCTAATCTCCGCCACCGCTTCACTGCCCATTGCGCGTATAAAAGGACCCCCGGCGAACTCTCGCCTCATCCTCTCACCATCCCCATCTGGCCCTCCTCCCCGCGGAGGCCACGACTACGGAGGTGAGCCCATCCAGCCTGCCGGTGCCCCGCGCCACCGGATCCCTCCCCGTTGTCGTCGTTCGAGGCACCACCGTGGTGCCATCCCGTTTCTGCCGCCACGGACATCTCCACAATGCTGTGACAAACCTCAGCTCCACGTTGAAGGCTGGGACGAGCTGGCGCTGCCTAGTTCCCCGTGTGCGCCGCCCGCATCCCGTGCACTGCCGTAGCGCTGGCATCGGCGTGCTTCGCTGCCCTCCACCACGCTCCCGGTTGGCACCATGCCACCGACGACGATCCCATGGTGGTGACGATGTGCAACCTATCCCTGTTGCGTGCCTGACGCCGATGTTGATGGTCACCGCCAGGACGCATACAATCGGCAGGCGGTGCAGGAGATAGCCAGCGGTGGCTGAAGTTGGAGGCGGGAGCCGCGGAGGTGGAAAAGGGACAGGGAAGAGTAGAGATGCCGCCTCTCAATTACAGTATTTTTTGCACGGTGACGCTCTCAATCAGGCTCTGTCGCCTCCGTGCTCGATTTCTCTCTCGGTTTGTGGATAGTAGCAAAGAGAAAGAAGAAGAAGAAGGAAGCGTGTGAGAGCCCTGACGGACAGCGCCAGCCAGACGACCGCGGTCGTGGCGGCCCTTAGCCTTACCTGAAGCGGAGTGCCTGGGATTCTTCTTCTGCTCGCTGGCCAGCTACAGCCTGAAACAGTGCCCTCCTCTCCCTGTCGGTTTCCTCCTCCTTTCATCAGGCGCGGTGTGTTGACATGTTACATGTGCGGTCGCCGGTCGACGGCCAAGGAGCTCTTATGTGCGGCAAGGCAGGTGCCGTGTCACTTTGACCACGCAAAGAGCGGAACCAGTGGGAGGCATGTCAGTGGGAGATGGACAGGGACGGGCCTGCGTGCCTGTGTTTGTCCTCCCGGGGATGAGGTACGCCGCGGTGCAGTCATGCATGCTTCACCCCTTCCGATCCATCTCGACAGCGCCACACTGTAGTACCAGCAAGTCGTGACGAGACCAGCAACGCCTTCACGTGCGGGCAGTGCGCTTTCAAGGTCCAGTTGCAGTTCACCGCAGGCGCCATCACTGAGTGTACGTGCTCTCCGTCAACAAGAGCACGAACAGCCGCACGTACACTAGGCCGCTTTGTTGTTCGTCCTTCAAGGTTAGCTGCCGGATTATCCGGCAAAAACCAGTCATGTACTCACGGGCTACTTCCATCTTTTTTTTTTTTGAAATTACGGGCTACTTCCATCTGAAGGGTAGACTGTTGTTTGCGGGCCGTGTGCCCGCGCGCTCTCTCTCTCTCTCCTTTTTGATGTAGTGTCAAAAAACGTCTTACATTATGGGACAGAGGGAGTATTTCTTTGGTAGTACGTGTTTCATGCATGCAGTTGGCGTGCTACTCTATTTGACTTCTTCTGTTCGAAGTATGAGAGAATCAAATTCCTATGTACTGTGAGCCTTCCAATATGCACAAATTATCTATGCATCTTTTGATGTACTTGAGGTGCAGGAATCTACAAGCAAGTTTGATAATTGAGAGGGAAGTATTAGTTAATAACATGCGGAGCTCAATCTAATGAATCAGAAACTTAGGGTTGAAGCAAGAAAAGGCCAAACCGTTGGAGCGGGCGGGAGATCAAGTGCGCTTTCAGGTGGCATTATTATTATTCGAGTCAAAGTGTGGACATGATACAAATTTAGTGTTTAAGGTTTTTGCAGATTGAGCTTTTGCGGTATCATGAATTTTCACTATTTTGATGATGTGGTGAACGCATGAGGCACAATCGTATTTATTTTTGTATTAGGATTTTTTTTTGAAGGAATGGAAACAGTGATGCAAAGAATGTTTCTGCATATATTTTTTGGAAGATGATTTAGGCTACCCATCCTCATCTGATGAGCATGGAATCTATGATTGAACTAAGCGGACATAAATTACAGATAGTTTGGTGCTCCCTTTCTCTGCATTTTTGTGGCTCTCTATATTATTTTTGTATTAAGCTGAAATACACAACTCTGTTAAGCTACTTTAGGACTTGACAAGATACATCTTTCAAATTTCATGCCAGACTTTATTCTTTTGCGTCGGTAATTCAATTTATTTTCTTAACTGGGCTGCTTACATAATGGTGAAAGGGTGCATTAATTTATGTTTCACATTTTATTTTATCCATGCAAAACTCCATGCATTATTACGATTTGATTTGGGGAGGTTTTTCTCTATCATCAATTCGCAAACTTAAGTTGAAAAATTATATTGATTCCAATTTGAGTTGATCCAATCTCTATATTGAGAGGCTATCACGAGGTTGACCTTAAATGGTTGTCTTGGAATAGTCCTTAGTAATTACCTTCGTATTCGGTCCCATTAAACAAACCAAGTAAGCATATCTATTTGCATGCCCCTGCAAACGAGAAAGAGATGATGTCAAACTAGAAACCAATCAACAGTAAAAAATTTAAAACATGAGTTCCTTTTATCACGTATGTAATTTAAACATAAAGTATTGACAAAGTTCTGTATAATTTCATCATCGACACAAATCGGGCAAGCGGACGAACATGGATGCTATGAATTATTGAAGAATCAAAATTTTATCATGCAGTATCAATATGTATTCCCTTTATCTACAATGCATTGATTCTTTTTATGCAATAATGATTTTATCTATGAAAGATTTCAGCATATGTACCAACATGATGTTTATACATACATTGCAACATAAAAATTAAAGTTCAATAAGCAACAATTGAATAATTAATCAAATAGTTAACAGTTAAAGTACAATATAACCGTATGCAAAATTTATCACATAGTATATCAACAGGCGCGGCGTGTTGTATACAATGCCAATAAGTAGACCTTATTAGTAATATATCAGCGTGTACATTTCCGTTCATCAGTATGTTACATACATAGCTGCAATAGATGACCCCTTTTCCATCTTCTTTTACTGGAGTCATCGGATATACTCTTTCTGAGTTCTAACCATGGGCGATTATATTGTTACAAATATAAAAATGCCCTTTACGGTCCGTATAAATGCAATGTAACGATGGATGCGGCGTGCCGCCGCGCGGGCTACGCTAGTATACAGTAGATCACGTCAACCCAACATTCGTACAGTCGTACTGGACCGTCAAACAAATTTGGCGCCAATAACATAATATGCATCTAGTCTCATATACTTCCTCCGCACCGTCAAAAAAATGTTTTATATTAAATTACGGAGGAAGTATATAGTATCCATTGGCCATTACATCACTCTACCTGTAGTAATAAGTAGCACTAAGAGCATCTACAGCCGCGGACATCAAATCCGAGCCCTCAAACGCGTCCGCGGGAAGTGACCGACCACACCTCATATTTTCTGTTATGTATTCAAGTACCTCATATTCCATCACCTAGATCCATACAAAACATGCAAGAAAAAAATAAACTTACGTACTACGCAAATCTCACTAATCTAAACTACGCATTGTCCTCGTCGGAGATGTCCACTATCTCCATGCCAGCCGCCAGGAAGACAGGTGCGTAGGAGGGCTCCATTCCTCTTCCTCATCCATGTAGGCAAGCATCTCGTCGACATTCGCTTCCTGCTCCGCCTCGAGGATACAGCAATGCGCCTCCGCGTCCGAGTGGAGTAAATCAAGGATTGTCTGCTGCTCCGCCTGCAGATCTGCGTCCCACGCGTGCTCCTCCTGCTGTTGCTGCTGCTCCTCCTCGAACTCCTCTTCCGGATCCACCGCGTCCGGTGGTAGCCTACGGCGATCCGGGCTTTGCACCTTGCCGAGATCTGCTCAAGGAATTGCAACCGGCGTGCCAGACTTAGATAGCTCACATGTTGTGGTGGTGGCATGGCTACTTGATTGTGGTGGCGACGGCGAATGGCCTTCTTTTGAAGAGTGAGGCGGAGAGGGAGTGAAGTCGATGGGCTCAGGCTCGCGACACGAAGTGGGAGAAAGAGGTTGTGGCTAGGGCTAGGGATGCCTGCCGGCTTAAATAGCCGGACTTTGGCCTCAGGCGGCGAGCCGGAGCAGAGCCACGTGGCGTTCACACCCCCACCGAAGGAGACGTCGTCGGACTATTGGATTTTCGGGCGATACCGCGCATGACCCAGTCATCAGTCCGACGTGGCGGACGCGCCCAGGCGCGTCTGGTCCTCTCCATATCCGTCCCATATTTGAGATGGATATGAGGGGTGCCGGTCAGCACGAGCATTTGAGGTGTCCATCTGGGTCGAGTTTTTTTGTCGGATCACTGATCGGGCCGTCCACCCGGATGTTTGAGACGGGTGCGGGATGCCCGACTGTAGATGCTCTAAGCAGCTACATATGAGATATAACGTTCGTCCGAAGCCCGTGACACTAGCTCATTGATATTTCTCTCTATTTTTCCAAAAGGAAAATTATCCCGGTGTTTGCATCTATCGTAAATGACCACTTTATAAATAATACAAAAACAAAAACAAATTTATCACACGCACGCAAGCAAAAGCAAAACAGAAGACAAAATCATAACCGGCAAAAGGTAGGACACGATAACTAAACACCTATTCTACTATTGGACAGTCGTCCAAACCGGTTGTATAAAGCCCGTGCTATTGTCTCACAGCGGTTGCACCCAAAGACCATAAACTCCCTAACTTCCGCACATCTATGTAATGATCACGCATGGATATATGAAAAAAATTGTGATATTGGTTCGGTTGAAAACAACGGTGTTCTGAAAATTCAAAAAAGCCGAAAATAATGCACTAACTCCCACACGAATTCATGCCATTGTATTAGACTCCAACCCATTTAACTAGTTACTGAAAAAATTGGATATGCTACTAGGTGCAAAAACATTAAAGGACACATGTATTGTTCATCACAATAACCTGGCTAGTAGGCATTTGAGAAAAAGATGTTGAATCATTTCTTACCGATCACAAAAAACAACATCGTTTACTATCCTCTCAGGTACATTTCGCTAACTTATCCATATATAGTTAAAATCACTCCCTTGTGCACAAACCACATAAAGACCTTGATTTTTAAAGATGTACACGACTTTGTGTATTCGCAAAATAATGGTTGCGTGGAGCTTCTTGATTAGCAGAAATGATTTCATCTTCAACGGAAAGAACCTCCAGCGTTTATAAATGCAGGAAAACCTTAAGGATGAGTTAAAACTGACTCTTCGTCAAGTCCGGAGAGCATCTTGCGTTGGCTTAGAGAGCGGCCGGGTCTCTCCCATATGTATATCTGTTTTGTAGTTATCTGTATTCGATTATTTATCCCATTAAAATTTGCAGTAGGTAAGTCACCTACTGTTATGTCCTTAAGAAAAGATTGCAAAAGAATAATGTTGAAGACAGGGGCAAGGCACCGAACAAGTTAGACACGAGATAGGACAAATCCAAGCGCGTAATCCATGCATAGTGCGCTCCAAACCACTACTCTCCTACAGTAGTATATTCGATCCATGAATAGATTAAGTAGTATATTTTACTTTTTGTTGTTAAAGGAGGGAGGAGAGGGTAGGGGAGATATACAGCAGCCAGTGTGTTCGGTTGACTAGCTACAGTCCTCGGTTCATCATCCCCAACCCCAACACTACGCTGCTACTTCTCGCCGTCTTCCTTGCCCAGCGACGACGTACCCCCTCCTCAACCTCCCGCCGCACCACAGCTCGGGCACGTTCATCCACCTCCGGCCACGGATCCGGCGCAGCCAACCACCCTGTCCCGACCCCGACCACCTTGGAGTTACGCCTCTGGTTTTGACTCGCTCCAGTCGTAGGTTCACCGCCTCCAAATCACTAATCCTACTTGGCCAGCCACAATCGCCTCCTCCACCTTCCGCCGCATCACCCCGGAGACCTAGTCCACTTCCGGGCTCCGGCCAAGGATCCGACGCAGCAACCCACCCGTTCAACTTCACCGGCGCACCACTGCACCACTTGGATCGGATCGACATGTCACTGTCAGTGAGCGTGACGATGGGGGTGATGAGGCCCCTTCTCGGCAAGCTAGCCGCCCTGGCGGGCGGCGAGTACAGTAAGCTCAAAGGGGTGAAGAAACAGGCGTCGTTCCTCGAGAAGGAGCTCAGCGCCATGAACGCCGCCCTTGAGCAGATGGAGCTCATGGACGAGCTCGATCCGGTCGCCAGGGACTGGAGGGACCACGTGCGGGAGATGTCCTACGACATGGAGAACTGCATCGACGACTTCGTGCGCCAGTTTGGAGATGGTAATGCAAAGCTAGGATTCATCAAGAAGACTGCTCGAAGCCTCAAGATGTTGGGACAGCGCCACCGGATCTCTGACCGGATGGAGGAGCTCAAGGTTCTTGCACTAGAGGCAAATGAGCGACGCATCAGGTACACTTCAGTTTGTTTTCTAGAACAATTTTCCAGCTGATTCCCCATTGTACATGTTATTTTGTTATTATAAAGGGGTCTCAGTTTTACATGTTATGTGTACCACACAAAGAATTATTATAATAGTAGAGAGGACATCACAATTATGGTATATGTTGTAACCAATCTGCAGTTTTCCATTATCCAAAAGAAAACACTAAGATCGACCCATTCTGAAACAAACTAGTGCGACTCCCTCACTGAACATCTTCTTCTAGGTACAAGATCGATGAATGCAATCATAATTCTAGCTCTGTGACTATTGATCCTCGGATGTCGACGATATATGTAGAGGCAGTTGGTCTTGTGGGTACTGATGGCCCAAGGAAGGAGCTTATCAATTTGTTGACTAGTACGGGAGAAAAGCTCAAGGTGGTGTCCATTATGGGATTCGGAGGACTGGGTAAAACTACACTTGCCAAACAGGTGTACGATGAGATTGGAGGAAAGTACGACTGCACAGCTTTTGTTTCCGTATCCCAAAGGCCTAATATGACAGTATTTATGAGAGCGCTTCTCGATCATATTTGTATACAACTAAAGCCTGAAACGAAAAGGTCTTCTCCCACATGTGAACTGCAAGACATCATTGATGACCTTAGAAAACAACTCACACACAGGAGGTACTGTTTACTTCAATAGTCACCCGTGCTTTTGCATCTGCAATTTATGTTAAATTTCAATAATTGTTTGATATGGTTAGTGTTCATTTAAATGCTTGTTGCTTGCATGGTTGTAAGAATGAGAGAACCACACATGGTTGTTCTAACCATACAGAGGCTTTTTGCTGCACTGTAGAGGCATAATTTAGTTTTTAGTTTATTCAATTATAAAGACATCTTTCGAAATCCATCAGTATTCAATGTACTAATGTTGCTACTGCCAAAAAGAGATTGCATTCTACTCATCTAGTTTAGCTTCTATGAATTAAGCCAAGACAATCAAAAGTAGATTCTAGACATTATAGTGTTTGACTACCACAAGAATTGAAATGATAAATTCCGTGTCTAGTTCCAATGTGTTAAAATATGCCTAATCAATTCCTTCCTATCAGGAAGCATAGAATAAAATGGAATCCATCTCTCACATATATAGTTCTCGACTGCTCGTACATGATAAAGTGAATTTTAAGCGTTTGGGGGAAATTTCAAGTTGCTTATTCTCATGTCCCTCTCACAAGAATAATAATACACTCCCATCTCCCAACAGTAAATAAGATAAAAATGAACTGGCATATAATTTCTGGTTGCTAAGCATTTTGTTGTTGTTGAGTTTTAACACATCATGCAATCTTTTGGTGTCATTCGGTCTTGAAATGTTAAATGAGCTTGCTAATTTAGCCAAAAAAAATAGTGGATTTGCTTAAATTCAATTTGCTTTGTTTTTATTGTTCATGTTAGATAGAATATTTTGAAGGTTTCATCTGCACCTTATAATCATATCAAATTGTATGTATATAACATGTTGAACTATTTATAGGTACCTTATTGTACTTGATGACTTGTGGGACCAGTCAGCATGGAATACTATCAGCCGTGCCTTTCCAGAAAATGGTAATGGGAGTGATGTAATAGTGACCACACGAGTGGAAGATGTGGCTTTTGGAGCATGTTGCGGTCACCCTGAGTGCATTTATAGAATGAAGCCCCTCAACCATCAAGACTCAAAAAAGTTATTTTCTCATAGAGTATATGGATCCGAAGATGGTCATTCGTCCCTATTTGAAGAAATCTCAGCTGAAATTTTGAAGAAGTGTGGGGGACTCCCACTTGCAATAATTACTATAGCTAGCCTATTAGCTAGTCGCCCTGGAAGGTTAAGGGATGAGTGGGAGAGCATTAGGAATTCTCTTGGGGCCCAGTTTGCGGCAAATCCCACATTGGAAGGGGTTAAGAGTATATTAAACCTTAGCTACATCCACCTTCCTCTTCATCTCCGGGCATGTTTTCTGCACCTTGGTATATATCCTGAAGACCGCCAGATCGAGAGGGATGATTTGGTTCGACAATGGTTGGCTGAAGGACTTGTCAGTAATTTGCATGGTCAAGATATGGAGGTTGTTGCGAAGAGCTATTTCAATGACCTTGTCAATAGAAGCTTGATTCAGCCTGGACGTACTGAGAACGGGGAGTTGTTATCATGCAGAGTACATGATATGATGCACGATTTGATCCTAAGCAAGTGTGAAGAGCATAATTTTTTGAGAGTTGAATGCAATTCTGAAGACATGGCAAGAGACCATGGCAGTAAATATAAGGTCCGTCGTATATCCATGAACTTCAATGATGGTGGTGCAACAGATGAGGCATCGCCAGGGACCATTCCTTCTAGCCTATCACAAGTTCGATCACTTGCACTTTTTGGGGAATCCAAGTACATGCCCCCTCTTATGCATTTTAAGTATCTCAGGGTGTTTTTCTTTGATAGATATGTCAGCAAAGCAATTGATCTCACTGCTATTAGCCAATTATTACAACTGAGGTATTTAAAGGTTTCATCTGAAGAGATAATCAAACTCCCGACTGAAATGCAAGGGCTTGTGCATTTGGAGACATTGGATTTAGCCGGTAAACACCGGGAAGAAATCCCATCAGATATAGTTCACTTGCCCCGCTTATCCCACCTGGTAGTTCCTTATGGGACCAGACTGCCAAAAGGGATCAGGAACATGAAATCATTGCACACTTTGCATGGGTTTTACCTGGAGCAGGCGTCGTTGGAGAATATTGAGGGACTTGGTGAGCTGATCAATCTGAGGCGTTTAGGGCTCGTAGTGAGTTCCCATTTTGAGACAGCAGCATGTGTTGCTTTGACGTCCTCTATTGGGATGTTGCATGACCTCAGATATCTCTACATTTTTGGCCAGGGCCCTCGTACGAGTGACCTGCTAGGCTCATTATCAAATCCTCCTCGTCATATCAAGGTACTTTATTTCTATTTTTTTTGGATGCCTAGAGTTCCCAAATGGATTTGTGGTCTCCAATGCCTTTGCCGGCTAGAGCTGCTTGTTGACATGTGCACCAACGAGTTTCACGCTCTTGGAGAGCTGCCCTCTCTGATCCGCCTCAGTTTACGTATGGTTAGTATCCCTAAAGACAGCTGTGTCACTTTCTTCACGGGGTCATTTCCAGTTCTAGAGGACTTTGAATGTGCATCAGAGTATGATGTTACCGCATATCTGGCCTTTGGGGCAGGGGCTATGCCCAAACTAAGTAAGCTCCAACTACAGTTCGACAAGAGTAACTGGGGCGGCGCTACACCAGTTGGCTTGGAGCACCTGTTGAGCCTCAAACATATCACTGTAGTTATCCGCTGCAGCCCCGAAGAAGTGAAAGATGAAGCAGAGTCTGCCTTCAGGAACTGTACGCAGCTGCATCCAAACCGCCCAAATCTAGAAGTGCGGGGGTGAAGAAGTGAAGGTTTCACATCTTAAATATAGAACGATAAAATCAGATCGTCTTATGACGTGACACCACTTCCTTTTTGTCGCCACTCGTGCGATGTCATACCCAAATTCGTGCCGGGAGGGCACAAATAGTGGTGGTTCTTGACTCTGGAGAGGGCGGAAGAGAGGCCATGCCCTCCGCGTGGAGGTCGAGGATGAGGACGAGGCAGAGATTATTCATCTCGTGGCGGAGATCGTCATCGCCAGAGTAGTCCGGGGCAGGGGATGGTGTGTGGCGGGGTGGTGGTGGTGTTGTTGCCGCTTCCATTATTTTGCTTCCTCAGTGGACCGGAGGAGGCACCCCACGTCGCTGCCGGGATAGCAGTCCTGCTACGTCGGGCGCTGCAGGAGGACAGCGAGGGCATGGCGGCGGAGACCAGGAAATAGGACGACGGCATGGACAAGGACGACGACCGCGGTTTGGAACGGGCCAAGCTCCGCTCGGCGGTCGATGGCTCCAAAGCAGGCGCTGCCGAGGCTATGGAGGGTGTTTCTCCTTTTCGGACGATGAAGTTCTATTCAGCGCAAGTCGTTGCGACAGTTCGTCAGGTAATTGCTTTCTGCTCACCACCGTGATTTTTTCTTGTTTGCAGTTCCGGTCTTGTGTTCATGTTAAGCAATAGAGGCACATTGACATTGGCTGACAGTTCTGTTCGAGAACAAACAGATTAAATTGGCAATGCTTACTCCATTATCTATAGAAAATTAATTGTGTATTCATATACTTCCAGGATGATGTGGTTCTAAAAGAGTTAGGACTTGCTGTAATCTTGTGGTCTTTGTTGCATTAGGCAATGCAGATTTTTGGAGCAAAATAAAGCTTGAATAGTTTTGCTTTTCCTTTGTGCTGTTGTATATCATCACTATTCTGCTACTTACAGTCGACTACTGTCCAGTGATGAACTAAATATAGTATATCTTCACCAGATCTTCCTTCCAAGTTGATGGGAGAAAGCGAAAAGCTAGTTTCAAACATGTTTGAAATGGCTTGTGAAAATGCGCCCTTCATCATCTCCATGGATAAATTGATTCTTTGTGTGGCCAACATGGAGAAGCAATGGAAGTGACTAGGTCAGACTCAAGACGGAGCTGCTCGTCCAGAACTCTAGAGATGCACGTGACCTCTTCAGACAACATTGTAGAGCACCTTCCAATGTCTTCCTTTATCGACAAATTGGCTGGAGATTCGTACTTTCAATTATTTAAGTAGAATACAGTGGTTCAGATTATTATGAGAAAACTAGCCAGCTTGCATGTAAGTGTTTTCAAATTTGTCCTTCAGATATGGCGTACTGCTCTTTGTTTGTATAACATTTGCATTTTTACTTATGATTTGTATATATGTTTTTGTTTTACACATTCTTAGTTAAATTTGACCTAGAGTTAGTTTATGGTCACACAGTTGAATCTACTGTTGATCTTTTCTGTATTTTGGTTGCAAAGTGAACAGAGTGTGAAACAACCAAATTTGTTGGTGGGCGCGATCCTCATTTTCATTTTCACTGAAACACTAGCCTTTTAGAGCACAACGCGCGTGAAAGACAGGGCTTTCACAGCGCGCGCTCTCCAACGGGCATGGGAAAAAGTGGCGCGCAAAAAAAATGGTGTGCACGCGGCACTTTTGGCGCGTGTCAACGCGCGCACATTATAAAGCCAGCGCCCCTCCACGCGCTCTCTCCACCGCTCTGCCTCGCCACGCGCCCTCTCCACCCGTCTGCCTCGCCACGCGCACCTCCTTTCTCGCCTCGCCGCCGGGAAAGTTCAGGCTACCGCGGCGTCCGCGCGTGCTCCTCCGGCGCCTTCTACGCCAAGATCCGCTCCAGTGAGATGCACCTCGGTCTCGACACGTTCGACACTGCCCATGAGGCAGCCCACATGTACGACGCGGCGGCGTGGCGCCTCCGGCAGCCTCGTAGGGAGATGAACTTCCCCGAGGTGACGACGTGGGAGCGGGCGCAGGAGCTCGCGCCTCGCCCGCGGGTTGTCACCAACGAGGACCATCTTGACAATCGGAGGCGGGAGCGCCGCCTCGGCATCGCTGAGATGGATGAGGAGGCCATCACAGTGTGGTGCCAACGCTTGCCGGAGGACGTTGTCAACGAGCGCGGACTCTACGCGCAAAGGAGGCGGAGCGAGCCGCCTATCACGAGGACAGGCATACACGGAAGGCGGCCGCGCTCTTCAACATCGTGGTTAAAGAAGCATCGACTTGGGACTCCGACGATGAACGGCGGAGTGACGCCTTCATTCCGTCGTCGTCATCGGAGGAGGACACCACCGAGTCGGAGGAGGAGGAGGAGGACGACGAGGAGTTTAGCCGCCGGCTTTTGTATCGTATTTTTTTTACTATCTATGCTATGAATTGTGTTGGTTGAAATATGCTATGACTATGTTGGTTGAAATATGACTATGCCTTGTTTAAATTTTTGCATACGTATGTGTATCTTTCAAACAACACGTTGTAATTTAGCGTGCTTGCTGAAGCGCTATAGCGGCACGCTAAAATTTGCAGCGCCTGGTGAAGCAACTGCCTACTCGGGCGCAAAAACAACCGTTGTGCGCGCTTTAAAAAAAATTAGCACGCCGCGCTTGCACGCATCTGTTGGAGATGCTCTTACAGTCTCATCGTGGGCATCATCCTCCAATCAGCACGGTGTTCTGCATGATAATTTTGACGGCATCTTAAGCTTGCTGGACCTGTGTTATAGACATGTACTTTATATGTTTTGGAAATGGATTATGTATTTTATATGTAATGACATATAAAAGCGTTCAGATCACTAAAGTAGATGTATTGCCTTTATATTTCTTTACGAAGAAAGTACCATTGTGATGCATGCAGAAGAGTGATAGATTATGAATGCATCTCACAATATTTTATATCTGGCCGCCTGAACCCCCAATGTAGTCTACCGCTTTGCTCTGTTCTATCTGAAGTTGCTCCCTCCTCTGTTTTGCTCTGTTTTTTTTTTCTAAAGTCGCTGCATCCTTTGCTTTCCTCTATTTTTATTTCTGAATTTGCTCTGCTTCTGCCTTCTTGGCCGTGGCATGCTGTTTGCGCCGCTGGCCCGCTACCATTTCTTCAGGGCGCGTCGTGTTACAAATTCCACTTTACGTACGTACGCGAGCCGTGCACTGCGCGACGACACGCATGGTTGTCCTAGCTGTCGGGCGTATCAGCGTATCTCTACATTTTTGTGTCGGGCTTGGCTAGGCCCGGTCCGAAGCCCGGCCCGGCCTGAGGTTTGGGCAGGTATAGGCGTATGTGACATGCTGCTCTGGCCCGACGGCGCTAGCGGCTGCTGTGGTACATGCCGGGACGCCATGGTTCCGTGCATTCGATCAACATCTCCAGCCCAGGAATCCTTCCGAGTTCATCTCATGTCAGCGGCGTCCACAATGTTCAAGTCACGAGAAACGGAGAACTGCACAAGCATAATGACAATTGACTGTATATGTGTAGATAAATATATTTGTTCATTCGGATAATTAACCGACGAAGAGTGACATACTCACACACGCTTTTATTCTCGAGAATTTGAGAAATCGAGTTAACTACGTCGTTTGATTCGTAGCACAGACCCAACAAAATCCACGCACAGTGCACTCCGATATTTGATAGAGCGAGGAAAACCATGCACGCATAGGGCATTCCGATAGTGTGTTTGGTTGACTCGCTCAGTCCACGGTTCGTCGCCCCCAAACCGCAGCCACCCACCCTGCCCTGACCACCTCTCGGATTACACCTCACCCGTTCGACTTTGCCGCTACACCACTACAGCACAGCGATCTCTCTCAATTTCTTGCAGCCCATTCGACTTGTCGCCGCTCGGGCTGTGATGCCGGTGAGCGCGATGATGGGGTGATGAGGCCCCTACTCGACTTGTGCGACGACATGCAGGGTTGGGCACTTGGGCTAGCTGTTGGGCGTACGTGTGAGACATGCTCCTCTGTCCTGACAGCACGAGTGGGTGCTGTGGTACATGCCGGGGCGCCGTGTTTCTAGTTCATGTGCAATCGATCGACATCTCCAGCCCAGGAATCGTTCCGAGTTCATCTCATGTCAGCGGCGTCCCCAACTTTCAAGCCACTAGAAACGGAGAACGGGAGAAACATAGTGACAATTGACTATATGTCTAGATAAATACATTTGTTCGTTTCGGATAATTAACCGAAGTGTGACATACCCACATACGCTTCGGATAATTAGTTTGTTTGACTCGTAGCACAGATCGAACAAATCCATGCATAGTGCACTTTGATATCCAATAGAGCGAGGAAAGCACAGCATAGTGCACTCCGATATTCGATAGAGCGAGGAAAACCGGCACGTTCATCCATCTTCCGCCGCGGATATCCGGGCAGCTGCCCACCCTGCACCGACCACCTCTCGAGTTACACCGCACCCGTTCGACTTCGCTGCCGCACCACTGCACCACATCGATGGCTCTCAATCACTTGCAGCCTATTCAACTTGTCGTCGCTCGAGTCAAGATGCCCGTGAGCGATGGGGGTGATGAGACCCCTTACTGGCGGGGGAAGAGTACAACAAGCTGAAAGGGGTGAAGAAGCAAGCGTGCTTCCTAGAGAAGGAGCTCAACGCCATGAACGCCGCCCCCGAGAAGATGGAGTTCATGGATGGGCTCCATCCGGTTTCCAGGGACTGAAGAGACAACGTCAGAGAGATGTCTTACGACATGGAGAACTGCATCTATCACTTCATGCGCCAGTTCGGAGGTCACCGACGACACTGAAGACATTTTCTTTAGAAATGGAGGAAAACCCCCTGGCTTTGCATCTCTTGATCCACAGAGCCATATTATTAAAGATCCAGGTTCCAAACAAGGTCTCTAAAGGTCTTACACAACCTGATATTAGAACAATAAATGCCACAACAAGCGAAAATAGGTTAAGATGCCCAAATACCTATCCTATTATTGGACCCCATTCAAACCGGTTGTATGTATCGCGTACGACCATCTTTCATCGGTTGCACCCAGATCCATAAGCTCCCTGTTGTCCATATAGCTGAGTAATGACCACATATGGATCCAAGTTGACGCCCTGAAGATAACCTGCAGAAAATTTGTGACGATTTGTCTGTTAAAGGCAATATCATCCCGACAATTCCAAATGGCCCAAAATAATGCACATACTCCTACATGAATACGTGTTGCAGTTTTAGGCTCAACCCCAGTTAATCAATTACCAAAAAGATATGTAAACGAGATGGGTGGAGTTACATTAAGTGCTACATGAATGGTCCGCCACAATAACTTAGCCAGAGGACAGAGTAGAAATATGTGTTCTATTGTTTCTTCATGATCACAAAAACTACACCGTTTACTACCTTCCCAGATACGCTTTGCTAAGTTATCCTTTGTCAAAATGACTCCGTTATGCACAAACCACATAAACATTTTAATTTTAAACGGCACTTTAATTTTCCAAATGTGGATCGACCTTGCTATTGTTGCAGTGTTAATCAAATATGTGTACATGGACTTAACCGAGAAGACCCCTGATGCGGACAATTTTCAATATAGCGAGTCTGCTACATCATAGAGGTTGACCTCCATCAACTTACGCACGAGATGCAGCCATCTAACCCATCGTTCTCCTATTAGTGACTGTCTGAACTGAATGTTAAGGGGCACAAACCCCAACACCGTAGCAACGGAAACCTCTTTCCGTTGTATGAAGACATGAAAGAGCAGATGGGCGGGTCCTCAGTGATAGACTTGATGTTGAGTGTGGGGAGGTCGGTCTGGAGCATAGCCTAGGCCTGGCATGCTCCTTTCCGACGGCCGATTACTTAGCTTATTCCAAATACCATACGGAGGACGGTTTTTATGAAACGCATCACAGTGGGGATGCTATTCATGGTCGCAAGAACCTAGCGGTGACGTATCCTCCCTGCTTCTCGGATCGGTGATGTCTCATGTCTTCCCGCCAAACTCCAAGCTTGTGAAGTGCGAAAAATACGACAAGTTGACGGATCCCTACTTTTGGATCGAGGATTACATCCTCGCTGTCCATGTGGCTAATGGCGACAATCTACACGCCATCAAGTACCTTCCGCTAATGCTAAAGGGTTCAGCTCGGCATTGGCTGCACACTCTGCTGCAGGGCTCGATCAACACTTGGCCAGCTTTGCAGTCTGAGTTCATGGCAAATTTTCAGAGCATACATGTTAAGGAATCGGTTAGAGATGCTCTAAGGTACCCATCTGAATATACCCCCTCCGTTTATATATAAGTCTTTTTAGAGATTACACTATGGACTACTCCCTCCGTTCCTAAACACAAGTCTTTTTACTGATTTCACTATAAACTACATACGGATGTATATAGACATATTTTAGAGTGTAGATTCACTCATTTTCCTCTGTATGTAGTCCATAATGGAATCTCTAAAAAGACATATATTTAGAAATGGAGGGAGTACATACGAAGCAAAAGGAGTGAATCTACACTCTACAATATGTGTATATACATTTGTATGTAGTTTCTAGTGGAATCTCTAAAAAGACTTTTTAGAGATTACTCTAAAAAGACTTAGAGCATCAGCGCTATATAAGCCATGCACTGGAAAAGATGCCTATATAGCTCGTGCGCGACCAAAAACAGCGCTCCGGTAGAAGCTGTAAAATAGAACACGCACAAAAACGGAGCTGTAAATTTAGCACACGCGGGCTGCGGGGCTGCAAGTTTGGGCCGCCGCCTTGTGCGAGCGGGCTGCTGCATGTGTGGCCGCCGAGTTGGGCGCCGTGTTTTTGTGCGTCTGGTAAACCTCCTGTGTCCAAAAACACTATTTCAGTGCTGCAAAACTTTTTTAACGTGCCGCGCATTTGTTGGAGATGCTCTTATATTTAGGAACGGAGGGAGTATTAGGCAACGACACTACAAGGCGGCAATGTCCTTTCCACGTGAACTACCACTTCCAAGATTATCCATGTTAAACATCACATGTGCGGTATATAGTTGGGATATAGAGATATGGCTAGGAGGTAGTTTGTATGATCTCCTCTCGTTTTTCTTCTCCCTCAAGTTGTATCTTGATTCTCTCTTATCTCAACCGCACGCATGTAAAGCTATTTAGGGTTTGGCTCCCCTACTATATAACATGGACACGTCGCCCCCAACAGGGCAAGACGTTTCACCGCTCGCACATGGTAATTAGAGCCCCTCTTCTTCAACACATCTAGCTACCAGAACCATCTGTGCCGAAGCCACCATGTCTTCCTCCTCCGGCGCTTCCTTCCCGGCTAGTCTCAATGGCCAGATCACTGAGAAGCTATCCCGCATGAACTACGTGTTGTGGCGCACACAGATCATACCCTAACTGCGTGGCGCCGGGGTCTTCGGCTACGTCGACTGCACCCAGCCGGAGCCGGCAAAGCTCCTCGTCACCACCAAGGAAGGCAACGAGAATTCAACGCCCAACCCTCTCCACCCAATCTGGGCCCGGGAGGACCAGTAGGTCCTTGGCTACCTGCTGGGCAACCTCACAAAGGAGTTGCTCCTCACGGTGACCACGGTCACCACTGCGGGCGCGCTTTGGACGACGCTCGCCGGCATGTACTCGTCGCAATCGGCGAGTCGCATCAACAACATCCGCACTTCGCTCGTCAATGCGCAGAAGGGCAACCCCTCCGTCGCCTCCTACTTCGCCATCATGCGTGGCTACGCTGACGGGCTAGCCGCGGCAGGCAAGGCGATCCTCGACGACGAGCTTATCTCCTACATCATCCACGGGCTCGATGCTGACTACCAGCCTCTGATCTCTGCTTTAGACGCTCGCCCTTGATAATCATGTCTTCCTTGAATTTCACTCTTATTTCTTTTTGATCAAGGATCAGGCGACGAAGAGCATTCTCTATCGAGGTAGATGTGTTCGTGGACTCTATCTGTTGATTCCGGAGCTTAGGAGACTGAATAAACAAGCTTGTGGAGCTATCAAGCTTTCATCCACACGATGGCATGATCGTTTAGGACATGCTTCTTTTTCTTTAGTTCAAAAATTGCTTAGAAAGAATAAACTCCCGTTTGTTGGTGAGCACAATATTGAAACTATTTGTGATTCCTGTCAACGAGCTAAAAGTCATCAGCTACCCTATCCTATTTCTACTAGTGTTTCTACCAAACCATTGCAATTAATTTTTTCAGATGTGTGGGGTCCTGCCCACAACTCAGTTAGTAGACATACCTACTATGTTAGCTTCATAGATGACTACAGTAAATTCTCCTGGATTTATCTTCTCAAGAAAAGATTCGATGTTTTTCACGTCTTTAAAAACTTCCAAGCACTCGTTGAACGCCAGTTTGACTGCAAGATACTTGTTGTCCAATCAGATTGGGGCGGAGAGTATGAGAAATTAAATTCTTTCTTTCAAACTCTCGGCATCTCTCACCATGTGTCATGCCTCCACGCTCACCAATAAAACGGTTCTGCTGAACGCAAGCACAGGCACATTGTTGAGGTCGGTTAGCTCTTTTAGCTGGCGCCTCTATGCCTCTAAAATTCTGGGATGAAGCTTTTCTCATAGCTGTTCACATCATTAACATGCTTCCTAGTCGTGTTATCAATAACGAAACTCCAGTAGAAAGGCTACTCCACACCAAACCTGACTACACGTCTCTTCGTGTTTTCGAGTGTGCATGTTGGCCAAATCTTCGTCCATATAACCAACGCAAACTTTTGTTTTGCTCAAAACAATGTGTGTTTCTTGGGTATAGCGCTCAACACAAAGGTGTCAAATGCCTAGATGTGTCCACATGGCGTGTTTATATATCCCGTGATGTTGTTTTTGACGAAACAAAGTTTCCTTTTGCTGATCTTCATCGCAACGCCGGTGCACTACTTCACAAGGAAATTCTTCTCCTGCCATCTCACCTCCTTGGTCTTGATCAAGGGGGAAATACTTGTGATGATTCAATGCTGACTAACGCTCCTAATGGTGCACATGAGTCCTCTGGTGATGTTGCAGGAACAAACAGTGAGAAAAATGATGAAGAAATCGAGCAAAATGATGAAGAGTTTGGTCCTCAAGTGCCATATTTGCTGTGTCAATCTTTGGGGAGCAGATCCTCCTCGGGATCGCCGCCGAATCAGCAGCAGGGCAGAGAATCTACGCCGGGATCAGCGCTGGCAGGTGCGCTAGAGCCGACCGCAGCAGAACCTGCCGCCCGCGCGGGTTTCCGCGCATGCGACGCGCCAGCCCTCGGGTGGCGGCAGCCCGCGCCGTCTCGCTCCGATCTCACGCCTCTACGTGGTGACACCCTGGTGGCTCGGGCGGCCTGCGGTTTCGCGACGAACCGCGCTGTTACAAGCGGCGCGCCCAGGCGCAGCCGACCGACGTGGGGTCCAGTGCTGACCCATCCAGCCAGGTGGGCGCGGGCTTCGGGGCTAATCCGCGTGGCCCCACGCAATCGGGCGCCCATGATTAGCCGGCAGGCCACTCGGGATCCTCTGCGGCAGATCCAACCTCCCCATTGCATGCTGGAGACACAGAAGATCCGGCGCGGGTACCAAGCGGATCCTCCTCGGGATCGCCTACACCAGCAACTCCTGTGCATGGCTCCGGATCCTCTGCACCGCCTGACTCTGTGGCGCAATCTCGGCGGCTCACACGGTTGCAAAAAGGTGTAACTCAACCTCTTAATTATAAACATATAAGTAAATATGGCCTAGTTTGCTCTACAGATGAACAAGTTGAGCCAAGAACTCTGGATGAGGCACTTGGAGATGAAAGGTGGAGAAAACCAATGATGGAAGAATATGTGGCACTGAAGAAAAATAAAACATGGCATCTTGTCCCCCACGGCAAGGTAAAAATCTTATAGATTGCAAATGGGTGTTCAGATTTAAAAGGAAATCTGATGGAACTGTTGATAGATACAAAGCTAGGCTTGTTGCAAAAGGATTTAAACAGAGATATGGTATTGATTATGAGGATACCTTCAGTCCTGTTGTGAAAGCTGCTACTATTCGACTTGTTCTCTCTATTGCTGTGTGTAGGGATGGAGTCTCAGACAGCTAGATGTACAGTACACGTTTCTCCATGGTGTTCCGGAAGAAGAGGTGCACATGAAACAGCCTCCTGGGTTTGGGAGTAAATCTAATCCTTCATTTGTTTGCAAACTTGATAAAGCACTTTATGGCTTGAAGCAAGCCCCACGAGCATGGTACTCCCGTCTTAGTCACAAGATGCAATCACTTGGTTTTGTTCCTTCCAAGTCAGATACCTCACTGTTCATCTACAACAAACTCAATACATGCATATTTGTTCTCATATACGTTGATGATATCATTGTTACAAGTTCATCTAGTGAGGCCATTGCATCATTGTTGAAGGATTTAAGTGCAGAATTTTCTCTCAAGGATCTTGGAGATTTGCATTTTTTTCCTTGGGATTGAAGTGAAGAAACACAAGGATGGGCTTCATCTCTCTCAAGAGAAATATGCAACCGACTTGGTAAAAAAGGCAGGTCTGCAAGGTTGTAAACCATCCTTTACTCCTTTATCCAGCTCAGAAAAACTATCTCTCACAGAAGGGCAACTCTTGAATCAAGAGGACAGTACAAAATACAGGAGTTTAGTAGGTGCACTACAGTACTTGACCCTCTCTTCAAATTCGCGGGTTTCTTGCAGCTTTGGCGGCCGCTTAGCCGCCCCCCGGACCGTGACGCCATCTCCGCCTTCATCGCCGGCATCCGATCGATGGCCGTCCGCCTGTCGCCGCCGCCACCGCCGCCCCCGACGGAGCCTGATTAGGCGCCTTGTGTGATGATGATGATGTTGTTTTTTCTTTCCTTCTGGGCTTGTTGAGCTGTGCCCTCGGCAGAACCTATGTACTTTGTCGTGAGACTTGGGTGTGTGTGTGGACTTGTGTGGGTTTGTATGCTCTATGGCGGTTTGCTTTATTTATAAAGCGGGGCGAAAGCCTTGTTCGGTAACAAGGCCTGATATTTCCTTTGCTGTCAACAAGGTGTGTCAATTTCTGCATGCTCCCACTAATGTGCATTGGACTGCTGCAAAACGCATTGTTAGATATATCAAACACACTTTGAATGTTGGCCTCAATTTCAGCAAGTCATCCTCAACTCTTGTCAGTGCTTTCTCTGATTCTGATTGGGCAGATTGTCTGGATGACAGGCGCTCCACTGGTGGATTTGCAATATTCTTTGGACCTAGCTTGATTTCATGGTGTGCAAGGAAACATGCCACCGTGTCTCGGTCTAGCACAGAGGCAGAGTACAAGGCATTGGCAAATGGCACAACTGAAATCATATGGGTTCGATCAATGCTAAAAGAACTTGGTATACAAAGTTCTCAAGCTCCATGCTTATGGTGTGATAATCTTGGTGCTACCTACTTGTCTGGAAATCCAGTTTTTCATGCCAGAACAAAGCACATAGAGATAGACTTTCACTTTGTTAGAGAAAGAGTTGCACGAAAACAACTTGATATTCGGTTCATTCATTGCAGAGATCAAGTTGCAGATGGGTTTACCAAAGCCCTACCTATCAGAAGCTTTGAAGAGTTTAAACATAATCTCAACTTGATGAAGTTGGGATTAAGGGGGAGTGTTAAACATCACATGTGCGGTATATAGTTGGGATATAGAGATATGGCTAGGAGGTAGTTTGTATGAGATATATATCTCCTCTCGTTTTTCTTCTCCCTCAAGTTGTATCTTGATTCTCTCTTATCTCCTGTAACCGCACGCATGTAAAGCTATCTAGGGTTTGGCTCCCCTACTATATAACATGGACACGTCGCCCCCAACAGGGCAAGACGTTTCACCGCTCGCACAATCGACACTACACATTATCAGAAAGGCTGCGCATTAGTTCAATGCATTTGCTACAAGAGAAGTTCATCAGCACGTAGTATGTACTACTTGGTCAGCACGGCCCTGCATGTATAGGCACATGGCTGCACATCTGCGTGCTGTCATGATAAAAACAGCAGTGGACGTCGCTGCTGATAGAATTGAGATACACAATGCAGTGTTGATCTGGGCTATCCTTGAGATGTATACTTGTTTGTCAGATTGTTGCTACTTGCGAGTGCCGACTGATTGTTTCCACTACACATGTTCCCGTCCAGCTCCAGGAACACGGCATTCTCTGGTTATTCTGCTACCCACGAGGCCCAATCGTCTGTGGAGATTAAAGGAGTGGAAAGGGGGAAAGAAAAAAGGCAGTGCGTTTGGTTGACTCGCTCCAGTCCAGTCGTCAGTGCGCCACCCACAAGTCACCACTAGTAGTACTATCCTTGGCCAGCTGCCAGGAACGACTGCCTCCTCACCACCGCGTTACTCCTAGTCCATCTCCAGACACGTTCATCCAGCTCCAGCGCAGCCACCCACCCTCTCCAGGCCACCTCTCCGGTTACAGCTCGCCTCACCAGTTCGATCTCTCTGCCGCATCACTGCAGCAGCCGACGCTGGGGTCGAGATGTCCGTGAGCGTGACGATTGGTGTGATGAGGCCCCTCCTCGGCAAGCTCGTGGAGCTGGCTGGCGGCGAGTACAGCAAGCTCAAGGGGGTGAAGAAGCAGGCGTCCTTCCTCGAGAAGGAGCTCAGTGCGATGAACGCCGCACTTGAGAAGATGGAGCTCATGGACGAGCTCGATCCGGTGGCCAGGGACTGGAGAGATCATGTCCGGGAGATGTCCTATGACATGGAGAATTGCATCGACAACTTCGTGCGCCAGTTTGGAGGTGGTAATGCAAAGCTAGGATTCATCAAGAAGACGGCCCGACGTCTCAAGATGTTGGGACAGCGCCATCGGATCGCTGACCGGATGGAGGAGCTCAAGGCTCTTGCGCTAGAGGCAAATGAACGACGCCTCAGGTACATTTTAATCTGTTTTCAAGAACAATTCAAGAGTCCCCGCGGTATTTACGTTCATTTGTTATTAATTAAAGGGATCTATAAGTTACTCCCTCCGTTTCATAATGTAAGACGTTTTTTGGAGTCAAAAAACGTCTTACATTATGGAACGAAGGGAGTACATGTTATGTTTGTACCACACAGAGAATTATGAGAGCTTAGAGGACATCACAATTATGCTATACTCCCTCCGCAAATAAGTGTACATAGCTTTTGTTTTAAATCAAAATTTTAACCAATGTTCTAAAGCCATAGCATTTATGACACTAAATTAGTATCACTAGATCCGTTTGAAAATATACTTTGATAATATACGAATTTGATGTCAAATATGTTACTACTAATTTCTATTAAGTTGGCCCAAATTTTAAAATTTTGACCTAAAACAAAAGCTAGATGTATACTTATTCACGGACGGAGGGAGTATGTTGTAACCAATCTGTAGCTTTCTATTATCCAAATAAAAACGCTGGAAACAAACTGTTTCTGAAAGACAGAAGTGTGACTCCCTCTCTGAACGCCTATTCCAGGTACAAGTTTGACGACCGCAAACCTGATTCTAGCTTTGTTGCTATTGATCCTCGCATGACAGCAATATATGTGGAGGCTGCTGGCCTTGTGGGCATTGACGGTCCAACTCAGGAGCTTGTCAATTTGCTGTCAGATAGTGAGGAGAAGCTCAAAGTGGTGTCCATCGTGGGATTCGGAGGACTGGGTAAAACTACACTGGCCAAAAAGGTGTACGATGAGATCAAAGGGGAGTTTGAATGTACATCAATTGTTTCTGTATCCCAAAGACCAAATATGACGGGGCTTCTCCATCGTATACAACTAAAACTTGGGATGAATCAGTCTTCCCGGGTCTATGAGGTGCAAGACATCATTGAAGACCTTAGGAAATATCTCACACACAAAAGGTACTATTTACTTCAATCTCAATGGTCACTGTGCTTTTGCATGGATCAGTTATGTTAAATTTGAAAAACTGTTTGATTCAATCAACCAATTTATATTCGTGTGGCTTGCATCGTATGGGGGAATAACACATGGTTGTTCTGATCATATAGAGGCATCTTTGTTGCACATTAGAGGCATGTGTTTTAGTTTCTATTCATTTGATTTTAAAAGGCATCCTTCAAAATGAAAAAGATGCAATGATGTTACACCCTAAGAGACATTCAATTCAATCAGCTTGTTTGGATCCTATGGATTAGGCCTAGAATTAGAAAATAGTCAAAACTGGCTGCAGACATTTTTGCGAGAAAAACTTCTGATCTACTATCAACTATCAAGGCAGTATAAAAACACTAGAAGTCAAAAGTACATCCAGATCTATCAACCACCTAGTGACCACTACAATCATAAAGTACTCCAAGAATTCAAATCATAAATCCAAGTCCAATTCCAGTGTATTAAAATATGGATATATTAATTATTTACTATCAACAAACGATAAAATGGAAATAGTGCTTCACAGTGTTCATACATGGTAAGGGCATCTCCAATGCCGACCCTCGAACCACCCGCAACTGTCCGGACCGCGCGGTCCGGACGTGTTTTGCCATCCAACATGGGTCAGTATCGGTATGTCGATCGGTCTGGGGTCACTTGTTCCGACAAAAGCGAAACAAAGTGGGGGGAGGGGGCTCTCTGTTGGCGTCCAGACCGCTTCCGCGCCCGCATCTGACTGCCCTAGCCCACCCAAAACCGTCATCCCTTGTCCGCTCGCTTTACCTCCCGACGCTAGCTGCCTGCATGCATGCTGTCGTAGAGCGGCCGCTCCGCATTGACGCTGAGCCAGAGCAGATGTGACCTCTCACTCGCGCCTGCATTGAAGTGGCTCGCGGGCCGTGGGCGCCACCCGCGCCGCATCCCTGGTGTCCGCACCTGTTCAATGCCGAGAAACGTTTACCGGACGGGACCGGACAGATATCTTCCATGCCAGTTCAATGCCCGTTCTTCCATCAGCCATCATTAAACATGTTCGTCGGCCGAGGAACCAACTCCGGTTCCCACGCATTGACACACTCGGAGCCTTGACCTCACCGGAAACCACTACCTAAGGGTTGCCACAGCCGACTCATAACAGACCACAATAGTTCCTCCTCCCTTGTGCCACATCTGCCATGACCGCAAGCGCGAACGCCGTGTGGGAGAGCCATGTGCAGATTCGATAAGGAGAACAAATGGTGTGCAATGAAAGGGTAGAAGCTGCATTAAGGAAAATATGATAGTAAACCCATATCATTAACATATCCGGCCTTAAAATGTAATCACATTCTGATGAAAATCATAGTCTAAATCTAAAACACATAAATCAAGATTATGCCCATAGGTGTTTTAAATGAAAAATAGAGATGCAGCTTCCAATATTGCATCACTTTTTTCGAGATGAAGGATAACCCCCAATCTCTGCAATACACACATCCATCTTTATTATATTATTCAATAGAGTCTGTCAAAAACAAATATATGGATCAACCCAAAGCCAACTTCCTTGCGATCTATGCCGCTACACCTACTAGCTTGATGATGTGACTTGACCAGGCACCGGTGCGCACCATCTAATCTGGTGGCCTCGCCAAGCCGCCCGACGGCGAGCCGAGATCACCAACATGTCTAGCAGTACCTTAGTGCACATGTTGGAGAAGCCTTGTAGATATGTTGGAGAAGCCTTGTAGATATGTTGGAGAAGATTTGCAGACATGACTCACCTTCTGCAAAATGGTGGAGAAGCCTTGCAGACATGACAAAAAATTCTCAAATTTGAAAACCATGGGCGTATTTGGTCCCCTATAATCGGCAAGGAGGAGTGGACAGTGGTCGGAAAGCGAAGAAGAAATCGCATGGAGAACATTGATGTCGAACTCCATATCCCAATCGGTATTACAGAAAAAGGAGTCAAGCTTGCACATACATGGTTGGATTCATTATCGCATTACTACAAGTGAAAAGCAATGATTTTGCCAATTTTCAAGAGTGGCACGAAATGGTTGATTCTGCTCATGTTGGCATTGTGGTTGTTTTTTTTATCTCTGGCCCGATAAATTTGCTTGAGATCCCCAAGCGCAAACCACGTAAACACGTTCAGTGGTTTTTCCATGGATAGTTCATCAAAGAAATCATTCTTTCTGCTTGAAGCAATGGGGCAAGTCACACTAGTAATTCGAAGGACATGTCGGAATTCCACATGAAGTGTAATTTTGAAGAACTGCACTCTTCTATAAAATAGTATAGTGCTTTCTAGAAATGTGCAACTATATTGTTTTGAATACGGCAACTTGGTTTGATATTTATAAAGTTTCTCCTCTAGATTAACCAATTTCATTTTTCCATCAATTGTACATGTATTTTTTCAAAAATTATGCAACTAACACTACTAGAAAAGTGCAACTGGTTTTGCTATGCGTTTTTCATCTCGTATCATGCTTCAATTCTTTTGCTTCCTAGAACTTTCATACATCTTGCTATTTTTTGCATGGAAAGGCTTTTTAGTAACTGAAGCCTAGTACAAGCAAGGAATGGAAAAAAATGCTCATGTGGAAATTAATGGGCAAAGAAAAAGGCACATAGGCCGAGTACTTATGGCCGAAAAGGATAGGGAAAAGTTCTCATTGTACCCTCATACCAATATACCCTCTATCCTCACTGTCCATTATTGCATCAAAATTTGTGCAAGAAAACGTCTCTTTTTTTGTTTATCCCAAATAAAAGAACATTTGAACTTCAAACTTTATATATCAGCATAACACAAGTACTACATGTGCAGAATTTTTTTGAATTTTTTGGCGCTATATAATTTTCAAAATATATAGTTCATTCAAGATTTGAAAAAATTTAAAAAATATGTTTCATCTAAAAAATCAGAAACATTTTATACAATGTGTGACACTTGTGTAATGTTGATCTCCAAAGTTTTAAGATCAAATGTTCTCCTGTTTGGAAGAAACAAAAAAGGAGAAATTTCTATATAAGGATAGTAGGAATCTTAACACAAACTGAATGGTCTAGTTAGAGGGTACACTAGTATGGGGATCTAAAAAATCCACAAAGGAAAGAAAGAAACGTACAAGCCCATAGACATATATAAGATGAATGAGGATATTAGCGTGTGGATCGGACGGGTAAAATGTCAACTGAGAACTTTACTAATTCTCAGTCGTCTAAACCATAGGCAGTCCCTAATTATAGACAATATATGTATGTAAGTTGTCTGGATTTTAAATTTGGAAGTCAGTTTTGTGGGAGATGGAAGAACTGGAGTAAGTAAAAATTGGGCGAAGATGAAAGAAGGACAATTATTGGATCTTAGTCCAATGACCCAGAAAATCGACTTGCCTCAATTTTTTCAGGCGACTTACGTATAGCTGGTCCCATAATATTAATGTCGAGTTAATGAGGAATGTTACATTCACGGAATTTTACCTACGGTTTACATGCTGATGATTCTGACTTGGCAAGGTTTGATTCGAACTAGGACAATGCCCATGCGTTGCAAGGGGATATAAATATTCTAGTACGTTAGCTTGTGATTTACCTTCCCATATTAACATGATTGTCTAAATAAATGTTTATCAAACTCTGTCTGTGATTTACCTTACAGTTAGAATTTTGGTAAGTATATTAAAGTGGAGTTGATTCAAAGGGTAAGTAAATTACTATGATTGATTATCATACATGAAAGGTTGGACAAAGAAATGGTGGGAAGAAAAGTGAAACATGGAATGTTGCATTCATTTTAAGTAGTATAAGATATAAGATAAGATAAGGGGGAGGCTGGGTCCACCCCCATGAAATTCAGGGTTGGGAGAAGAGAATTAGAGGAAGGTTACATAACTCTTTCGTAGCAGCACGTAGGTGTAGGTTTTCTGCAAGTTAATTTTTCCCATCTCCCTAAAGTAAAGAGGGTAACAATACACTAGCATGTTGTTTTTGGTTGCTTAATTTAGAGTTTGTTGATTTTAACACATCATGCATTCGTTTGGTGTCATTTAGTCTTGAATATTATACAAGCCTCCTAATTTAGCCCACCGAAAAAGGGGTTTCCTTGAATTCAATTTTCCTTAGTTTTCTTGGTCAAGTTTGATAGAATATTTGGAAGCTTTCATTCACAACTAATAATCATATTCAACTGTGCGTATATAATATGTGAAACTACTTATTGTAGTTGATGACTTGTGGTATCAATGACCATGGAATACTATGAGTTGTTGCTACTTCTTGAGATTGCATTAGTTTTTCCCTTGAAGAGGAAAGGGTGATGCAGCAAACTAGAGATAGGTACAGAACCAAGGTATCAATCCAGTAGGAGACAACGCACAAGCCACCACCTGCACAAACAATCAAACAACTTGCACCCAACGCGATAAAATGGGTTGTCAATCCCTTCACGGTCACTTGCAAAAGTGAGATCTAATAGAGATAGATACACAAAACTTAAAATATTTTTTGGTTTTTTTGGTTTATAGATCTGAAAGTAAAAGATTGCAAAATAGTAGATCAGAAACTAGTATGATGGAAAGTAGACCCGGGGACCATAGGTTTCACTAGAGGCTTCTCTCATGAAGGCAAAAAATACGGTGGGTGAAAAAATTACTGTGGAGCAATTGATAGAAAAAAGCAAAGTTATGACGATATCCAAGACAATGATTATGAAATATAGGCATCACGTCCGTGTCAAGTAGACCGACTCCTGCCTGCATCTACCACTATTACTCCACACATCGACCGACTCCTGCCCGCATCTAGAGTATTAAGTTCATGAAGAACAGAGTAACGCATTAAGTAAGATGACATGATGTAGAGGAATAAACAAAAGCAATATGATGTAAACCCCATCTTTTTATCCTCGATGGAAACAATATAATACGTGCATTGCTGCCTCTACTGTCACTGGGAAAGGACACCGCAAGATTGAACCCAAAGCTAAGCACTTCTCCCATTGCATGAAAAACCAATCTAGTTGGCCAAACTAAACCGATAGTTCGAAGAGAATTACAAAGATATAAAATCATGCATATAAGAGTTCAGAGAAGATTCAAATAATATTCATAGATAAACAGTTCATAAATCCACAATTCATCGGATCTCGACAAACACACCGCAAAAGAAGATTACATCGGATAGGTCTCCAAGAACATCGAGGAGAACATGGTATTGAGAATCAAAGAGAGAGAAGAAGCCATCTAGCTACTAGCTATGGACCCGTACGTCTGTGGTAAACTACTCACGCTTCATCAAAAGGGCAATAGAGTTGATGTAGAAGCCCTCCGTGATCGAATCCCCCTCCGGCAGGATGCCAGAAAAGGCCCTTAGATGGGATCCCAAGGGAACAGAAGGTTCCGGCGGTGGAAAAGTGTTTTCGTGGATGCCTCCGGTGGTTTGGGAATATTTATGAATATATAGGAGGAAGATCTAGGTCAGGAGGTCACCGAGGGGCCCACAAGGTAGGGGGCATGCCCTACCCCCCTGGGCGTGCCCTCCCCCCTTGTCGCCGCCTCGTGGCTCTTCTGGCTTGCACTCCAAGTCTCCTGGGAGTCTTCTGGTCCAATAAAAATCATCGAGAAGGTTTTATTCCGTTTGGACTCTGTTTGGTATTCCTTTTCTATGAGTCTCAAAAACAAGGAAAAAACAGAAACTGACACTGGGCTCTAGGTTAATAGGTTAGTCCCGAAAATAATATAAAATAGCCTCTTAATGCATATAAAACATTCAAAACAGATAATATAATAGCATGAAACATTAAAAATTATACATACATTGGAGACGTATCAGTTGTGCATTTTACAAAAAATGCTATATTAACTGAGATTTATTTGAGTTCTATCTGATCATTTAATCATTTCATATCATTTTGTTTTTATATATCATTTATTGTTCTAATTCGATAGAATATATTGGAGCTTTCATCTACACTTATAATCATATCCCACCATATGTACCATTAATAGGTACCTTATTGTAGTGGATGACTTGTGGGACCAGTCAGTATGGAATACTATCAGTCGCGCATTCCCAGAAAATTCTAATGGGAGTAGAGTAATTGTTACCACACGTGTGGAAGGCGTGGCTTGTGGAGCATCTTGCAATCAGCCTGAGTGCATTTATAGAATGGAGCCCCTTGACGAGGTAGACTCAAAAGAGTTGTTTTTTCATAGAGTGTATGGGTCTGAAGATGACCGTTCATCCCAATTTAAAGAAATCTCATCTGAGATTCTAAAGAAGTGTGGTGGGCTCCCACTTGCAATAATTACTATAGCTAGCCTATTAGCTACTCGTCCTGAAAGGTTAAGGGATGAGGGGGAGAGCATCAAGAATTCTCTCGGAACCCAGTTTGCGGTAAACCCCACTTTGGATGGGGTAAAGAATATATTAAACCTTAGCTACATCCATCTTCCCCTTCATCTTCGGCATGTTTGCTGCACCTTGGTATATATCCCGAAGACAGGGAGATCGAGAGGGATGATTTGGTTCGACAATGGTCAGCTGAAGGACTTGTCAGTAAATTGCATGGACAAGACTCAGAGATTGTTGCGCAAAGCTATTTTAATGATCTTGTCAACAGAAGCTTGATTCAGCCTGGACGTACCACGGACGGCGAGTTGCTATCATGCAGAGTACATGATATGATGCTAAGCAAGTGTGAAGAGCATAATTTTCTGAGAGTTGAATGTAATCCTGAAGAGATGGCAAGAGATCATGGCCGAAAATATAAGACCCGTCGTATATCCATGAACTTCATTAATGGTGGTGCAACAAATGAGATAGCATCAGGGAGCATTCCGTCTAGCCTATCAAAAGTTCGATCAGTTGCACTTTTCGGGGAACCCAAGTACATGCCCCCTCTTTTGCATTTTAAGTATCTCAGGGTGCTTCTCTTCAAAAGTTTGGGCGACAAAGTAATTGATCTCACAGATATTAGCCAACTGTTCGAATTGAGGTATTTAAAAGTTTCATCTGAAGGAAAAATCAAACTCCCTACGAAAATTCAAGGGCTTGTGCATCTGGAGACACTAGATTTACATTGCAAGTGGGCCGTAGAAATCCCATCGGATATTGTTAACTTGCCCCGCTTATCCCACTTGGAAGTTACATGCGGAGGCAAGTGCGGAGGCAAAGTGCCTAAAGGGATCAGGAAAATGAAATCATTGCGCGCTTTGATTGAGTTTTACCTGGACTCGGATTCGTTGGAGGATATTGAGGGACTCGGTGAGCTTACCAGTCTGAGACGCGTGGTGCTCTCAGTGTCTTTTCTAGGCCGACTTGAGATAGCAGCATGGGTTGCTTTGGCGCATTCTATTGAGATGTTGCGTGATCTCAGATATCTCAGGATCATTTGCCATGCCTCTTATACGAGTGACCTGCTAGGCTCATTATCAAATCCTTCTCGTCATATGAAGGTACTTGAGCTGCGTCCACTTAGGATGCCTAGAGTTCCCAAGTGGATTTATGGTCTCCAATGCCTCTGCCGGCTAGAGCTGAATGTTGAGACGTGCACCGACGAGTTTCACGCTCTTGGGGAGCTGCCCTCCCTCGTCGACCTCAGATTACAGATGTGTAGTATCCCTGAAGACAGCACTGTCATTTTCTCCGCGGGATCATTTCCGGTTCTGGAGTACTGTACATTTGAATCCGAGTATGATGTTACTGCGTACCTGGCCTTTGGGGCAGGGGCTATGCCCAAACTAAGTTTTCTTGATCTAAGGTTCAACAAGAGTAACTGGGGCGGCGCTACACCAGTTGGTCTGGAGCACCTGTTGAGCCTGGAGTATATCGTTGTAAGTATCATCTGTGGCCCTCAAGAAATGAAGGAGGAAGCAGAGTCTGCCTTCAGGAACTGTACGCGGCTGCATCCAAACCGTCCTCTGTTCCTTATAAATACGCCACGATAACAAGTTTTACATCCAAACCATCCTTGGTGATCCCTTCTTTCAAAAAAAAAAATCCTTGGTGATCCCTCGTGGAGGCCGAGGACGAGGCGGAGATTATTCTTCTCGTGGCAGAGATCGTCATTGCCAGAGTAGTCTGAAGCTCTTGGACGGGGTGATTGTTGTCCTCCTGCGGCTCTTGGACGTGGAGGCTGCGGCCATTCTTCTGCTTGCTCGGCGGACCGGAGGAATAGCGGTCCTGTTGCGGCGGGCGCTGCAGGAGGACGGCGAGGGCATGTCGGCGAAATAGAACGACGGCTGCAGTGGCGGCCCGGACGAGGACGACGAGCTCGGTTTGGAACTGGCCAAGCTCCGCTCGGCCGTCGCCGCGCTTAATGGCTCCAAGCAGGGGCTGCAGCAGGCCGTTCCTCAAGTTCTTCACCGGTACGTGAGGTGGCTCTAGAACCTTCTTCAATCTTTCCACAATTCAGAAGTGTTTGTATCATGCGATCAACCAAAATGTGGCCCAAAGTTGCAGGCTGGCCGAGGCTATGGAGGGAAGTTATATTCAGCGGAAGTCGTCGCGACAGTTCGTCAGGTAATTGCGTGCTGCTCACCACCATGTTTTTTTGCAGTTTCAGTCTTATTTTTAAGTTCAGCAATAGAGTTGACAATTCTGTTCGAGAATCGAGAACAAACAAATTAAATTGGCAATGCTTACTCAACTGTGTACAGAACTTAATTTCGTATTCATATTTTTCTAGAATGATGTAGTTCCAAAAGAGTTAGGACTAGCTGTAATCTTGTGGTGTTTCTTGCCTTAGGCAATGCAGATTTTTGGAGCCAAATAAAGCTTGAACAGTTTTGGTTTTCCGTTGTGCTCTTGTATATCATCACCATTCTATTACTTAGACTACTGTCCAATACTGAACTAACTTCAGTATTATCTTCATCAGATCTTCCTTTGAAGTGGATGGGAGAAAGTGAAGATCTAGCTGCAAATATGTTTGAAATGGCTTGTGAAAATGCGCCATTGGTCATTTCCATCGTTGAAATTGATTCTTTGTGTGGCCAACATGGAGAAGGCGATGAAAGTGAGTAAGTCAAGACTCAAGAGAGCTGCTCGTCCAGAACTCCAGATGCACGTGACGTCTTCAGACATTGTAGAGCACATTCCAATGTTTTCTCTTATCGACAAATTTACCAGAGATTCGTCATTCATTTAAGTAGAATACAGTGGCTCACATTATTATGAGAAAACTAGCCCGCTTGCATGTAAGTGTTTTCAAATTTGTCCTTCAGATATGGCGTGCTGCTCTTTGTATGACATTTGCACTTTTACTTTTGATTTGGATATATGTCTTAGCTTTACACGTTTTAGTTTAATTTAGCCTAGGAGTTACTAGTTTAAAGTCGTACAGTTGAATCTCAAGTTGATCTTTTGTGTATTTTGGCTGCATATATAATAATTTTGACGACATGCAGAAGAGTTACAGATTAC
The DNA here is from genome assembly GCA_021605145.1 of Aegilops bicornis. NCBI lineage: Eukaryota > Viridiplantae > Streptophyta > Magnoliopsida > Poales > Poaceae > Aegilops > Aegilops bicornis. Next base: position 3,468,449 of record JAHIAL010000013.1, read on the forward strand.
GAATGCATCTCCCAATATTTTGTTGTGGCCTAAGTTGCCAAAGCCGTATCGTTGTGAAAGATTGATCTTTTACAATTCTTGTATCTGACCGCCTGAATCCGTAATGTAGTCCACTGCTTATTTCTTGCCTTCCTGTATCGGTCCAAGCGTTGCCTGCACTGCATACAGCACGAGTTGAGCGTCTCTGCACTTCACGAACGCCCTCCTCTGCATTGCTCTGTTCTTTCTGAAGTCGCATCCTCCTCTGCTTTGTTCTGTTCTTTCTGAAGTTGCTCTGTTTCCGCCTTCTTTGCCATGTCGTGCTCTTTGCGCCCGCCGCTGGCACGCTGCCACTTCCTCCGAGTGCATCGCGTTACAAATTTCACGTTACGTGCGTATGCGAGGAGTGCACTTGTGCTAGCTGTTGGGCGTACGTATGAGACATGCCGGGACGCCGTGGTTCATTCATGTGCAATCGATCGGCATCTCCAGCCCAGAAATCATTCCTAGTTGATCTCATGTCAGCGGCGTCCACAATTTTCAAGCCACCAGAAACGGAGAGCGGGAGAAGCATTGAGACAATTGACCATATGTCCAGATAAATCTATTTGTTTGTTTCGGCGAAGAGTGTGCTCCGGAGAACATGGGAAATCGAGTTAACTACGTCGTTCCACTCGTAGCACATATATCAAACAAATCCATGCACAGTGCACTTTGCTATCCCATAGAGCGAGGAAAGCACAACATAGTGCACTCCGATATTCGATAGAGCAAGGAAAACCGGCACGTTCATCCACCTTCCGCCGCGGATATCCGCCGCAGCTACCCACCCTGCCCCGACCACCTCTCGAGTTACACCTCACCCGTTTGACTTCGTCGCCGCACCACCGCAGCACAGCGATCGCTCTCAATCACTTGCAGCATGTTCGACTTGTCGCCGCTCGGGTCGAGATGCCCGTGAGCGCGACGATGGGGGTGATGAGGCCCCTTATTGGCAAGTTCGCCGCCCTGGCGGGGGAAGAGTACAACAAGCTGAAAGGGGTGAAGAAGCAAGCGAATATTTGTGACGGTTTGACTGTTAAAGGCAATATCATTCCGACAATTTTAAATTGCCTAAAATAATGCACATATTCCTACACGAATACGTGTCGCGGTTTTAGGCTTAATCCCAGTTAACCAATTCCCAAAAAGATGTGTAACTGAGATGGGCGGAGTTACATCAAATGCTACATGAATGGTCTGCCACAATAACTTAGCCAGAGGACAGAGTAGAAATATGTGTTCTATTGTTTCTTCCTGATCACAAAAACAAAACCGTTTGCTACCTTCCCAGTTACGCTTTGTCAAGTTATCCTTTGTCAAAATGAGTCTCTTATGCACAAATCACATAAACGCTTTGATTTTCAATGGCACTTTAATTTTCCAAATGTCGATCGACCTCGGTATCGTTGCATCAAATCTGTGTACATGGACTTATCCGAGAAGACCCCTGATGCGGACAGTTTTCAAAGGGAGTCTGCTGCATCATAGAGGTTGACCTCCATCTTCTTACGCACGAGATGCATCCATCTAACCCATCGTTCTCCTATTAGTGATCATCTGAACTGAATGTTAAGGAGCACAGACCCCAACATCGTAGCAACGGAAACCTCTTTCCATTGTACGAAGACATGAAAGAGGAGATCGGCGAGTCCTCGGTGATAGACTTGATATTGAGTGTGGGGAGGTCGGTCTGGAGCATATCCTAGGCCCGGCATGCTCCTTCCCGGCAGCCGATGACTTAGCTTACTCCAAATACGATAAGGAGGATGGTTTCTATGAAACGCGTCACAGTCAGGATGCTATTCGTGGTCGCAGGAACCTAACGGCGACATATCCTCCTTGCTTTTCGGATCGGGTGATGTCTCATGTCTTCCCGCCGAGCTTCAAGCTTCAAGCTCGTGAAGTGTGAGAAATATGACTGGTCGACAGATCCCTACTTTTGGATCAAGGATTACATCCTCGCGGTCCACGTGCCTGGCAACAATCTGCACACAATCAAGTATGTTCCGCTAATGCTAAAGAGTTCAGCCCGGCATTGGCGGCTCGATCAACACTTGGGCAGCTTTGCAGTCCGAGTTCGTGACAAGTTTCCAGGGCACACATGTTAAGGGATTGGTTAGAGATGCTCTATGGCACCCATCTGGATATATTTGGCACCGACGTTGCGAGGCGGCGGTGTTCTTTCCACCCATACTACCATTTCCAAGATCATCCACACTACAATGATAAAAAAGGCTGCGTTAGGATAGCTTGGGATGATCCCGTCTGTGCCGTGTTAAGACAACTCTAACGCGATCATGTCTGCCCGCGTCCGTTTGGGGGTAAACGTACAAAGCAGACCTTCCAGCGCGCGGCCGCAAACGGACCATCGTCCGTTTTCTGTCCGCTTTCGACTCATTCTTGGCCTAAGTCTGGGCTGACTTTGCGGCTGAACGGACACGCGTGAACGGCGCGTGCCGCCTGCCCATGTCCTCCCCTGACCCGCCCGTCTTGGACGCAGACCTCCCATTTTCTATCCCCGGGCTACAGCCGCACCCCCGCCACTCTCGTCCCTCGTCGTCGCCACCGCCATTGCTGTTGTGCAGCTCGGCCGCGCGCTTGCCCCAACACTTGTCGCAATACCCGTTCCCTCGACGCCCCGAGCTACCAGACCACGACCACCTGATTACGCACCAGGCGGTCGGATTTGGAGCGGATCAAGCCGGACTTGAGCTCGCCCAGCTGCGGGAGGCCGTGCCCTGCCATGGACTGGTCGTGCACCGGGTCGGAAGGCCCCGGCAAGGCCGCATGCAGGTACTGACTTCGCTTCTAGCCGTTGGGATCTACACCGTTGGCGATTCGCCGACAGATACACGAACGGCCGTCGGCCAGGTTCGGTGCTGGCCCAAAGGCTCGTCGGCGCACCGTTGCCACTCATAAAGTGCGACGACTGCACAAGGAAGGTCTTGCGCCACGTGTCTACAATGCCGGAACATCTCGGATGGGTATTCGTCAAGTGCTCAAACGATGGGGTATGTGCTACTTTAGCTTCGGTTGTACTTTCGGATTTGACTAGTTGTACTAACTTAAATTTTTATTGTGTAGAATGAATGCAACTTTTGGTATTGGGAAGAAGAATACATCGATATATTGATAGAGCACAATTTAGTAGATTTTCATACACTTTTAGCTAGAATAGAGGCTAGAGATGAGACTAGATGCATGTGCTCACACCATCTTGTATCCGTGCATGTGTTGTACCCTCGCTTTGTACGCATTCTTTATTCTTCTATCAATGAAAAGATACGCAGGTATTGCGGATTCATGAAATAATGGTTGTGTGGAGCATCTTGATTAGCAGAAATGATTTCATCTTCAACGGAAGAACCTTCAGCCTTTTATAAATGCAGGAAAACCTTAAGCATGAGTTAGAACTGACTCTTCAACAAGTCCGGAGAGCATCTTACGTTGGCTTGAGAGACTGGATCTCTCGCATATGTATATCTGTTTTGTATTTATCTGTAAATGATTGTTTATTCCATAAAAATTTGCAGTAGCAGGTAAGTCACCTACTGTTATTATGTCCTTATCAAAAGATGGCTAAAGAATAATGTTGAAGACAGGTACAAGGCACCGAACAAGTTAGACACGAGATAGGACAAATCCAAGCGCGTAATCCATGCATAATGCGCTCCAAACCACTACACTCCTACAATAGTATATTCGATCCATGAATAGATTAAGTAGTTTTACTTTTTGTTGTTAAAGGAGGGGGGAGGGGGTAGGGGAGATATACAGCAGCCAGTGTGTTCGGTTGACTAGCTACAGTCCTCGGTTCATCGCCCTCTCAAATCACTAGGCTAGCTGCTACTTCTCGCCGTCTTCCTTGCCCAGCGACGACCGCCTCTTCCACCTCCCGCTGAACCACCCCGTAGTCGTAGTTCATCCACCTCCGGCCACGGATCCGGCGCGGCCACCCACCCTGTCCCGACCCCGACCACCTTGGAGTTACGCCTCTGGTTTTGACACGCTCCAGTCGTAGGTTCGCCGCCTCCAATCACTACTCCTACTTGGCCAGCCACAATCGCCTCCTCCGCCACTTCCGCCGCACCACCCCGAAGACCTAGTCCACCACCGGGGTCCGGCTAAGGATCCGACGCAGCAACCCACTCTGTCCCGTCCACCTCTGGGTTCCCTAGCTCCAGTCCTTGGTTCGTCGCCCCCAAATAACTATACTGCTACTCCTGCTTGCCAGCGAGACCGCCTCCTCCACCTCCCGGCGAACCACCCCGTAGACTGTAGTCTACCTCCAGCCGTGGATCCGCCACAGCAGCCCACCCGTTCAACTCACCCGTTCTTCTTCAGTTACAACTCACCCGTTCAACGTCACCGGCGCATCATTGCACCAGGTGGATCGGATCGAGATGTCACTGTCAGTGAGCGCGACGATGGGGGTGATGAGGCCCCTTAACGGCAAGCTCGCCGCGCTAGCAGGCGGCGAGTACAGTAAGCTCAAAGGGGTGAAGAAGCAGGCGTCCTTCCTTGAGAAGGAGCTCAGCGCCATGAACGCCGCCCTTGAGAAGATGGAGCTCATGGACGAGATTGATCCGGTGGCCAGGGATTGGAGGGACCATGTCCGGGAGATGTCCTACGACATGGAAAACTGCATCGACGACTTTGTGCGCCAGTTTGGAGGTGGTAATACAAAGCAAGGATTCATCAAGAAAACTGCTCGAAATCTCAAGATGTTAGGACAACGTCACCGGATCGCTAATCGGATGGAGGAGCTCAAGGTTCTTGCGCTAGAGGCAAATGAGCGACGCATCAGGTACATTTCAGTTTGTTTCTGAGAAAAATAGTGGATGTCATTAAAGAGCATATACGACTTTATGCTATATATATGTTGTAACCAATGTGTAGTTGTATTTTAGTTTCCTATTATCCAGGAAAAAAATGTTAAAAGCAATATGAATGATTCTGCCTAACAATGTTTCTGGAAAGACAGAAGTTAACTTTTCCTTGAACATCATCTTCTAGGTACAAGATCGACGAATGCAATTCTTCTTCTAGCTTTGTGGCTATTGATCCTCGAATGTCTGCGATATACGTGGAGGCAACTGGTCTTGTGGGTATTGATAGTCCAAGGGAGGAGCTTGTCAGTTTGTTGACAGATACCGAGGAGAAGCTCAAGGTAGTGGCCATTGTGGGATTCGGAGGACTGGGTAAAACTACACTTGCCAGACAAGTGTTCGATGAGATCGAAGGGCAGTTTGACTCTACAACATTTATACCTGTATCCCAACGGCCTAATATGACAGGGTTTATGACAGGGCTTCTCTATCGTATTTGTACACAACTAAAACTTGAGATGGATGGGTCTTCTCGGGCTTTTGAGTTGCAAGACGTTGTTAGTGCCATTAGAAAATATCTCACAAACAAGAGGTATTATTTACTTCAGTCGTCACATGTGTTTTTGCATGGGCAAGTTATGTTAAATTTTAATAATATTTTGATTTTATCAACATTCATTTAAATGCTTCTGGCTTGCATAATTTGATTAGAAAACCAGGCCTAGAATTCAAAAATTAAAATAGGATTCTAGACTTAGAGGTGTTTGACTACCGCAAGAATTGAAATCATAAATTTTCAGTTCATTTCCAATGTGTTATAATATCGCTAAACCAATTATTTACTACTATCAGCCAAGAATGCAATGGAATCTGCGCCTCAATTGTTTAGCGTTCCTACATGGTAAACTGGATTTTACTTGTCTCGGAGAAAACTTTTTTTTGCCGCAAGTTACATAATACAGTACCTAAAAAAGTGACTCCATTATAGTGAACGTCCATTCTACATCCTTCATCAAAAATGTCTCCAATTGCGTTTCCATTGCAAAAGCACTTTTCGAATGATACAAAAGGTGTTTTTACCACAGATTAAAAGGTTTCTTTAGTTATCTTTCTGTGAGGTTTCTGTAGTAATGTTTAATCTCATAACAAATGACACCGAAATCGTAGGATTCACATTATACTTGTTGATGTTTCCAAACAGTGCACTTGTGCACAGCAAAAAAAAAAAACCCCAAAAAACCTATAGTGTAATGTTTCAGAAGGTGTGCTCTTGCAAACAAACAATTGTGCAATGCTATGCTCAGATGCGTGTTGTACAAAAACAGCAAGAGGTTGTAGCAGCACTGTTCAAAAGATGCAAACAAGAAACTGTACCTTATGTCTTTTCTGTACTTGCATATTATTACACTAGGTTTTGCTGATTCATTGGCTCTTACATGTAGATTGGTCGCTGAAGTCAAATATTATGAAGTTATACTAAAGAACTAATATAATCATGGAACACTGCGGATTAAATTCTTAGTGAATAAAGTAAATATGTTTACAATAGCATATAAAGTAAATATGTTTACAATATGCTGCTACAGGAAGACAATCCATCATAATGCAAGCTTCCTTCCTAGTTGACTTTTTGAGACACTTCATTTAATAAAGGGATATCGAGTTTTTTTGTGGGGAATTAGAATATCAAGTTCATCACACATCTCCCAAAAGTAAAGAAGATAAAAAATGCAATAGCATAATTGTTAGGTTGCTAAGCATTTATAAGCTAAATTAATTTGGATTTCACTTAGTTTTAACACATCATGCAATCATTTGCTCCTGAAATGTTTTTTACTGTACACTGTAGGGCGAAAGCCCCACAAACCTTCCTTTTATTGATAAGTTATATAAGTCTACTAATGTATCCCAATGAATACTGGATTTGCTTGAATCCAATTTGCATTATTTTGTTGTTCTAGTTCGATAGAATATTTTGAAGCTTTCATCAACAATTTATAACATGTGGATACTATCTACAGGTACCTTATTGTAGTTGATGACTTGTGGGACCAGTCAACATGGAATACTATCAGACGCGCCTTTCCAGAAAATACTAATGGGAGTAGAGTACTAGTAACCACACGAGTGGAAGGCGTGGCTAGTGGAGCATGTTACAGTTACCCTGAATGCATTTACAGAATGAAGCCCCTGGACCAGCAAGACTCAAAAAAGTTGTTTTTCCATAGAGTATATGGGACTGAAGCTGATCATCCACTCCGATTTGAAGAAATCTCAGCTGAAATTCTGAAGAAGTGTGCTGGCCTCCCACTTGCAATCATTACTATAGCTAGCCTATTAGCTAGTTGCCCCGAAAGGTTAAGAGATGAGTGGGAGAGCATTCGGAATTCTCTTGGTACCCAGTTTGCAATAAATCCCACATTGGAAGGGATGAAGAGCATATTAAACCTTAGCTACATGCATCTTCCTCTGCATCTCCGGGCATGTTTTCTGCACCTTGGAATATATCCAGAAGACCGTGAGATCGAGAGGGATGATTTGGTTCGCAATGGTTGGCTGAAGGGTTTGTCAATAATTTGCATGGACAAGATATGGAGGTTGTTGCGAAGAGCTATTTTAATGAGCTTGTCAACAGAAGCTTGATTCAGCCTGGACGTACTGAGCATGGGGAGTTGTTATCGTGTAGAGTACACGATATGATGCTTGATTTGATCCTAAGTAAGTGTGAAGAGCATAATTTTCTCAGAGTTGAATGTCGTTATGAAGACATGGAAAGGGAGCAAGGTTGGAAACACAAGGTCCGACGTATATCCATGAACTTTAGTGATGGTTGTGCAGTGGATGAGACAACATCAAGGACTATTCCTTCTAGCTTGTTAGAATTTCGTTCACTTGCACTTTTCGGAGAATCCAAGTACTTGCCCCCTCTTTTGCATTTTAAGTACCTCAGGGTGTTTCTCTTAAAAAAATTGGAGTACATGACCATCGATCTCACTTCTATTAGTCAGCTGTTCCAGCTGAGGTATTTAAAGGTTTCATTTACAGAAGAAATCAAACTCCCCAAAGAAATCCAAGGGCTTGTGCATTTGGAGACACTACATTTAGATTACCCCTATCCACTTGGCATGGAAATGCCATCAGATATAATTCACTTGCCCAGCTTATGCCACTTGATAGTTCCATCCTTGACCAGTCTTCCTAAAGGGATTAGGAACATGAAATCATTGTGCACTCTGGATGGGTTTGACATTGGGTTTAGCTCTGTGGAGGATATAGAGGGACTCGGTCAGCTGACCAATCTGAGGTGCCTGAGGCTCATAAAGAGGAACGTGAGCAATTTTGGGATAGCAGAGGCTGTTGCTTTGGCATCCTCCATCGGGATGCTCCATAACCTCAGAAATCTCTGTGTCCATAGCAGTTCCTTTAATAGGGGCGACCTGCTGGGCTCATTATCAGATCCTTCTCGTCATATCAAGCTACTTAAACTTCATGGTTGGAAGATGTCTAGAGTTCCCAAATGGGTTTGTGGTCTCGAATGCCTCGCCTCGCTAGAGCTGGATGTCAAGATGTCTACTAACGACTTTCTCGATCTTGGAGAGCTGCCTTCTCTCATCCACCTCTATTTACTCTTGCGGAGTATCGCTGAGAGCAGCGTTGTCAGTTTCTCCATGGGATTATTTTCGGTCCTGGAGGACTTTTGATGCTTCTCACAGTATGATGTTACCGCATACCTGGCCTTTGAGGCAGGGGCTATGCCCAAACTACGTAGGCTCGGACTAGAATTCCACATAGATAGCTGGGGCGGCTCTACACCGGCTGGCTTGGAGAACCTGTTGAGTCTCGAGCATGTCAATGTAGTTATCATCTGTGGCAAAAGGTTCCGTGATGAAGTGTGCATAGAACCAAGGTCCGTGTTTAGCAATTGCACACAGCTGCACCCAAGACGTCCTTCCCTTACTGTCAGTCGCCACCGTGTTCGTTGGACGCTTCCTTCCAATTCTCTTTTGTGTTCTATAATTTCTCGAGCATTGTGTTTTCACCATGTACTTCACCTCGTACATGCACTATCATATTGTACGGAGTTGTTAACACAATGTTTTCCTTTTCCAGTAACTAGCACAGTGTTGTGCAGCATCGTTTGATGATATCTTCAGTTTATTGGACCTGTATATAAGCATGTACCGTTATGCTGCATGCAGAACAGTGGCAGATTATTAATGCATGTCCCAATACTTGTTGTGGCCGCTACCTCCTTATGCGCGCAAGCGATGCATAGTTATGTAGTTTACAGATGTGGAGTATCCCAGTTGTGTCACTTTCACCGCGGAATCATTTCCGGTTCTGGAGCACTGTAGATTTGAATCAGAGTATGATGCTAGGGAAGGGGCTATGCCCAAACTAAGTTGGCTTGAACTAGAGTTCGACAAGAGTAACTGGGGCCGCGCTACACCAGTTGGCTTGGAGCACCTGTTGAGCCTCAAGTCGACCTTTGTAGATATCATATGCGGCCCTGAAGAAGTGAACGATGAAGCAGAGTCTGCCTTCAGGAAGTGTACGCAACTGCATCCAAACCGTCCTCAGTTATAAATCTTCTAACAAAAATGCAACACCTACGTAAAAGCCACTCGTGCGATCTTATACCCAAATTCCGCGCAAGACCGCCCAGATTCGAGCCAGGAGGACGCAAATCATCGTGTGTCTGGAGAGGGCAGAACAGAGGCCATGCCCTTCTTGGGTGATGCCTCGTGGAGGCTGACGACGAGTCGGAGATTATTCTTCTCGTGGCGGAGATCGTCATGGCCTGAGTAGTCCGGAGCAGGTTCAGGCGTGCGGCGGGGTGACTATGGTCTTCCTGCAACTTCTGGATGCGGAGGTTGCGGCCATTCTTCTGCTTCCTCGGCGGACCGGAGGAGGCGCCCCACATCGCTGCCGGAATATCGGTCCTGTTTCGGCGGGCGCCGCAGGAGGACGGCGAGGGAATAGCGGCGGAGACCAGGAAATAGGACGGTGGCAGCAGCGGCGGCACAGGCGAGGACGATGAGCGCAGTTTGGAATGGGCCAAGGTCCAATCAGGGATCGCCGGCTCGATGGCTCCAAGCAGGCGCTGCAGCAGGCCGTTCCTCATGTTCTCACCGGTACGTGAGGTGGCACTAGAAGCTTCTTCAATCTGGCCAAGTTCGGAGAGTGGTCAAGCAAAATGTGGCCCAAAGTTGCAGGCAAGCCGAGGCTGTGGACGTTGAAGTTCTATTCAGCGAAATTCGTTGCCACAGTTCGTCAGGTAACTGCTTGCTACTCACCACCATTATGCAGATTTGGTTTCAGTCTTATGTTTAAGTTCAGCAATAGAGGCACATTGGCTGACAATTCTTTTCGAGAATCGAGAACTAACAAACTAAATTGGCAATGCATACTCAACTGTACGTCTACAGAACTTAATTGCGTATTCATATTTCTTCCTAGAATGATGTGGTTCCAAAAGAGTTAGGACTTGCTGTAATCTTGTGGTGTTTCTTGCATTAAGCAAATGCAGATTTTTGGAGCCAAATTAAGCTTGAACAGTTTTGGTTTCCCTTTGAGCTGTTGTATTTCATCACCATTATGTAAAATAGGGACTCGTATATTGTACATGTACACGTATACGTACACATATGTGATTGTAATCTGATCATCTATATACTGAGACGTGAGGTTGGATGTCAGCCACCCATGCAAAACCCTAAACCCTTCGTTTTAACTTGGTATCAGACGCCGCTCGGGCCGCCGCGAGAACCCTCCCCGCGCCGCCCAAGGCCTCCGCCACCATGAAGTCCTCCGTCCGCCGCTGCGCTCGCTTCTTCACCGCTTGGCCCGTCGCGATGTCGTCCCTCGGCCTTCTCCTCTCCCAACCCGCAATCGCCATCACCTCGCCCAGCCGCCTCGGTTCCTTGGCGCTCGCCATTCCGGCGATCTTAAATGCCTTGGCCGCAACAACTTCATGCTATGGGGGGGGCATCACCAGCACCGGTCTCGCCGGTGCCAACCTCTATGGCCATCTTGATGGCACCTCGGCGGCACCGGACAAAACCCTCGTTGTGGGTACCGGCGATGCCACAGCGACCGCGGCCAACCCAGCGTACCATCACTGGTGGGTTCAGGATCAGAAGGTCAAGGGCCTTCTTCTCACCTCCATGGATGAGGATATTGCATGCCAGCTTATTGGCTGCGAGTCAGCGCAGGCGGTGTGGACGGCCGTCAGTGCCATGTTCGGCGCGCAGAGCCATGCCAACGTTCGTCACATCCAGTGTCAACTCCAGACGCTGAGGAGGGAGGAGCTGTCCGCGACTGAATACATGCACAAGATGAAGGCCCTGGCCGCCGCCGGCTCCCCGATCAGTGATGATGAACTCATCGATCACATCCTCACCGGACTTGGCTCCGCCTACAACTCCATCGCCGCACCCATGCCCTACTCCAGTTTCTACTCGCTTGTTTTGTTGTTCGAAGCGCTACAGGCCCAGCAGAGTGCGGTGGAGGGGTGGTCTCCCTCTGCCAACGCCATGACCCGCTCAGGTTCATACGGCGCTGGCGGACGTACGCCCTACTCGGAGCCCTACCCCTCACATGGTAGGGGTCGCCTGGCTGATGGGAACGGCCAGCTGGGGCAAGGTCGCCAAGGTGGCAATGGCGGCACCAACGGCGGCCGCGACCGCAACCCTGGCTACGCCGGCAATAATGTTCGGCAAGGTGGCGGGGGCAACGCCGGCAACAACGGCGGTGGTGGCCGTCGCAATAATCGATGGCGCCCCAGGTCCCAAATCTGCAAAAACTGGGGTCATGAGGCCGATGAGTGCCGCAAGCGCTAATGATCAGGACCACAACACACGCTCCGCCAACTCAGCCTCCACCAACACCGCTGACTATCCTTGGGTGCTGGATACCGGGGCTACGGATCACTTGACTAGTGATCTTGAGCGTCTCCAGGTTCACGAGCGCTATGACGGCAAGGATCAGGTTCAGGTGGCTAATGGTGCAGGTTTGTCTATTTCGCACATTGGTCATTCGCGTTTAACCGGTTCATCCCTAAAACTGCGCAACATACTTCATGTTCCACACATCAGTCATCATCTTCTTTCTGTTTATCGCCTTGTCTATGATAATGACGTGTTCGTTGAGTTTCACCGTCGTTTTTTTCTTTGTTAAGAACAAGGCAACCAGGCGCGTCATTCTTCATGGTATAAGTTATGGGGGGGTTACCCGATCCCATTCACTCGTGCATCGTCATCATCGTCTCGCCATGCTTCCTCCAGTGTTAGAGTCATCAACTACCTTATTCTCCGTCTTATCATGTCACTAATGTACCTCTTGAATTAATACATTCAGATGTTTTGGGTCCCGCTATTGCTTCTTCGTGGGTTACAAGTATTATGTTAGCTTTGTTGATGACGACAGGCGGTCACCTAGATCTATTTGCTTAAACACAAGTCTGATGTTGAGCAAGTCTTTTATAATTTTCAGGCTCATATCGAACGCCTTTTGGATTATAAAATCAAGGCCGTTCAGTCCGATTGGGGTGGTGAAAACCACAAACTACATCGCTACTTTCAACGCACGGGCATCTCTCACTGTGTGTCGTGTCCACATACATCTAGCAGAACGGTATTGCCGAGCGCAAACACTGACATTTGGTAGAGAGCAGCCTTGCTTTGCTTGCGCACTCTTCGCTCCCACTTCGGTTTTGGGATGAGGCTTTTCTTACGGCATCGTTATCTCATCTACCGTATGCCCACTCCGGTTCTCAACAAGGACAGACCTTTATTCCATTTGTTTCATATTCAGCCCAATTATTCCTCACTTCGGATCTTTAGGTGTGCTTGATGGCCTAGTCTTTGCAAGTACAATGCTCACAAGCTTGAGTTCTGTTCCAAGATGTGTGTATTCCTTGGCTATAGCCCTCTGCATAAGGGCTATAAGTGTCTTGATCGCACCTCGGGTAGGATATATATTTCTCGTGACGTTGTGTTCGACGAGACTGTTTTTCCTTATTCCAACACTGGTGCTTCGGTTGATATTGCTTCTCTTGAACATGTCATCACTTTTTCATCTAATGAACCGGTTTCGGATATCCATGTGCGCAAATATGACATGTCCTATTTATCACCTAACTCGTTACCTGCAGGCGATGTTGCTTTGTTTTCTCCCCAGGTGACCGTCACTGCTCCTGCGCTTGATGGTGTGATCGACATGCATGCTTCGGACGTGCATGCCACGTCTCCCTATGCTGGCCCGCATACCTCGCCAGGTGGCGAGTCCGCGGCATCGGCTGGGTCGCCTGTTGCGTCTCCCGGGCTGCCACCATCGCCCAGCTCTCCCGTGTCTCCTGGACCGGCTCAGCCCATGGTCTCCTCTCGGCCCGTGTCTCCTGTCGCTGAGGAATCCTCAGCCGCGACACCTCTGGCCGAGTCCTCGTCACCGCCGTCACCTTCTACCGGCGATGAAGCTCCGGGGCATGCCATGGTCACATGTCATCGTGATCATACGCGCAAGGAGAAGACTTACACCGATGGCACGGTTCGGTATGATTCCCGTCGGCGTGCATTTTTCGCCGCGCTAGTTTCCCATCGTGATGCTCTTGGTGAACCCGCCTGGCGTGCCGCCATGTCTAAGGATTTTGCTGCTCTTCGTCACACTAACACCTGGGTGTTGGTGCCTCGGCCTCCCGGTGTTAATGTTGTGGGCTGCAAGTGGATTTTCAAAACCAAGCATCGTCCAGATGGATCTGTCGACAAGGACAAAGCTCGTCTTGTTGCTCAAAGTTTTACTCAACAGCAAGGGATAGACTATGGAGATACTTTCAGCACAGTGGTGAAGCCTGCCACGGTTCGCCTGGTTCCCTCTCTCTCTCGTTGTATCTCGTGGTTGGAGCCTTCGACAGATTGATGTGAGCAACGCCTTTTTACACGGTTTCTTGGCCGAAGATGTCTATATGCAGCAGCCCCCTGGGTTTGAGGATGCCACATATCCCTTTCATGTCTGCAAACTTCAGAGGTCCATCTATGGCTCAAGCAGTCGCTCGGTGCCTGGTATGCTCGGTTGAGTCAGCTACTCTCACAGCTTGGTTTTGTTGCCTCCAAAGCAGACATGTACTTGTTCATCTTCTCACATGGTGCTATTCAGATATACATGTTGGTTTATGTTGATGATATTGTGATTGTTGGCTCTACCCCCGATGTGGTGGATCGCCTTGTGCAGTCATTGTCTGCTAGTTTTCCCATCAAAGACTTGGGTCGGCTGGAGTACTTCCTTGGGTTGAAAGCGTCCATTCATTCGGGGGGCAATGACATTGACGCAGAAAAATTATGCGCTTGATCTTCTCCATCGCGTCAACATGGAGAACTGCAAGTCCACTTCCACTCCGCTTGTTACGTCCGAGAGCCTCTCATGTCACAGTGGTGCACTACTGGGTACTGATGACTCTTTCAGGTATCGCAGTGTGGTTGGAGCACTTCAGTATTTGACCCTCACTCGTCCAGATATCTCCTTTGCCATGAACAAAGTGTGTCAGTTCTTTTCTCAGCCTACAGAGGTTCATTGGGAAGCAGTTAAGCGTATTCTGAGGAATGTCAAAGGTACGCTAGACACGGGACTACGGATTCGTAAGTTCAGATTTACTGGAGTCAGTATATTCACCGATGCAGACTGGACAGGCTGTTGATGACATGCGTTCTACTGGTGGCTTTGGTGTGTTTGTTGGACCCAATCTTATATATTGGAGTTCAAAGAAGTAGCCTACAGTTTCGAGATCTAGCACCAAGGCAGAATATAAGGCATTGGCCAATGGCGCGACTGAAGTCATTTGGATAGACTCAATTCTCACAGAACTTGGAGTTACACGGCAACACACACTTATATTGTTGTTATAATTAACGGGCAACTTACCTGACGACGAATCCAGTGTTCCATGTTCAGACCAAACACATTGGGATTGATTTCCATTTTGTGAGGGAACGAGTAACTGCAGGTGTACTGGAAGTCAGGTTCATTTCAAGTGATGATCAGTTAGCGGATGTATTTACTAAACCCGCTAGTCGACAGATGCTAGACCACTTCAGAACCAATCTGAATCTTGTATGTAGTTCAGATTGAGGGGGCATGTAAAATAGGGTCTAATATATTGTACATGTACACGTATACGTACACGTATGTGATTGTAATCTGATCATCTATATATTGAGACGTGAGGTTGGATGTCAACCACCCACGCAAAACCCTAAACCCTTTGTTTTAACTCATTATGCTACTTAGACTACTGTCCAATGATGAACTATCTATAGTATATCTTCACCAGATCTTCCTTCGAAGTGGATGGCAGAAAGCGAAAATATAGCTGCAATTGAAATGGCTTGTGAAAATGCGCCCTTGGTCATCTCCATCGATGAAATTGATTCTTTGTGTGGCCAACATGGAGAAGGCAGTGAAAGTGAGTAGGTAAAGACTCAAGACGGAGCTGCTCGTCCAGAACTCTAGATGCACGTAACGTCTTCAGACATTGTAGATGTAGAGCACATTCCAATGTCTTCTTTTACAGGGAAATTGGCCAGAGATTTGTCCTTCATTTAAGTAGAATATAGTGGCTCACATTATTATGAGAAAACTAGCCCGCTTGCATGTAAGTGTTTTTAAATTTGTTCTTCAGATATGGCGTGCTGCTCTTTGTATGACGTTTGCAGTTTTACTTATGATTTGGATATACCGAAAGAGACTTTCGTCCCGCTTTATAAATAATGCAAACCACCACAGCCAACGAGTACAATAAGGTTCACACCCACTCACACAGACAGAAAGCGAAAAGGACGAAAAGTACTAGGTTCTGCTGATGGCACAGCTCAACAAGCCCAAAACATAAAAACAAGGCCAATCCGCAGGCAGGCCACAGACTACATGATCTAATCCGGCTCTGGGGGTGGCGGAGGGAGCGGCGGCGCCAAGCGGATGGCCAACGCGCGGAGGGAAGCGATGATGTTGTTGATGGCGTTGAGATCCTGGGGACAGCTAAGCGGCTGCCAAAGATGCAAATAACCACACATTTTAAAAATTGCGTCAGTCGATCACCGAAGGGGAACGCGTTGAATCAAGAGCTTGTTGCGGACAGTCTACAACGTCCACGCAAGGACCCCAACCGCCAGCCACCTAATGTGGCGGCCAAGATGGGGCGAGGCCTGAACCTCGGCGAAGAGATCCAGGAAGTTGGTGTTGCACCAACGACCACTGACCGCCTTGCGGAAGCAACTCCACAGGAACTGGGCAGAAACGCATGAGAAGAAGATATGATTGGAATCCTCGAGCATCCCACACAGGGGGCACATCCCATCTCCGGGGCCATTGCGCTTTAGCACCTCCACTCCTGATGGAACCCTCCCACGGATCCATTGCCAAAGAAAGATCCTGATCTTTAGGGGGGAGTTTGATTTTCCAGATCATTATCAGTGGTTCCGGGGCGGGGGAGGGAGCGATGGACCTGTAGAGGGATTTGGTGGAGAAGTGGCCCGAAGGCTCTAAGCGCCAAGAAACGAGGTCTTGGGGTCGTGAGAGGTCCGGCTCATGTAGAGCAACGATGTCTAGGAGGTCGTGCCACGCGTTCACGTCCAGGGACCCGAAAGGCCGCCTGAAGGAGAGGCGCCCTAAGTCAATAAGGGCCGTCTCGACGGAGACCGGAGGGTCCAGAGTGATGGAGAAAAAAGTCTGGGAAGCGTGCAACAAAGGGGGCGTCGCCAGCCCACCTATCGAACCAGAATAGGGTACTAGAGCCCGTTCCTACCGCGATAGAGGTCCCAATCCGGAGGACAGGAAGCAGCTGAATGACGGATTGCCAGAACTGGGAGTCGTTAGAAAATTGGCAGAAAGCAAGGGGTTGGCCGTGGAGATATTTATTCCGTATGATCTGCAGCCAGAGACCACCCTTACCCCTAGCGATCCACCATAGCCGTCGAGTGAGGAGGGCGATGTTCATACGTTTGGAGGACATAATCCCAAGGCCGCCTTGGTCACGAGGCTTGCAGATCTCGCACCATCAAAACCATGTGATATTTCTGCTTGTCTCCCTCGCCCGCCCACCACTTAGTGATAAAGTAAAGCAATTACATGGCGTTTGTATTTCATACAATAAAGCGACAACCATAAGGCTCCTGCCAGTTGTCGATAACTTTTACAAAACATGATCATCTCATACAACAACGTATATCACATCATGTCTTGACTATATCACATCACAACATGCGCTGCAAAAACAAGTTAGACGTCCTCTACTTTGTTGTTGCAAGTTTTACGTGGCTGCTACGGGCTTCTAGCAAGAACCGTTCTTACCTACGGCACAAAAACCTCAACGGTGATTTATCAAGTTTGTTGTTTTAACCTTCACAAGGACCGACCGCAGTCAAATTTGATTCAACTAAAGTTGGAGAAACAGACACTCGTCAGCCACCTTTATGCAAAACTAGTTGCATGTCTGTCGGTGGAACCGGTCTCATGAACGTGGTCATGTAAGGTTGGTCTGGACCGTTTCATCCAACAATACCGTCGAATAAAAATAAGACATTGGTGGTAAGTAGTATGACGATCACCGCCCACAACTCTTTGTGTTCTACTCGTGCATATCATCTACGCATAGACCCGGCTCTGATACCACTGTTGGGAAACGTAGCATGCAATTTCAAAAAAATTCCTACGCTCACGCAAGATCTATCTAGGAGATGCATAGAAACGTGAGGGGGAGAGTGTGTCCACGTACCCTCGTAGCGAAAGCGGAAGCGTTTTATTAACGCGGTTGATGTAGTCGAACGTCTTCTCGTTCCAACCGATCGAGTACCGAATGTACGGCACCTCCGAGATTACGCACTGCGTTCGGTAGCGATGGCGTCCCTCGAGCTCTTGATCCAGCAGAGGGTCGAAGGAGTAGATGAGTTCCGTCAACACGACGGCGTGGTGACGGTGATGGTGATGTGATCCGCGCAGGGCTTCACCTAAGCACCGCGAGAATATGACCGGAGGCTTAAACTGTGGAGGGGGTGCCACACACGGCTAGGAACAATTGTTGTGTGTTCTAGGGGCTCCCCCCATATATAATGGAGGGAGGGAGAGGAGGTCGGCCCTAGGCACGCCCCAAGTGGGAGGAGTTCCACGTGGGCTCCTAGTAGGATTCGACCCCCCCCCCCTTCCTTTTTCGGAGGGGGGAAGGGGGAAGGAGTGGGAGTAGGAGAAGGAAAGGGGGGCGCCTCCCACTCCCCTAGTCCAATTCGGCCTCCTTCCTTATGGGGGGCGCTCCACCCCTTTGTGGGCTGGTGTGCCTCCCTCCTATGGCCCATATCTTTCCCCAGGGGGTTCCAGTAACCCCTCCGGTACTCCGATATGTACCCGATACATTCTGGAACCCTTTTGGTGTCCGAATACTACCTTCCAATATATCAATCTTTACCTCTCGACCATTTTCAGATTCCTTGTCATGTCTATGATCTCATCTGGGACTCCGAACAACCTTCGGTCATCAAACCACATAACTCATATAATACATATCGTCATCAAACGTTAAGCGTGCGGACCCTACGGGTTCGAGAACTATGTAGACATGACCGAGACACCTCTCCGGTCAATTACCAATAGCGGAACCTGGATGCTCATATTGGTTCCCACATATTCTCTGAAGATCTTTTATCGGTCGAACCGCTATGTCAACATACGTTATTCCCTTTGTCATCGGTATGTTACTTTCCCGAGATTCGATCGTCGGTGTCTTCATACCTAGTTCAATCTCGTTACCGGCAGATCTCTTTACTCATTTCGTAATGCATCATCCTGCAACTAACTCATTAGTCACATTGCTTGCAAGGCTTCAAATGATGTGCATTACCGAGAGGGCCCAGAGATACTTCTCTGATACTCGGAGTGACAAATCCTAATCTCGATCTATGCCAACCCAATAAACACCTTCGGAGATATCTGTAGAGCATCTTTATAATCACCCAGTTACGTTGTGATGTTCGATAGCACACAAGGCATTCCTCCGGTATCCGGGAGTTGCATAATCTGATAGTCGGAGGAATATATATTTGACATGAAGAAAGCAGTAGCAATAAAACTGAACAATCATTATGCTAAGCTTACGGATGGGTCTTGTCCATCAAATCATTCTTCTAATGATGTAATCCCGTTCATCAATGACAACACATGTCTATGGCTAGGAAACTTAACCATCTTTGATCGACGAGTTAGTCAAGTAGAGGCATACTAGGGACACGGTGTTTTGTCTATGTATTCACACAAGTATCAAGTTTCCGGTTAATACAATTCTAGCATGAATAACAAAAATTTATCATGAATAAGGAAATATAAAATAACAACTTTATTATTGCCTCTAGGGCATATTTCCTTCAGTTGTAGCTTGTGGCGATTGTAAGCCTTTGTCTTGTATTCTCATCCGTTCAGTACATGGTATGTTGTGATGATATCCACCTTGCTAGGCGCTCAAAATGCGATTGTGCCCCAAGAATTCATCACGTGATTGAGATAGAACCGCATCTTGGGTGCTACAGTGATTGTGGTTCTCGAAGAAGAAGTCTGTAAAGGTTCGGAGATCGCCTCAAGTATCTACCATGAGTGATCGGCATTGGTTTATGAACCAATTGTCGAGGAGAATAGTGTGAAGAGAGTTTACCTTCTATGTTAAGTCAAAGCCCCTCCAACCAAACGTAAAACTTATGCAGAAGGATGAACTGGTCGAACATATACCCTGTCACCAGCGAGCATCACTGGTTACCTCTGCTACCATGTTTACATTTGATATGACTTCCTTCATATGATTTGTCTCGATACATGTCTTAGTTTCCATTCAGTACTTAGTTATGGTTCGCTGTAGTTTGTTTTTCATTCGCTCCGCTGCTGGGTTCCGAGAGTTTTGAGATTTTCAAAGAGATTTTAAAACTCACATTCACTCCCCTCCCTCTGGTAGACATACTTCGTTCCTACAGTGCACCACACGGCACAAACGAACTGGAACTTGGCGAGGGCCGGTTAGGGAGGAGGCGGTGGACATCGAGGAGCATGTCGTAGGAGAGTGGGGCCGTCGGCCCACACGTCGTAGAGCCCCTAAGTAGCCGGCTCTGAGGCTTATTCGGCTGTTGGCATGAGCCGGGTTGGATTATGTTGTGTAATTGTCAGCTCGGTGGGGGGTCGTTGCTTTCTGGCTCCAGGTTGCCGGTCAATTTTTGAGTGTTGGGAACGGCGGACTCGAACGCTATTTTGTCCTCAAAGCTGAGGGATGCAGGGCAGACTGCCAAGCGAGGTGTGTCTATATCGAACTCGGTCGGGTGTACTCGATGCACCTTCTTCAGAGTCCGGATACAACAGTTACCATTTCTCCTATAATCATATTCAATTAATCATATTTATGTGTGGCAAAAAAATAACTAGAATAGTTTACCTCACTTTTTGGTTGTATTTAGTTTTTGCACCAAGGAAGCAACACATATTAAGATACGGAATAAATTTCTGGGTGATTGACTATGATTGCGCTTGGTGTTAATATTATGTCTCTCAATTTTTTGTTTCTATTTCAACGTAGAAATAATCACATTCGTAAGGCCTCATGGCGTACTCAAGATGGAGTCCTCGGAAGACTTGGCGGATACTCCAAGGCACAAATGCTATCTTTGGCATGTTTATCTCCGGATGCAACCGACATATCTGTAACCTTAGGTACCCCCGGCATCAATATAAGTCGAGGGGTTTAGACCATAGAGATAGATTCATACACATACAATCTTGACGTAGATCAACCTGTACTTTGTACACCATCCACAATCAATACAACAAAGTAAGACGTTTGGGTTTTACCACTTCAAGCGGGCCTGAACCTGGGCAAACATTGTGTCCCTTCTTCGTGGCAAGGCTACCAGCTCGGGACGCCCTACCCGAGATCTGTCGGATTCGACTACGCCAGACGGCAGACAGGCAGATGGGTGACGTTCGCACGCGGGCGACAGAGTAGGTTCCTTGGCAAGCGTGTGAGTTTAATGGAGGTAGGCGGACAGACGGGTGCCGTTTGAATGCGGAAGCAGGTGCGTGCACCGGGAAGCGGCACTGGCGGGGCGCGCTCAATGCCCCCCGCCCTCTCTCTCACACACACACACAAAGAAAGTGGTGTCACTTGTGATCTCTGCATTATACTCCTGGATCGAGCATTCTCGAATAAGGTTCACGGACCGTCAGTTAGTTGCGTTTTGGTTTTGTTGGTCTCGCTTCAGAGTGTGGGCTACAACTACACACGGCGTGTTGTAGGATGACTGGATGAGTCTCGCTGTTTGGGAATTAATCCGGTCAAATCAAATCCCATATATAGGCCATCTCTCTCCTTAAAACACAAGAATTGCTAAGCTAATTACATTCCAAGTTACTGGATAGGCAAGTTCCTCTTATCTGGGAATAAAAACCAATCATGTGCCGTTTTGCTAATGCAGGACAGATAAGACCAAGTTAACTTAGAAAAGAAGTAAAGGGGCTAGGCCAGGAAGCAGCAAAAGGGGCAGAACCTGCTTCGAAGGTAGCAGATGCTCCACTAGGAAAAATGACCAGCACAAATGCTCCACTAGCAATGGTGCTGGTCTTCTCACGCAGGACACACCAAGAATAAAGTACACCAAGTCACCAATTATTGCCATCTATCTCCCTCAGCTCATAACACAACACTAGAAATCTGAGTTGCGTGCACAGAAGTGCATACAAAAGGAGCAAACCGCCTCTTCCCCCTCCCGCCGCAGCACCCCGTACTCATAGTTCACCTCCGCCGCAGATCCGGTGGGTTCATCTTCTCCGGCAACGGATCAGGCGCAACCACCCACCCACTGTCAACCACCTCTCGAGTTACACCTCACCCGTCAGGCCTCGCCATCGTACCATTGCAGTACCACGTGGCTTTGAATCACTGCCGCGAGCGTAGCCGTCGCTCGGATCGAGATGTCGGTGAGCGCGACGATGGGGGTGATGAGGCCCCTCCTCGGCAAGCTCGCCACGCTGGCGGACGATGAGTACAGTAAACTCAAAGGGGTGAGGAAGCAGGCGTCCTTCCTCCAGAAGGAGCTCAGCGCCATTAACGCCGCCCTTGAGAAGATGGAGCTCATGGACGAGCTCGACCCGGTGGCCAGGGACTGGAGGGACCACATCAGGGAGATGTCGTACGACATGGAGAACTGTATCGATGACTTCATGCGCCAGTTTGGAGGTGGTCATGGCAAGCAAGGGTTCCTCAAAAAGACCGCTCGTCGACTCAAGATGTTGGGACAGCGCCACCAGATGGCTGACCGCATGGAGGAGCTCAAGGTTCTTGCACTTGAGGCAAATGAACGACGAATCAGGTACATTTCAGTCATTTCTCAAGAATAATAGTGGATGCCAGAGGCCCCATAGTATATGTCATTTTCGCAACATGTTAAATGTATTACACAGTGAATTATAGGAGCATCGAGAATAACACAATTATGCTATATGTTGTAACTAATATGTACTCCCTCTGTAAACTACTCCTATATAAGATCTTTTAGATCACCACTACTTTTAGTGGTCTAAAAGATTTTATATAGTTTACAGAGGGAGTGTCTTTCTATGAGAGGCAATTTCCTATGCATGGCGGTAGCTACGCACGCATAGTAGCAGCTACACACCCTTTGCCATAAGTGCCTTTTTTCGATATATGAGGTGTCGGGTTTCTTATGGCATTGGCTCAAGTGCATTTTTGGTGTATAGAAATGACTTTTTCTCACTTTTTTTTATCTTTTTTATTTCCTTTTTGACATAAGTGCCTTTTCGTTGTGTAGAAAGGGTCTTTTCTCACTTCTCTCAGTCTTTTTGCCTGCCTTTTTGGCATAATTACCTATTTGCTTGCCTGGGTGGTCCAAAGTGACAATATTTTCGTTATAGAGTTATTTTTCATAGTCCAAAATAATTTACCAAAATAATTAGAGATAAAAATAGGGGCCGTGCGTAGCTACCACTATGTTGGAAGCAATTATCCTAACAGTTCTTGAAGGATTGAAGTGTGACTCCCTCTCTCAACATCTTCTAGGTACTAGATCGGCGAAGGCAATCCTAATTCTAGCTTTATTGGTATTGATCCTCGTTTGTCGGCGATATACGGAGTGGCAGCTGGCCTTGTGGGTATTGATGGCCCAAGGAAAGAGCTTGTCAATTTGTTGACAGATACTGAGGAGAAGCTCAAGGTAGTGTCCATTGTGGGTTTTGGAGGACTGGGTAAAACTACACTTGCCAAACAGGTGTATGATGAGATCGGAGGGCAGTTCAGCTTTACAGCCTTTGTTTCTGTATCCCAAAGGCCTAATATGACAGGGCTTCTCTATCGTATACAACTAAAACTTGGGATGAAAAGGTCTTCTCGGGACTGTGAGGTGCAAGATATCATTGATGACGTTAGCAAATATCTTACACGCAAGAGGTACTATTTATTTCAATAATCCCCCAAATTTTTTTTTCATGAACAAGATATGTTAAATCTGAAACAATCGTTTGATCTGACCATTGATCATTTTAATGCTTGTGGCTTGAATGGCTTGGGAGAATCACAACTGGTTACTCTCACCATATAGAGGCTTTTTGTTACACAGTAGAGGCATAAGTTTCACTTTCTGTTCGTTTGATTGTATCAATATGCAATGTTGCGACAACCAAAGAGACACTACTGACTATATCATCTTGTTTGGCAATGACGCCTAGAATTCAAAAATAAAAACTAGATTCTAGATAATAGGGCTGTTTGACTACCACAAATATTAAAATCATAAATTCCAAGTCGAAATCCAAAAAAATATATTTAAGTATGGCTAAACAAACTCTTTACTATCAGCAAACAAATAAAATGGAATCTGTTCCTCATATATTATTTATAGTGTTTGTACATGGTAAGTGGATTTTAAGTGTCTCGAGGAAGATGTGTTTATATGATATTTCTATTCATGGAAAACTTCTATAATACCTGAAAATGTGGCTCCACAGTGCACGATCAATCCATCTCTTTTATCGAAAATGTCTCCATTTGTGTTTCCAGTTTAAGACACTTCCCAAATGCTGCAAAATCTGTTTTTACCACAGATTCAAAAAAAATAGATGTATGTAAATCAGTGCATAGGCAGCCATGCCTGACAGCCCGGCCTGAAAATGCAGAAGATCTATGTTTCCGGCCGGGCTCGGGCTTGATTTTTGTACCTCGAGCTTTTGGAAGGCCAGCCTGGCCCGACAAATGCCCATGTTTAGGTTTCTGTAGTAATGTTTGAGCCCACAACAGACCTTAAAGATTTGTAACGTTCTAGAAGGTGTGGTCATGCAAAATAAAAATCATGTGATGCTATGCTCAGATGTGTGTTCGGAAGTGGTCGGCCCGCTCGATCCGATAGCCGGGAGCCAGCCGGGGGTTTGGGGGCTGGTGGCTCGGCATGAATAATGGTCGTTTGTCCCTGCTTTTCTTCAAGTGCCAAGTCGTCAATCACCTTAATGCGGGCCTCCTCCATTAAGACGCCACGAGTTCCGGTCTTTCTCTCAGTGATTCTGTTGATTGGCGCATGACGCCACTGAATATCCAGGTCGGGATCGATCCGGTCGTGCGCTCCCTTATCTTCGGTCAATGAAGCTTCATGTGGGTGTGGCGCGAAGCTTCACTTTATTGATGGGACCATGGGACGTGTCTAAATATAGATTTCCATGGCACTGACAGAGGTGGAGGATTTCAAGGTGGTCGCGGCCGGAGGTTTGTAGTGGTGTAGAGGTGCTTTGGTGCCGATGAAGAATGGCGGCACATGTTGTTCCTGTGAGCCTGGTGACGCGTGACTTGTAGTAGTAGCCTCCGCAAGTGGGGGCGGCAGCATTGGAGGACTTTTTTGTTGGTGGTGCTCCATTGAGTACCGAGGCGTGACAGGGTGAAACCCAAGGTCTAGCCTTTATTGGTTGTGCCTGGTAGTGACCTTGTTGAAGCCATTGTTTTGGGAACGCGGTCTTTCTTCATGGTGAAAATCTATGATCTTTGATCGGGCAACGACAATGCTTGTGCATTGTTTCCTTTTTGAAGGTGTTGCTTTTTGAGAACCTTCTTTCTAGTCTGGGTGCTGTCTTTGGTGATGGTTAGAGGGTTGCTACTATGGGTGACTGTTCAACATGGCAGGGTTTTTTTCCCTAGTTTTGTTTTCTTTTTGGCTATGTGCATCCTGGATGTTTTTAGGCATCTTGTTGATGCAGAGGCTAGGTGTAATTGGTATCTACTTGATATTAATATATTCCCCTTTCCAAAAAAAAAGGTGTGGTCATGCAAAATAAAAATCATGCGATGCTATGCTCAGATGTGTGTTGTAACAGAACAGCAAGAGGTTGTAGCTGCACTGTTCAAAAGATGCCAATAAGAAATCGTACTTTTTTTATTTTCTATATTGTGCATAATTTTACATAAGATTTTTCAATATTTTAAACGAACAAACTAATTTAGCGTTAGGAATACCAGGGATTGAATTATTTCCAGAATAGTGAATTTGCTTGAATCCGATTTGCCTTATTTTTGTTGCTCAAGATTGATAGAATATTTGAAGCTTTCAACTGCAACTCATAATCATATCCAACTGTATGCATATAACATGTGGAAACTACTTACAGGTACCTTATTGTAGTTGATGACTTGTGGGACCAGTCATCATGGAATACTATTAGCCGCATCTTTCCAGAAGATGCTAATGGGAGTAGAGTAATAATAACCACACGAGTGGAAAGTGTGGCTTGTGGGGCATGTTGCGACGCCCTGAGTGCATTTACGTAATGAAGCCCTTGACGAGCAAGACTCAAAAAGCGTTGTTTTCTCATAGAGTATATGGATCTGAAGATGACCATCCATCCAGATTTGAAGAAATCTCAGCTAAAATTCTGAAGAAGTGTGGTGGACTCCCACTTGCAATCATTACTATAGCTAGCCTGTTAGCTAGTCGTCCTGAAAGGTTAAGAGATGAGTGGGAGAGCATTAGGAATTCTCTTGGAACTCAGTTTATGTGAATCCGACATTGGAAGGGATGAAGAGCATATTAAACCTTAGCTACATCCATCTTCCTCTTCATCTCCGGGCATGTTTTCTGCAGCTTGGTATATATCCCGAAGACCGTGAGATCAAGAAGGATGATTTGGTTCGACAATGGATAGCTGAAGGGCTTGTCAGTAATTTGCATTGGCAAGATATTGAGGTTGTTGCGGAGAGCTATTTTAATGAGCTTGTCAATAGAAGCCTTATTCAGCCTGAATGTACTGAGTATGGAGAGTTGTTATCATGCAGAGTGCATGATATGATGCTCGATTTGATCCTAAGCAAGTGTGCAGAGCACAATTTTGTCAGAGTTGCATGCAATTCTGAAGACATGGCAAGAGAATATGGCTCGAACTACAAAGTTCGTCGTATATCCATGAACTTTAGTGGTTGTGGTGCAGCAGATGAGGCAGCATCAGGGACCATTTCTTCTAGCCTATCACAAGTTCGGTCATTTGCCTATTTTGGAAGACGCAAGTACATGGGCCCTCCCCTTTTGCATTTTAAGCATCTTAGGGTGCTCTTGTGGGAACTGTTCGAAATGACAATCGATCTCACTGTTATTAGCCAATTGTTCCAACTGAGGTATTTGAAGGTTTCAACTGCTCAACACATTGAACTCCCTACTAAAATGCAAGGGCTTGTGCATTTGGAGACAATACATTTAGGTTGCCGTGTAGGGTTAGAATTCCCATCGGATGTAGTCCAATTGCCCCGCTTATCACACTTGACAGTTCGAACACCGACCAGGCTGCCTAAAGGGATCAGGAACATGAAATCATTGCGTACTTTGGATGGGTTTGAATTGCGGTGGAGCTCGTTGGAGCATATCAAGGGACTCGGTGAGCTGACCAATCTAAGGTGCCTGAGGCTGTCAGAGGGTGGCCTGAGCATTTCTGTGGCAGCAGAGGCTGTTGCTTTGGCGTCCTCCATCGGGATGTTGCATGACCTCAGATACCTCCGAATCAAGGGCAGTTTCTTTGATATGGGCGACACTCTGGAGTCATTATCAGATCCTTTTCGACATATCAAGGTACTTGAGATGGGTGATTGGAGGATGTCTAGAGTTCCCAAATGGATTTGTGGTCTCCAATGCCTCTCCCGGCTAGAGCTAGATGTTGAGACGTGCACTGACGAGTTTCACGCTCTTGGAAAGCTGCCATCTCTTATCCACCTCAGTTTGTGGTTGGAGAGTATCCCTAAAGGTAGCGCTGTCATTTTATCCATGGGATCATTTCCAGTGCTTGAGGACTGTGAATGCCGATCGAAGTATGATGTTACCGCATACCTGGCCTTTGAGGCAGGGGCTATGCCAAAACTACGTAGGCTTCTACTCCAATTTCACAAGCGTCCCTGGGGTGGCGCTGCACCAGTTGGCTTGGAGCACCTACTGAGCCTCGAGCATATCACTGTACATATCAGCTGCGGCTACAAAGAGTCCAAAGAAGAGGTGCGCCGTGAAGTAGAGACTGTGTTCAGGAACTCTACACAGCTGCACCCAAGCCGGCCTTCCTTTACGGTCCGTCCTTATTACGTCCTTTACCGTCCGTCCATGTTACGGTTGAAAGCTGTGACGAGCACTACATGCAGCAATTAGTATTTCAACCAGACGGACACTGTGTAACTTCAGTAATCCTTTCACTATTTTCTTTTAGTTTCACAACATTTTATCTTGTACTCCCAAATGTTTCAACTTTGTACTGACTTTAGTACAAAGTTGTATTAAGATTGAGACATTTATTTTGAAGGGAGGGAGTATGTTTTCTTTTAGAAAAGGAGGATGACCCCCGGCCTCTGCATCTGGGAGATGCATACGGCCACTTTATTAGGTATGTACTAAGTATGTACATAGTGTATGTACTAAGTATAATTTTCGTCCCTTAGGCGGAGTTAGATTTAGTCCTTCAACCTTAAAACCGGACAAGTTGCACCTCTAAATCTTAATACTGGACAAGTTTAGTCCCTCGTTTTGGCTGACCCGGTATCGCTGCTGGTTTTCACTGGTTTTCGTCCATGTGGCAGTATTTCTCTCTCCCACCTGGTCCTATATCTTCTTCCTTCTTCCTATTTCTGTTTGAGCATTTCATCCAACATAGGATGCGCGCCTAACATTGGTGGTCCTGGTAGCCACCACACGTCACCATGGCCGCATCGGGGGCTGCCTAGTGGTCGCTCCAAGCCGCCGCAACAGCCCTCCTGACCCCGAGCACCTCGCCATGGCACAACCCCCGGCTGCCTGCCAACCTATGCCCGCATTGCCGCGGGCCGCACTAGCACGAGACAGGAGCTCGCCGGCAACGCAAGCGACCAAACTGACGTTCGTGCCATTTTGGAGCTCCCCTTCCGGAAACCAGCGTCGCCTGGTCGACGACGAGATACTCAAACTCCGAATGCGTCGAGCTCGGCGGCGTGCATGTACTGATAGACCTGTGGTGTACCTCCTCGACGTTGTCTGCGGAATGCTCGCCGAGGGCCTGGACAACGCGCTCCCGCCACTTCTGACGTGCAGCCACGCGTTCGACGCCGCCAGTGGTGCTTTCCCTCGAGCTCGCGGCGCTCGCATCCGTGACCGCGTTGGGGCAAGGGCCAGGCCGCGGTGTCAAGGAACCCGGGCGTCGAGCTCTAGCACGTTGCTCGGGATGCTTCTATGGCCGATTTGGGTGCGCCCGCGACGACGGCATGGTTCACGCTACTGTATATGCGGCCGGCCCGCCGTTCCACCGCTGTATCCATGCCGTGCACGCCAGCTTTCCAACCGTTGCCACCGTCCCCCCGGGATGCTCTTGTGCGCGACTTGAGTGTTGCTCTGTTCTTGCTGAATGTGCTCCCTCCTCTGCTTTGCTCTGTTCTCACCTCTGCTTTGCTTGATTGCTTCAGTGTCCGGACGGCCGGCTAAATAATCGAGCGAAACGGAGAAGCTTGAGTGTCCGGTCGATCGGCTAACCAATCGAGCGGCATATGTTTTATCTTTTTAGAACAAGGTCACATGGTTTTGCTCTTGATAACGTGGGGAATTGGTCAAAATAATTGTCTCGTTTCATCTGTAGTACGATCCAAAGACTTAACCGAACCAACATGCACGCATATACGATAGATCACATCAACCCAGCGTTAACTCTGGGCCATCACACAAACAACACAATTATGGGCAGCAATAACATAATATGCATCTAGTTTATATATTATCCAATAGCGATTACATGATTGATATAACTCTACTAATGTAACTAAGTAGCACTAGGAACTACGTATGACGTACGTCCTGAACCCCTAAACCCTAGCTGATCGATATTTATTTTTCTCTGTACCTAAGCAAAACGAACTAAAGCGAGAATTTGACTCTGTATCCAGATAAACATATATCTAATCCTGACGAAACCATCTTCGATCCATGCATCCATCCTTTTGCCACTCTAGCTAGGGTGATTCTGCAACACACAAACGCGAAGTCGAAAATAATGTCAGAGGCTAAACATAATACTAGTACGGAAATAATTTAAGCCTGTTGTTCAATGCATATATGAGAAATCAAGATAACCTCAAGGTGATGGTGATGGCGCGGGAGAAGCAGCAGCAGCAGGAGGCGCCGGAGACGTAGCTGGAGGCGTCAGCGGCGGCAATGGTTGGGCTGTCATTGCATCACAAGTTAATCAATCTCCCTCAAAGAAGGATATATAAGAAAACAAAAAACAAAAGACAGCAAGAGTTGGCGCAACTTACTGCCACACGAGAAGATCGTCTGGAAAGGTATCATGGCGCCGCACCTAGCCGGAAGGATGAGCATGCGGATGGGGTCAATGGGCTTGGGGAACAGCTTGCTCATGCCGCCATTGTTGTTCAGGCCGTGGCACAGGCAGATCGGCGCGCTGCTGATGACGGATTTGAGGCCGTCACAGCATGCGCCCGGAGGGGAGAACACGGTGATGTTGGTGAGGTAGTCCATGCACGGTATCATGGCCGTCAACGGCGTCAGGCACTCCTTGGGCGGCGGCGGGCTTGGCGAGCGGGTGGGGAGTGGGATGTGTGGCATGCCGGGGATCTGAGGCAACCCTTGCGACGGCGGTGGACCTGGGAGCGGCCCAAAGAGCGGAGGCAGGCCGGGGATCTGGGGCAGTGGCGGGAAAAGGGAGCGGAATATTGGTGGTAGGCTGGGCATACCGGGGATCTGAGGCAGTGGCAGGCTGGGAAGAGAAGGGGAGCCTCCATCGGCCGTGGTGGTGGCTTTGGCTTCATCTTGGTTTGCAGCGGCGGACCGGAGCCTCGCGTCGGACGGCTGCAGCGTCGCTGCGATGGCCAGCAGGGCAAAGAGCAGGGCGACGGTGTGCTTGGAGAGCACCATCGTGTGCGTGAGGGGAAGGTACGGGCTGGAGAGGAGGATGGGATAGTCGTGGAGAGGATGCCCAACTTACCAACTATATATAGAGCTCCGGCTGGCTGGCAACGTACGTTAGAGATAGAAGAAGTTTGAATATTTGTATACCTATATCTGAATCTAGTCTAGAATCTACTAGAAAAGATTCCTATCTCTAGAAAGAGGACAGCTGGGGTACGTACGTATATGGATGGAAAGCAGTCCCTGGACGTCGTCCATTATGCAGATAGAGTGGGCGTTCAAACAAGCCATTTGCATGAAACGTACGGTTGGTGCATATTGCGTAATTCGATTGGTGAGCTGGCTGCGGTTTACAAGATATCTTCTTTTTTTTTCATTTTTGAACAAGAAGTGAGATTTTATTATAGGAGAAAGCTAAAATCCTGCCGACTGGCAGTTTGCGTCAGATCCGCACGACGTCAGAGTCCTCGGATTTTGATCGCACGGCCCGAACTGTTCGCACCCTTCTCGTCAGGTGACAGCTTCTCGCCCGCAAAAATGCATGCCTCTGGTAGGATTCAAACCGTGCACGCTTCGAACGACTACATGGTCGCCGCCCATCCCGCTAATGCTTCGTTGCTGAAAGTTTTGAACCAAGTGTACTATTTGAGCAGCTATACTAAATGCGAGAGAAAAAGGAAAAAAAAAGTGGATGCTAGTGGGATTTGAGCCTGTGACTTATTAGATGACTTACTAGGATCTCAACCAGTAACATTTTTAATACGAAATTGAGGGAAACATCAGACTAGTTGTTTTATTGAACCGTCTGGCTTTAAAATAGCTATACAATATCAGACTAGTTGTTTTATTAACCGTATAGAAAATATCTTTTCCGCTTTCTTTTCTTTTGTTGAGCTTCTCTAGTCTGTCATTTACGTACATATTACTTGCAGAATTAGGCAAACATACAAACAATTTTATTGGTAATTTGACCCAAGAAAAATCAAGTTGTTGAAAATATGCTCGGGTAACTTCTATGTATATATCACAGTATTTTTACGCACCGCGATCCCGTTAATTTATGTGGAAATACTACGGTAACTTTGACCCGGAAAGAAAAGTTGTTTTGCAACATAAACTATTAACTTCTATGGAAATAATACGATAATTTATAAATCGTAGACCTGATAGTTTACGTACAAACATAATGATTGCTTCGATCCTGGAAAAATGTTGGAAACAATATATCCGGCAACTTGTGTGTAAATAACATAGAATGTCATGCAGTCCCATGAGTCTCACCTCATCAAACGAAAGGCGGCTAGGCTTTCTGCCTCCCGTCGGTAGTGCCGTCAATCTACCACGTCTCCGGTGGCCTTATCGCCATGGGTGCGCTGTGGATCCTGGCGCTTTCTTGGGCGGGAGGGCTCTGTTTTTTGGTGCTTTAAGTTTTGTTAAGGTTTGTGTCCAGCTCAGTAAGACAAGACGGCGGTAGCTTCTTGAAGTTATCGGGCTAGATGTACTATAGTTACCAACATGGTTATTTTGTAATTATCGGGCTAGATGTACTATGGTTACCAGCATGATTTTTTTTGTAGTTATCGGGCTAGATGTACTATAGTTACCAATATGGTTACTATGCAGTTGCCGGGCCAGATGTACTATAGTTATCAACATGGTTCATTTTCGTATTTATCTGGCTCCATGTGGTATTTAGGCACCTGGTAGCTTATGCAAAATAAGATGATAATTTACACGTCACAGACCTGATAACTCATGCACAAACACCGTGATAACTTTGACCCGAGAGAAAAAATTGTTGAAGACACCCCCCGCCCCCCAATAGCTTCTGCATAAATAGCATGATAATTTACACACCACAAATCTGATAACTCACGCACAAACACCGTGATAACTTTGACCAGGAGAAAAGTTGTTGAAGACATCCCGATAGCTTCAAAGATAAATAGCATGATAATTTACACACCATAAACCTGATAACTCATGCGCAAACACCATGATAACTTTACCGGGGGTGGGGGAGGTGTTAACTTACATATAAAAACCACGGTAAGTTTGATCCACGGGTGGTTGGAGGGGAGGAAGTTGTTTGAAACATACCCCCCCCCCCCTCGATAACTCATGTTGTTAAAAATGTACCACGGTAACACATGTGTAAATAGCATGATAATAGACAATCTTCAAACCTCATAACTTACTTAGCCCAACCGTAACTATTTGCATGAAAAAAAGTCATCATCACATATCAATATGGGATCTAGTTTTGAACCCATGGTTTGATCTATTAAACATTTTGAAGTTTCAAAATAAGGAAAACCTAGGATGCCATCAAAACATTTTCTCTCTAATGCATGCATGCATGTGCATGTGAAGATAAGGTTGGAGGAACCATTTCTACGTCTTGGTAGTTTCTGTGTAATCAACATGATAATTTATGCTCAATTGACGTGATAACTTGTGTAGCACACGTGGTAACTTTTTACCTGAAAAAAAAGTCGTCGGAACATGCCAACATGGGATCTAGTTTTGAAGGTCTCATCGCGACGAATCTTTTATTTGAAAACAGTTTTTTAATCGAAGCGATGGTTTGAGCTACAAAACATTTTAAAGTTTCAAAATAAAAAGAATATTTTGCTGACATCATGGAGTTTATTAGTTTGCATGCATGTGACAAACTTTCCGTAGGTGCGGGGGGTGCATGCGCGTTTGATAAACAATGCGTGATTAGTTGGGTTAGGATCGTCCGGATATATTGCTTAAGTTCAGACTGTTCGGAAGTTAGTCCACTCCTTTATTATAATCCTATATTTGAAAACTACTCCTACCTTTCTTTTAAATTTGATGAAACTTTTCGGTTATTGCTCATCAAAACGCAGACGACACAAACCGCACGATGACATTATGACACGGACACATGCCGGAGAATCACAGCCATACATCTCTGAAAAAGATTGGATTGACTTTTTAAAATCAAAAAATCAGGCCAAAATTGAGCAAGCCCACGTTGAATAGTACTTTCTCCATGCTTGAAAGGGTGCAAAGATTAACCAAGTACTCCCTCCGTACCTAAATATAAGTCTTTATAAAGATTTCACTATGGACCACATATGGATGTATCTAAATGCATTTAGAGTGTAGATTCACTCATTTTGCTCTGTATGTAGTTCATAGTGGAATCTCTACAAAGACTTATATTTAGGAACGGAGGGAGTAGGACACAGCTCTTATGGCTTCGCCGGGGTAGCAGTCTGGCCGCGACATGGTGGTGGAGGTGTTGTCAAATATGTATGGCTGCTATCTTCGCTGACTTTGTTTTGCCGATTCCGGTATAGGCTTCCTTTTATGTTTTTCATTATACCTCCCTGTTCATAATAAAATACTCCCTCCGTCCCATAATTTAAGAAGTTTTTTTTATATTAATGTAGTGTCAAAAAACATCTTACATTATGGGACGGAGGGAGTACCATACAAGCTCCTTTTACTACATCCGACCACCTCCCATCTCATCCTTGGTTGCATTTGTCACCAAATCCAATACATGATCGTGCATCAGAAGGTCAGCTTTGTGTGCCAGTAACCACCTAGTAGCATGTCGCTGGTCGATTATGTGAGCACCCATACGTGGGGCCACAACTTCTCAACACATCCCTCTCTCGTAGCTTGCTAAGATGGACCTCTTGGGCAGTGTCCCCACATTCCTCAATGCTCCTAATCATCAACTCCGTTATCAGGAACTACTCCCTCCATTCCTAAATATAAGTCTTTTTAGAGATTTGAATAAGGGACTACATACGGAGCAAAATGAGTAAATCTACACTCTAAATGCATCTAGATACATCTGTATGTAGTTTGTATTGAAATCTCTTGGAAGACATATATTTAGAAACGGAGGGAGTAGATCACTTGGTAGCTCCATGGTGACATAAGTTCCTTCTCAGCAACGCATGATCATGAGAACACCGCCACGGCAACGAATATAGAACGACCCACTCTAATACTCGGCTGACCACCACGATGCCACAGCGCATGGACCCTTCACTATGTCATTGAAACGCCCCGATGAACAATGCTCCCACAAGAATTTCTGGCTCTCCCATTGCCGGTCTACAATGAAAAGACAACCAAATAGTAGTATTTTGCTTCCATAAAAATGAAAAATAATTCCGCTTGTTCCAGAATCATTCGCTCCCATTGACTAGAGAGTTGCTTCCAACCAAGTATTTTGCTTTCATTAAATAGAAAATTATTTTCACTTGTTCTAGAAGCATCAAGCTTTAGCTTCCATCTACTATAGAGTTGCTTCCAACTAAATAGTAATTTTCTTCCATCAAAGGATAAAAATCAGGAGGTGAAACGGGCAATTTGTTCGGATATCTCGACGTTAGATGGAAGATGTATCGATGGTGCACGAGGCGTCTGACAATTGCTTTAGACTTGGCATTTCTGAATTTATTTCAGCCCTTCCGACGATGCGTTCGTTGAGAGCACCAGAGGAGATGTTCTGTCGACTATGAAGACATCTATGACAACTTGGTTAATCTCAAGATGTTACGTCATTTCGGTATCTCAAAGGTGCTCATAGGGTAGGAATTAGGATGTGGCGTATTCATAGAGATGAGTGTATATGCGTTTATATGACGGTTGCGATTGTACTGTGTTAAGAAAAATTGCTTATTAGCATACACATACGTATAACATAAAGTGTTTTCTTGTAGTTTTTGCTTCAATGACACGACGGATCAAGTGATACTAAGACATGGAAGAAATTTTCCAGGTGATTGACTATGATTGTGCTTGGCGTTAAGATTATGTCTCTCTGCACAGAGGGAATTACCAATCCTTTCTCTATTGCTTGCTCAGATCGTCCCTTCGCTTGGCTACATGATTTTATATTTTATAATCTCATAAGTTTTAATTATAAGTATGTATTAACAACTTTTATATGCACAATTAATCAACTTCCTTAAATCAGTAGTGTGGGAATTGTTCTTAGAGATCTTTGTAAAACTTGAGATGTGTTTCAGTGCTGAATCAGAGCCACATAGAGATCTTGTTTTCAAGAGACTCATTGCCTCTTTTCTCCACATGGCAATCGATCGGTTCATATTCGCTCGCTGCACGTAGGTGTATCAAGAAAAAGCACGTGTGGTTTAGGCCTCACATTACCTAGGTTGTATACTTGTCTTACTAGCTAGAAACTTTTTTTTTTGAATAAGCACGAGTGTGTATCTTGTGTTAATAAAAGAAGAGGGATAGAACATAGAACCATGTCCACCAAATTACAACTCGTGCACAAGCCCACGTGACTCCACCATACAAGTGAACTACTCACTACTCACCCGCCTAAACACCTCGACAAATAAACTCTCGAGATCCCCTTGGAGTAGCCCGGCCTCCAGCGAAGATCACCCCTCTCTGCCTATCTTCCCGATTACCCCGTGCACCGACGGAGTAGCTCCATCGAAGACCACCGCATTTTAGTGCTTTCATAATTGCCAGACGACGAGAAATAGCAAAGTGCGCAGGTCCTTCATACCGCGATCTTGTACCATGAGGGATGCACTCCACGGCAGTAGCGTATCATTTCGGTGCTTCCACAATTTCCGAACAACGAGAAGTAGCAAAGTGTGAAGGTCCTTCATAGCGCGATCTTGTACTAGCTAGAACTTAGCCGGCATAATTGGTAAAAGTTTAAACGCAATTTGCCGAACCAAATAGCAACAATTGCTAGGCTATTACTTGATCTTATTGTACAACTGTATTTCCACACATACTTCAGGCATTATTTCTTTCTTGGGAGAAGTAAATATATAAGCCAATTTGACTAGGTTGGAAAACTAAGGAGCAGGTAAAGGAGGAGGAGTTTTCATCGCCAGTAGCATGTCTTGTGAAGACGAGGATTTTTTACACGCTGCCTTGCATTCGGCCATAGTCCAATGGCAGTTGTTATCTGCCAAACAACAGACGCAATCTTCTGGAGTACTGCGACATTTGCTCTTAACGCATAGCCCGTTTGGTAAATCGATCTTCTCGCTATCCATGTCATCTATGATTCGACCTATGGGATAACAAACGAACAACTGTTATGCAAAAGAAAAAAATTAGAGTGAATAAATAACCGCGTGATAGACTAGACAAGGAACAAATGAAAAAGGCCTTAGAACTGGAAAAATTAAGTGTGCATAACCTGATTGGTGTGCTTACATTGAGCTACAGTAGCAGAGCATACGAGATATAGAGACAATAGGGCTAGTGCAAGGATGCGAATCGTGTACGTGTCCATACCCTGGCCGATACAACAGTAGCTAGGCAGGCACGCACTTTGGTTGCCAATGAGAAATATTTACTTGTTGTGGAATATTTTGCTAGCAATCAACACATTACTTGTATATATAGAGAAACTGAGAGAATAGAGATCCGGTGCTATAAGTCGTCCCGATCCCGTGCAGTAAACACCGAGCAATAAATTTGGAATTATTTCATAAATCAAGATTATGTTTCTCCTTTTTAGACAAGTTCCAAAAATTGGTGACAAAAATACAAGCAGGTTAAGAAGTTATTGATTGTCGGAATTATTTCTTATGTTTATATTTCTATATTTCCGAATTGTGATTCTTCAATATTTACTTCCTTGTATGGTACAGTACTACTGTTATTAGCAATAGTATTAGGGAATGGCTAGAAATTAGTCTGAATTTTTCATTCGTGGTCAGTTGATTTCTGAGCCATTGGATGCAAAATCAAAGGTCCGCAGTGCTTCTTCAATCTCCACCCCCTTGAGCCACCGGCCCTCGCTGCCCCGCCCTCCCAGGCCCACCACCGCGCCCCACCCTTAACCCTA
Source organism: Aegilops bicornis (assembly GCA_021605145.1). Classification (NCBI taxonomy): domain Eukaryota; kingdom Viridiplantae; phylum Streptophyta; class Magnoliopsida; order Poales; family Poaceae; genus Aegilops; species Aegilops bicornis. Next base: position 3,505,558 of record JAHIAL010000013.1, read on the forward strand.
AGATAGATACTAGGGTAGCCTCCGGCAAGGACCCCACCCACCCCCTGACCCAAAGTCGGATCAATCGACTAAGGTGTAGCTAAACTAATAGTATTAAGTAGGTCTAGATTTTGAATGAGAGGTAGTATGAATTATATTCAACTGAATGCCCACGAACTGGTCAATGGCGCTTTGAAACAGCTAACTTGACTTCTCCGAAAACTAATACTTCCTCCGTCCGAAAATACTTGTCATCAAAATGAATAAAAGGGGATGTATCTAGATGTATTTTAGTTCTAGATACACCCCTTTTTGTCCATTTTTATGACAAGTTTTTTCGGATTTTATAAGTACCTTTACATTTTGAAACAGAGGGAGTACAAAACAAATTTCTTTGACTTCCTTTTTCCAGGTCCAGATAAAACGGATTCCATGATAAACTGCGAACTCTCACTACAGATCCATTTCTGATGTCGTTTGGTTGTACATATATAAATAAATCCATGCTCCCATTACATTTCACCCAGTAACAAAACTGAAACGCCGAGAAACCTATCCTATCACATAGCCTCGAGGCCATCATTCTGTGGGGGATTCGTTTCGCAGAGCCGGTGCATTTTGCCGCCCCTTCCCAAATTTGTTCGCGACGGCGGGTTCCGACAGCGTGTTCCAGACCTGCCAAACGCGCGAGAAGAGCATCTGTGAGTGGAAGAGCCACACATGGAAGCTTCGACAGACCACGTATACAGAGGGTGTGGTGCTTACCTTCAGTTTGCCTTTCGATCCTCCGCACGCTAACAGGAAGGGGTTGTCGTTCGAAAACGACACCGAGAATATAGCTCCCTGGAAACAACAAAACAGATGGATGAGCAACATAGTACAGCTCCCTGGAACAGAATATAGCTCCACATTGCAGTAATTCTTTCCTTTTACAGATGGACAAGGGGAGTAATTCGGTCAGAATACGTACAAGCTTAGGATTCAGCGACGAGACACACGAAGGCTGGTTGTTCGATAGATCCCAGAGCTTCACCTGTGGTTACAGATAGATATGTTAGCAACTGGTTTGATCATTACCGCAAGTGTTAATAGCTTCTTCAGCGCATAGTTAATAAACGCACCATTTTGTCAGTTGAACCAGTCGCAAAGAACTGCAAAAAAAAGGCAGGGTTAGTAATTGGGTCCATGTGGCTGCATCTCCCTTTATTTAGCACACTATAATGAAAATGTAACATACATTAGGGGTAGATGGGGCGAACGATATGGAAGAAACGGCCTTTTCGTGTGCATGCAGAGTAAAAATCGGCTGTCCGGGATTTGAATTTGATGAAGCTGTCCGAATATCAAACGCTTGAACCATCCCATTTTCAAGACTAACCTGCAAGACCCAGCTGCCACATTATCATACCACCATGTATATAACACATGCAACAAAAAGAAAATCTTAGATACAAGTTTATTCTGAGACTATGACTTAGTATAGCCTTAAATAATTAACTGCAGGGATCCAAAGATGATAACTATAGAATTGCTTCATGAAAGAGAAGAACTCTATTCATCTGGATTTCAATCATACTGTTTCTAATGGAAACTTCACTAAAGGTTCAGAAGAAAGTTGTCTGTCAGAAATTTCCAATTGTACTATAAAATGACAGATAATTGAGTTGAACCGTAAAATACAATGAAATCACTTACCACAAAGGAGTGTTCGTTGTGTGGATCACAAACTAAGCTCTCTACATCTGCTTCGACAGGCCATTTATGACAACATTGCTCAGTGTCTTTCATATCTGTCTGTAAAATGTTACCAATATAAGTTCAGTGGATATAAGCACAAAATATATAAAAATATGCAACAACTTTCTCAACAAGAATGTCAAACAAACACTGAACTGCATCTCAAAATATCTACGGTACCGCAACAGGCCGCTCCACAAGAATGACAAATCAAATTATCCTCTCCTATGAAGGTGAACTCCCAGAACCAAAAGAAGAAGGTAGTGGTAAGCAATATGTTATATAACTAGTATGGTCGCCTTTAATTAGTGGCTACTCATCCAAAACTGGTTAGTATCCACAGCTCAATTACACAAGCGGACGAGATTATTATTTGCTGACATGCTAGAGGTCAGCACACTGATACAATCTGGTCAAGTGACAAGCAACCAGAATACGTAATAAGCAGCAGCAGAAATTTTAGGAGAATAATTCACATGATGGGCAAGGACATCCATTACCATGGCAATTGTTCTATCAAAAGATCCACTGAGAAGAACTTCAGGTGACCTCCAGGCAACTGATTGAACCTACATGTTGGGCAGAAGGAAAATTAACTTGATATGCCATAAGAATCTTTCGGGCCAATACATACATAAGTCAATAAGAAGAATGTACTATCAACCATTACCTTGTCATCATGATGTTGCAATGTGACTAAACATTTACCAGCACTCATGTCCCAAACTTTCACAGTTTTGTCTGCACTTGCACTGGCTAGAGCGTTCCTGAAGTAAAGGAGTCATCAGCAGGGGGCAATAAGTGAAGAGAGAGCAGGGGACGCAATCGCTTGAGCTGAAACCAAAACACACCTCACCACCGTGTTCCATGCAAGACCAAGCACAGAACTTCTATGGCTACCCTTCTTGTATGTTTTTCCCTGCACATGACATGCAGTATGAATAATGAAGCTCAGGTTTTAAGTAAGGAATGAATGATCAACTGCGCACATGCATACGTGAATCATAATATCATGAAAACAAGTACCGACATTTGTTCTACACACATTGTACCCTCATGCAATCAGCATCATTTTGCACCAACATAGTCAATTTGGCAGCTAAAAAGCAACCCAATCTGCACCTTAACTTACTCAACCTACTAGGACCTGTGTAACGTACTAAGCAATGAACAATCGAGATCAATTCAACCTCGTTTCATCTGTCTTCTGTTTAGGTGGAGTTAGCCTGGATCTTAACCACCATTTCAGCACATTAAGGGGGATACAAAGCTAGAAAGCTACACGGGCAACAGACTGGCAACGTTAGGTCAAAGACTCTCGGTCAATCTCAATCTAGCCTAAAGTTTAAAAATTACGAGACCAGATAGCAGATTCCCCCACATGATAACCTGCTGGGGGTGGGAGGGGGTGTGGGGGCGAGATTGTCGAGTGAGACTTTGCAATAGAACAAGAAAAGGAGTCACGAGAATCAATCAAAAACTTCAAAGTAGTTCAACAATGAAATATTAGTAGCATACCTTTTTCCCCTTAGCCTTTTTCTTCTTTTTTGAAACTCCTCCTAGCACAAAATGTGGTTCGACTTCGTCAACCTGTTAAATAAGATCAAAGTCCACAAAACAGTACATAAATTCTTTGAAGCAAAGCAATTCATGGCCATATGAAATAATAGTCTTCTGTGTTTCTGAAAACTTACAACATCCAAGTTCCATACTTCAATTGTAGGATCCATGGTGCCAACAGCTATGAAATTCCCTGCAACACAAGATGAGGAATAGAGTAAAGCCTTAGCATATAGCTTTCTTCTGCAGAAACAATTTGGCACTCTTTACTGGTCAAAACTCAAGCGACACCACAATTTTACCTTTCTGTTCGCCATCCTGACGGTTAAAATCCATCCAAGCCGTGCAGAGTGGAAAATCTGAGAGAGGGACCTCATGGTGCACAAACATATTAGGATCCCCATCTTCCAATTCTTCCACTATACTAACCTGTCATATATAATAAGGCCACTGGTCACACCTTCATGCAGTCCAACCGAAAACAGAGGCTATATGAGCTAGTAACCCCCAGCAAAGAGAGGCATGGAGTAATATATGGAGACTAATATGAACTAAGTATATTCTGCCTTGATCAATCTTACATATTTACTCAATACAACCAGCATTAAGCCCAGAATTCGATTGCTCCACATAAGAGTTTGGTCTTTACATTCTTGTATAAGTATGAAAAAAGGAAGCATGGCATCATTTTTACAAGATGCGATAAGACATTGTTACTTGACACTTGCCTGGAGAGAATTGAATTCATCCTCGTTATGAGCACAAACAATCACTATATCGGTAGGTTTGATAGTCATGTCCTCAATCTCCTCATCGTCGTCCTCGCCATCATCCTAATAAGGCAGTGAAGGGGGGTCATTCACCTCAATCGCGATAGCAAATACTAGCATATTTCTATCATGGCAAGAGAAAGCATACTCACATCGTCGTCGTTCTTGATGATATAGGGGTCCTCCTCGTTGCTTTTGTAGTACAAGTCCCCCAGCCCGGTGCTGAAAAGCTCGAGCCCTGACCACAACACAAGTTACAGCTCAAGTATCAGTCTAGACCTGAACAGACTCAAGGGAGGGGTCAGTCAGGGGAGCGCGAGCGCCTACCATCCTCCTCGTCGTCGTAGGCGTCCATGTTGAGCTCGGCGAGCCCGTCGGAAACGTCGCCGACGGCGGCCGAGCCCGAGCTGCTCTTGGTCCCGAGCGCCTTGGCGGCGGCCTTGGCCTGGGCGACCTCGTCGACCTCCTCGTCCTCGGCGCCGTCGACCTCCATGACGGCGTCGTCGTCCTCGTCCCCGTCCGCGTCGTCGGCGTCGCTCCCGGCCCTGCAAGCAAGCAAGCACCACACTTTCAATCTACTAGTAGAACGCGGCGGCGCGGCGAGGAACGGGGGAAGAGGGGTGCGGGGGCCTACTCTCTGCCGAGGGCGATTTTCTTCATGGCCTCCTCGATCTCCTCCTTGGTGGGCGGCTCCGCCTCGATGGGGACGCTTTTGGCGGCGCCCCTCGGCACCCAGGACATGGCGGAGATCATCGCGGGCGAGCCGGCGAGTAAACGCGGGAGGAGAGGGGTTCTGGCTCTGCCGACGGGGCTGAGCGGCGCGCTCCGGCGGCAGGAGGACGGGGGGTGGGGCGGAGAGGAGAGATGGGGGAGAGTGAGGCCGGCGGCGAGGTTGGTGTGGTGGCGGGAGGAAGGGGGGCGGTGGAATAGGGTGGGGGGAGTGGTCGAGGACGAGGGTTTTGGTCTGCCTCGAGGGCTTCTATTGGGCTGGAATGGGCTGGGCCATGCGGGAGGGCTTGCCTTTGCCTCCATCTCCACCAACATATATATAATCCAGAGATGGTCCAATTCTTTCTAAAAAAAAAAAAAAAGAGAGATGGTCCAATTCTGATAAATTCCCCCCCTATGTGAAACCTCACTTTTAAAATCTCTCCCAGATCCATGGATTCAAAGAAAAGCTCCTACATTACAACCATTTGAAGTCATTAACAAGCTAGAATAGAAAAGTAAATCGATTAAAACCCAAATCCCTGCCTGATCGTCCCCAAATCCATCCTAAACCCGAAACAAATGGCAGATATGAACGACCATGGATGCGGCGACTAACACTGGAGATGGGCCATGTAGTACCTTGCTGTTCACCGCCCGAGTTGTCGCTCAGCCGCCATGCGATCATCCGCACTGCTGCCACCGCGCCGATAGCTGTGGAGCCCAAAGGCCGCAGAGAGAAAGGAGAGGAAGGGTCGAGGCGAACTGGTCGAGGGAGATGAGCGACCTGGTCCGGCTCAACCAGTACCAGCGCCTCGGACGAGCACAATGGCTTGGGCCCACCTGCAGGCGGCTGACTCAGCCCGATCCCTAGCAAATCCCAAGCCACGTGGGAATCCACCGTTTGGATGCGCGCAGAAGGTTAAAAGAGACCGGGTTTAGAAAGGACGGGACACGCATTTCCGGGATTTGGAGGACAGGGTTTGTTTCAGACGAGCTCTACGTCCTCAGGGTTTAAAACAGACTTCACTCCCTGGCGGGAGGAGAAGGCCGAGGCGAGGTGGTCGGCGTTGTTGACGAAGCAGGACGTCAAGCTCGACCTTCTTAGGACCAACGTCGACGCGAAAAAGAGGAACACCGACCTGGCGCTCCTGATGGGAGCAGACATGTCGACGATGGACCCGCAGCCGCAGGTGAAGGCGTGGTACCTGGCGGAGCGCGACCTCATCTTGAACCAGATGCCGGGACCGGCGGTGACCACGCCCACGCCAACGCCGAGCACTGCAACTGCGCCCACGCCAACGACGAGCACTGCAAATGCGCCCACGCCTACGCCGAGCATGGAAGATCCGCCCACGACTACGCCGAGCTCTCCCAAAGAGCATGCCATTTGAGTATTTTCATGTCTATGGTTCCTACCCTTTTGATCCCGAACTTTGGCTATGTTCGATCGCCGACATGTGGCATAATGATCGCCGACCCTGTGTCAGTTTTTTGTAGCGGGAAAGAAAACTTTGATTTTTTATGCGCTTGGGGGGTGAAACCTGGGGGCGCGGCTGGAAATGTGCCTCCCCCCCCCCCCCCCTCCCCCCAAGCCGAAAAATCGCTGGCACAAATGCACGAAGGGCTTCGCCGCGTACGTTGGGGTTCTAAACGGTTGGAGATGCTCTAATATGTCTCGATCTATCACTCATCACAACCGAACCACAAAGGCACATATCAACCTTGTGTTCGCATATATGTGTGGCCCGGAAATGGCCAGATGGATTACAAGCATTTCAATCATGGCCAGAGTATTACATAGCATTGGCCAAAATGGAGCACCAGGTAGAAGCAATACTGCATCTTCACGCAGCAGTCGAGCAGGCCATAGATAAGCTTCTGATTCGCAAGCGGCAAGGGACCTGCGCTACATCTATAAAGCTCTTCTTAATATCACACGGAGGTTAGGTGTGCTGTGTGCTTGGTACAATTAAACTGCCGTGCATTTTGTGTTGAATTTTGGTAAGCTTAACGCCAAGGTTTTTAAGGCGTCGGTATATCATCGCTATATCAACGATTTAACGTTGTGGCGCTCCTCTAGCCTAAGCCGTCAGCCTTCCTGATATGTTGGCTGAACACGCACGTGCAAGAGGAAAAAGGTATGGGGCAGTACGAAAAGCACATGCATAGGAAGGAAAATCAGGGGTAGGAATGACAAGAATGGGGGTTGGAGGGAACCTGGTGAGCTCTGTAGGTCATAGGTGAGAGGTAGGGACTCAAAAGCCAGGGTACTGTGCACTGTGCACTATGCACTACTCACTAGGAGGAAGGACACACTAGTAGAAAAACACACATTCGTCCCGGTTGGTTAGGGTCTTTTGTCCCGGTTCTTGAACCGGGACTAAAGGGTCGTTACTAATGTCCTAGATTTTAGTCCCTGCCTAACACCTAACCGGGACAGATGGGCCTCCACGTGGCCGGTGCGCCGAGCTCAGTAGGAGGCCTTTGGTCCCGGTTGGTGGCACTAACCGGGACCAAAAGGCATCCACGCCAAGATTTCTGTCTGGGATTTTTTTTTGAAAGGGGGCGGGTTGGGGGTTTGGGGGGGTTAATTTAGGTGTTTCATATATTGTGTTAACTAGCTCATTAATAGAGAGAAGTGTCCTCTCTTATGTCCGTATTTCTGGTCGACGCCACGTGCATCATACATAGAGAGGCCCTTGACACGCTAGCTAGTAAGAAAATGAAGGAAACCATTAAGTACGTAAGTTCGTCATGCATACCGAGAGAAGTGATCGATCGACCTCTCCTTCTCCGAGAGATTGGTCGAACAACAAGTTTTCAGATTATCTATCCGACGCCATCGGGCTACATACATATACAATATGTAAGATCTCTTACAATCCCCTAGCATTTGAAATCAACTTCCACATGGTATTCTCCGGCTTTATTGATGACGTGGTCAAGAAAGCATCCCGCCAATTCCTTTTGAATTGCTTTCATGCGATCTTGTGGTAGGAGTTCATTCCGCATCTGCCACGTCTAATTTGAAGAAGGGGGTTAATACATATATATATATGAATGAAACTCAACAGAAATGATGGTGTAATAAAATGAAATTGTGAATATTATTGCTTACACACTTCATATTGTCTTTTAGAGTAGCCCCGCTTATTTTTCAAAGTCGCGTTGTAGATGACCTCGCATTAACGTAGTATCCACAAAGAATCATTCCCTTGTTCCTGCCACAAGCACTTTACGAAATAGAGGTCAATCAAACTGATAATGAAGCATTATAAATGGCATTGATGAAAGTATAGCTATAGAATCAACGGAGATGCTGCGCAACTAGCTAGCTAGTAGTACTTACTTTCGGGTATGTATATCGCAGCTCCTTGACAGTCCCGGAGCTTCTTCGGTGAACTGTTTCCAAACCCTGCAAGACAAAGAAAATAATTATTATTACTTGAGATATCAGGAAATGAACAAAAAGTTGCCGTATGGTGCGATAATGATGGATTGAACTTACTTGTTGAGCATTTTAGTCATGTCCGCATAGGTTTCGGCATCTTTTCGTCTCGAGTCTAAGACGGTTACTAGTCCCCGCTCAAGCTTAATCTCCGTAAGAACATAGTGGAAGCTGCGCATGCATAACTCATCAATTACATTACTATAACCTCGCCGAGTAATAAGGGAAACGGAATATGCACACGACAGTAACACTCACTCGAAGTTGTAAGGAAAGAGTATTAAATCTTTGTTTTGATTTTTTATCAACGATTGTAGCAAGTTGGCCTCGGCCTCTTCGGCGTTCTTTGTAACCAGAAATTCATCTATGATATTTGTGTTAATGAACCCAATATCATACATTTCTTGTTTTCTGCACTCGACGATCTTCAATCTGCATAATATAGTGAGGATAATTAATTATAAATACATGCAATGAAAGAGCTGAGCTATATATAGATACTTAATGACAGAAATAGTACTTACAGACAGTAGCAAAAGACCGTTAATTTATCGAGGGCCTTCGATTGAAGAACTCAAGAACTCCTCAAATGGAACAGCAACAGATCAGTTCCAACGAGGTCGTGTTCCTCTTTAATTCTCGGATACAAAGTATTCGGCCCCCCCAGACTCTCTGCGGGGTTTTCATGTACCAATTATGGAATCTTTGCATCATCGCGGTTAGAGATTTTTATCTTTGACGAGAGGCTTCCCTGTACTAAGATCTCGTGTTCGCCCACCTCCAAGAAATCAAAATGTACATCGTCGGTGTACTCTCTAAGATTGCTATAACGGGCATCGTCCCGGAGCATTAACGATATGTCGCTAGACACATTGAGCGGGGGCACGATTGCTTTGCTTGTTAGCCGAAATGGGCAATTTTTTCCCACCGCTCGTTCTTTTAACTTTGATCAACGACAAGATTTACCGATCGCCTCCGCTTCGAGATATGCCTTTTCAAAGAATGCGCCATAGTTGGTTTTCGGCGGAGACTTTGGTGGTTTCCTCAGGGCATCGATAGTGCCTTTGCTTTCACCGGATCTACCTTCTCCTCCGGAGGTGGATGTCTCTTTGCTTTCAACCTTTCAAAGAAGTCCTTCACTTTGGTCCGCACGATCTTCGCGTTTTCCTCCTTGGTCCTCTCGTACGGTAACTTCTCTAGAGGCTTGAGAGGTGGACCGTATCTGTATTGCCTCCCCGCCTCAGGCATCTTGCTAGACGAGCGCATTTGAGCAGGCAGTTGCGGTATCTTCTTTCGCTTGCTTACGAGGCGGAGGAGAAGGACTACGACGCCACGGAGCAGCCGGCGTGGCGGTCTCTTCCGCCTTCTTTGGCGAGGCGGAGAAGGAGGAGGTCTTGGCTGCTCGGCCACAAGGCCGGCGGAGAAAGGAGGCGGAGTGCCGCCACGCCGGAGAAGGAGGTGAGTGCCACTGATCGTCACTCGCCGAGGAGGAGGAGGAGGAGGCGGAGGCGTCGATTCGGAAGGTTGATGAACTCCTTCCGCCGTGGGCATGGAGTCTTCAGAGCGTAACCCAGCCAGTCTCCCCTTCACCGGTAGGGTGGTCAAGTCGAGGTCCTCAAATCCTCCGTTATTTCGTCCACCGTCACCCTAGCATATCCTTCTCGAATCGGATGATGCGAAAAGTTGCACCGAGTTCGGAAGGTCAAACAGAGCCGACACCGCCTTGACTTTTAAGTTACGCCATTGCGTCATAAGGTGGCAATTTTGAGACTCCGTGATAGCATCCACGGGTAGCTAGCGAAGAGCCGTCAAGACATGCTCCGGTGAAGCAGCCATGGAAGCCACGCCGCTTCTTCGCTGAGATGGCGGGGTAGCCGGGAAGCTTGGCGATTCGTTTGTTGCGATTTGCTTCTCGTTCCTCTATCGCTTGTACCCTTGCATGCAGCGCCTGCGATTCGGTCTGCACTTTCTTCCTCCTCTCCGGCATTTGTAACCGCGCTGCGTCCGAAAACCCAGCCTTCCATGGAGCGAACTGGCGTGCCTCGTGTCCGTCTGTGGTGCTCAGATTCCCGAGGGCCATTGTGAGCTCGTCGTTCTCTGTCTGGAACGAACGTCCCTTCTACTTGGCATCGATATAGTCTTTGAAGCCTCTTGGTGGTATTTTCATTTGCTCGTCCGTCCAAAGGCACTTCCACGATACTGAGGTCCAAGGTTCCGCCAGCCCGAAGAACCAAGTCCGCAATGATGGCGATTCATTGTCTACGGTTCGATCCCTTTATCAAGCGAGATCATTCTCACCTTGGCCCACTTAGGCTGGGCTTTGAGGTAGCCACCGACCCGCAAGCGATGGTGAAGCTTCTTCTTCGCAGCATTTTGCTTGTTTGTCGCCGACATCTTCTTACTCTTTTCCGATGTCTTGTGGGCCACAAATGCGGGCCGATGATCTCGATCTTCTCATATTTGCCGATGAATTCTGGTGTCTCTTCTTTGTCGACAAACCTTTTCAGCTCATTTTTCCACCTCCTGAATAGGTCTGCCATCTTCTTAAGAGCATGAGACTTGATTAATTGCTCTTTAACTGGCTTCTCCGGATCCTCCTCTGGCGGTAGGGTGAAATTTGCCTTCAGCTCAGTCCAAAGATCATCTTTTTGCATATCATTGACATAAGACACCTCAGGGTCTTCGTTCTTAGGCTTATACCATTGGTGGATGCTGATCGGGATCTTGTCCCTAACAAGAACCCTGCACTGAGCAGCAAATGCTTCCTTTGTCTGGATGGGTCCAATCGGTTGACCGTCGCGCGCGATTGCTGTGATCTCAAACCTTTCATCCGAGCACAACTTTTTCTTCGGGCCTCGTCTCTTTACCGAAGTTGTGCTCGATCCGAAGGGCTAGAAAAAAGAAGAAAGATGAGAGTTAATTAATATGTGTACATATACCAAAACAATGAATGCATCAATTAGCTAGTCGGCACAGGCTTAACTAATATATATACCGCTGCGGACTCGGTTCGGTCACCGGAGCCGTCATCACGGTCTCCTTCTTGCACCGTCATTGGGTCATCGGAGTAATCATAATCATGTCTTTCCTCCTCCATTCTTCGATCACCGTAGCCTGCTTCGTCTTCACTCTGTTCTTCCAGACCATCATTGTCGTTAAGATACGACAAGATATCACCTCCGGCTAAGATTATGTCCCCCAACACCTCTTCTGCTTCCTCGTCTCATATGTGCTCCATTGTTTCGCAATTATTACACAAACATGACAATGTATGGATATATTAGTGGCAAACGTGAACCGAGCTTATTCCGGGGTTGGGGTGGCCTCGGCAACGCTTCAAGGGTAGGGGCGCGGCGGGAGGGGTAGGAGACCGACATCATTTTTTTTCTAGGGTTTGGGTGTCCTCGAGAGTTTTGGTCGAGCGAGAGGGGGTGGCCTCGAGAGAGTTTGTCGAGAGGGGCACGGCGGGAGGGGGTAGGAGACCGACATCGTTTTTTCTAGGGTTTGGGTGTCCTCGAGAGTTTTGGTACAAGTTATCACAGTCGAGAGGGGGTAATATCGACAACGACGACATACATACACGGGAAAATAATGTTATCGGGGAGGGGGTATATCGACCCCCCCCCCCCCACGTGTTGAAGTTATCGGGAGGGGGTTATATCGACAACGACGACATACGTACATGGGAAAATAATATTATCGGGGAGGGGGTATATCGACCCCCCCCTTGTGTTGAAGTTATCGAGAGGGGTATATCGACGACGACAGACCTGATAAAACATAACAAAATGAAGAAGAAATAAAGAGGAGAAGAAGAAAGGAATAGAGGAGAACAACGAAGATCGAAGAAAAAAAAGAAGAAAAAAAACAGGAGAAGAAGAAAGGAATAGAGGAGAAGAAGAAAAAATAGAAAAATTCTATTTTTTCTTCTTCTCCTCTATTCCTTTCTTCTTTTCCTCTTCCTTTTCTTCCTCTCCTCTTCTTCTCCTCTTCCTTTTCTTCGTCTCCTCTTCTTCTCCTTTTTCCTCTTCTTATTTTCCTTTTTACGCTCCTTCTTTTTCTTCTTCTTACTTCTTCCTAGCCAGGATATATAAAACTTCTCTAAAAATGTAACTTTTGCATATACAAAACTTTTTCTTCTTCTTCCTTCTTCCTTCTCTTCTTTTTTCCTAAATATATAAAACTTTTTAAAAAATGAAACTAACCTAAAATTTACTAAATCAGAGAACATATATAGATAAAACTTTTCTAAAAATGTAACTTTTGCATATAAACTTTTTCTTCTTCTTCCTTCTTCCTTCTCTTCCTTATTCCTAAATATATAAAACTTTTCTAAATATATAAATCTAACTTTTGCATATATGAACATATATACACAGAGAACATACAAACATATATACATTTTTATAAAAAGCAAAATACAAATCATCATATATATGAACAAAAAACTGAAAAGAAGGCGTATATCATATATACACAATACATATACTCACATATATACATATATATAATCTGAAAAAAGACAAGCATATAATATATGAAAAAACAAGGGAGGGGCGCCTACCGGACCAAGGTGAGAGGAGGGCAGGCGCGGGTTCAAGCGAGGCGCAGGCTGACGGGCGTGGCGCTTCGAGGCCAGGCGGGCGGCGAGGAAGCGAGGTGGCAGCAACGACGAGGCGAAGCGGGCTGCCTTGAGGAAGCGGCGAGCTGCGACGGGTCGAAGCGAGGCTCGGCGGCAAGCGTCGGGCAAGCGTATGCAGCGTCGAAGGGCAGGGCTCGGCGGCAGCGGCGAAAGCAGCGTGGGCATCGGAGCGAAGAACAAGTGAATTTTGGAGAAACTGCTAAGTGTTTGCTTATATAGAAAAGGCTTTGGTCCCGGGTTCGTGGCATCAACCGACCAATGTTACCCTTTAGTCCTGCTGGTTCCACCAACAGGGACCAAAGGTCTCTTTTCAGCAGCCCAAAGGGCGGGAAGCGGCGGCCTTTAGTCCCGGTTGGTAGCACCAACCGGGACTAAAGGGCGGGCATTGGTATCGGTTGGTGCCACGAACCGGTACCAATGCACCCCCTTTAGTCCTGGTTGGTGCTATCAACCGGGACCAAAGGCCCCTATGCGTCGCCGTCTCCGCCAAAGTTTAGTCCCACCTCGCTAGTTGAGAGCTCGAGAGTGGTTTACAAGCCAGCTGCCACCACCTCTCGAGCTCCTCTCAATTGTAGGCTTCAGCCTAACCGTGCTGTTGTGTGCTGTGGGCCCTCTTGGGCCTCTGGGCTGAATCACAGCCCATGGTAGGGTTTCTAGTCGTGTATTCAGAGTGGGGGCCCAGTGGGTAGCACTTTTTTGTTTTTTGTTTTCTTTGATGCTTTATTAATTTTATAATGTTTCTACTTACAACAAAATACTTATTTTTGCTCTTGTTATTTATTTATTAAAGTATATTTTTAATTATATTTCTATTTGGTCACAAAAATTATAAACTTTCTGTTAATGCCATTAGTTTTCAAATTTGAATAGTTAAAATTACTGTGTTTAATATTACTGTGTTTAAAATTCAAAGTTTTTTTCCAGTTTTTTTGTTTAGTTTTTTGCATTATTTATTTTCTTTTGTTTTTTGCTTTATTTTCTAATTCTTTTTGCTTTTAGGTCGACAAAATTATACACTTTCTGTTAGTGCCATTAGTTTTAGAAAAATTATTTTGTTTTTTTGTTTTCTTTGTTGCTTTATTTATTTTATTTTGTTTCTACTTACAACAAAATACTTATTGTTGCTATTTTTATTTATTTTATTAAAGTTTATTTTTAATTATTTTTCTTTTAAGTCACAAAAATTATAAACTTTCTGTTAGTGCCATTAGTTTTCAAATTTGAATAGGTTAAATTTGAATTCTTTGAAATTTGTGTGAATCACAAGTTTGTGATTAACTTTACTAAAAAATGAGCATAGATGCGCCTATAGAGAAAATTCAACCTAAATTCATAATAAATTTCTATGAATTTTAGAGAAATTCAATAAGAATTTAGGTCAAATTCCCTGTATAAGGGCATCTATTTTCACTTTGAGAGAAGCTCAACAAGGCAGAGAGGGAGGGGCTTATAAACCGGTGTGAGCGCCTTCTTGGTTGGCGAGGTGGGACTAAACTCGACCAAGAACGAGGACCAACCTTTAGTCCCGGTTTGTGGCACAAACCGGGACTAATGGTCATGGGCTCGGGGCGAGGCGCATAGGTCCCGGTTCGTGCGTGGAACCGGGACTAAAAGGTCCAGACGAACCGGGACCAATGGCCCACGTGGCTATCCTCTTGAGTGTTCTTGGTGAGAACATAGTTGACAAGGAGCGTACCGGGATTAATGGTATTACGAGGGCGAACCATACGACATTAAAGCATTTCAAATGAACTCTCTGAAAAAGTTGAAAGTTGGCATGGTATCATAATTTCACCCACATAGCATGTGCATGTACAAAAGCGGACAATGGTATCATACAAATGCTGTTACAAAGTTGGCATCGTATCATCATAATAGTTGCGGGAGAAAGTCTTCACTTTTTCTTCGCTTGTGTCATTTGCTTATTCTTGCCAGAACCATGGATAATCTTCATCGTTTATCGGGATGCTTGGGTCAGCCTTGACTTTGAAGGGAGGAATTTCATGAAACTTTTATAATCTTGAGGACATGTACATCTTGCCCTCCACTCCCATGATGTCCCTTTTTCCTGAAAGAACTATGTGGCGCTTTGGCTCATCGTATGATGTATTCGCTTCCTTATCTTTTCTTTTTCTCGGTTTGGTAGACATGTGATGTCTACTACACAACCTTCTTCTTGTAGACGTTGTTGGGCCTGCAAGTGCATAGGTTTGTAGGACAGTAGAAAATTTCCCTCAAGTGGATGACCTAAGGTTTATCAATCCGTAGGAGGTGTAGGATGAAGATGCTCTCTCTCAAACAACCCTGCAACCAAATAACAAAGAGTCTCTTGTGTCCCCAACATACCCAATACAATGTCAAATTGTATAGGTGCACTAGTTCGCGTAAGAGATGGTGATACAAGTACAATATGGATAGTAGATATAGGTATTTGTAATCTGAAATAATAAAAACAGCAAGGTAACAAGTGGTAAAAGTGAGCGTAAGCGGTATTGCAATGATAGGAAACAAGGCCTAGGGTTCATACTTTCACCTGCAAGTTCTCTCAACAATAATAACATAGATAGATCATATAACAATCCCTCAACATGCAACAAAGAGTCACTCCAAAAGCCACTAATAGCGAAGAACAAACGTAGAGATTATGGTAGGGTACGAAACCACCTCAAAGCTATTCTTTGGGATCGATCTATAAAAGAGTTCGTACTAGACGAACACCTTAACACACAAATCAATCACCACCCTAATGTCACCTAGATACTCCATTGTCACCTCAGGTATCCGTGGGCATGATTATACGATATGCATCACACAATCTCATATTCATCCAACCAACACAAGGTACTTCAAAGAGTGCCCCAAAGTTACTACCGGAGAGTCAAGAACGTGTGCCAACCCCTATGCATAGGTTCATGGGTGGAACCCGCAAGTTGGTCACCAAAACATACATCAAGTGGCACATGATATCCCATTGTCACCATAGATAAGCATGACAAGACATACATCAAGTGTTCTCATAAAAGACTCAATCCGATAAGATAACTTCAAAGGGGAAACTCAATTCATCACAAGAGAGTAGAGGGGGGAGAAACATCATAAGATCCAACTAGAATAGCAAAGCTCGGGATACATCAAGATCGTGCCATAGAGCGAACACGAGAGAGAACACGAGAGAGAGAGAGAGAGAGAGAGAGAGAGAGAGAGAGAGAGATCAAACACATAGCTCGGTACATACCCTCAGCCCGAGGGTGAACTACTCCTCCTCGTCATGGAGAGAGAGCGCCGGATGATGAAGATGGCCACCGGTGAGGATCCCCCCCTCGGCGAGTGCCGGAACAGGCTCCCGAGAGGTTTTTGTGGCTACAGAGGCTTGCGGCGCGGAACTCCCGATCTATCTTCTGTTCTCGAAGTTTTACGATACGTAGGTATATATGAGTGCAAAGTACGTCGGTGGAGCTTGAGGCCCACGAGGCCTGGGGCGCGCCCCCATCCTCGCGTGGCCAGCCTCCGTATCTTCCGACGTAGATTCCAAGTCTATCGTGTGGGTTTCCTTCCAAAATAACTTCTCCAGCTTGATTTCGTTCCGTTTCAACTCCGTCGATATTCCTTTTCCTCGAAACACCTAAATAGGCATAAAAATGTAAAAATCTGGATTGGGCCTCCGGTTAATAGGTTAGTCCCAAAAATAATATAAAAGTGGATAATAAAGCCCAATATTGCCCAAAACAGTAGATAATATAGCATGGAGCAATCAAAATTATAGATACGTTGGAGACCTATCAAGCATCCCCAAGCTTAATTCCTGCTCAGTCCTCGAGTAGGTATATTATAAATTAGATAATTTTTGATGTGGAATGCTATTTGGCATAATTTCATTGTAATTCTTCTTAATTGTGATATGAATATTCAGATCCGAAAGATTCAAGACAAAAGTTCATATTGACATAAAAATAATAATACTTCAAGCATACTAACTAAGCAATTATGTCTTCTCAAAATAACATGGCCTAAGAAAGTTCATCCCTACAAAATCATATAGTTTAGTCATGCTCCATTTTCGTCACACAAGAATGCTCTCATCATGCACAACCCCGATGACAAGTCAAGCAATTGTTTCATACTCTAGTAATCTCAAACTTATAAACCTTCAAGCAATACATGAGCGCGAGCCATGGATATAGCACTATGGGTGGAATAGAATATGATGATGGGGATTGTGTGGAGAAGACAAAAGAGAGAAAGTCTCACATTGACGAGGATAATCAGCGGGCCATGGAAATGCCCATCAATTGATGTCAACATGAGGAGTAGGGATTGCCATACAACGGATGCACTAGAGCTATAAATGAATGCTCAACAAAAGTAAACTAGTGGGTGTGCATCCAACTTGCTTGCTCCACGAAGACCTAGGGCATTTGAGGAAGCCCATCGTAGGAATATACAAGCCAAGTTCTATAATGAAAAAGTCCCACTAGTATGAAAAAGACAACTTATGAGACTCGCTATATGAAGAACATGGTGCTACTTTGAAGCACAAGTGTGGAAAAAGAGATAGTAACATCGCCCCTTTTTTTATATATTTATATTTTTTGGGCCTTCTTTTTTTTTCTTTGGCCTTTCTCTTTTTTTTGGGCAATGCTCTATTAAATGATGATCGTCACACTTCTATTTATTTACAACTCAATGATTACAACTCGATACTAGAACATAGTATGACTCTACATGAATGCCTCCGGCGGTGTACCGGGATATGCAATGAATCAAGAGTGACATGTATGAAAGAATTATGAACGGTGGCTTTGCCACAAATACTATGCCAACTACATGATCATGCTATATGACAATGATGAATGTGTCATGAAGAACGGTATGGTGGAAAGTTGCATGGCAATATATCTCGGAATGGCTATGGAAGTGCCATAATAGGTAGGTATGGTGGCTGTTTTGAGGAAGATGTAAGGAGGTTTATGTGTGAAAGAGCGTATCATATCACGGGATTTGGATGCACCGGCGAAGTTTGCACCAACTCTCAATGTGAGAAAAGGGCAATGCACGGTACCGAAGAGGCTAGCAATGATGGAAGGGTGAGAGTGCGTATAATCCATGGACTCAACATTAGTCATAAAGAACTCATATACTTATTGCAAAAATCTACAAGCCATCAAAAACCAAAGCACTACGCCCATGCTCCTAGGGGGATAGATTGGTAGGAAAAGACCATCGTCATTCCTGACCGCCACTCATAAGGAGGACAATCAAATAACACCTCATGTTTCAAATTTGTTACATAACGTTTACCATATGTGCATGCTACGGGACTTGCAAACTTCAACAAAAGCATTTCTCAAATTCACAACTACTCAACTAGCACGACTTTGATATCATTACCTCCATATCTTAAAACAATTATCAAGCATCAAACTTTTCTTAGTATTCAACACACTCATAAGAATTCTTACAAATCTTTTATGCTTAGCATATTAGGATTATTTAAGCAAATTACCATGCTATTTAAGACTCTCAAAATAATCTAAGTGAAGCATGAGAGATCATCTATTTATTCAAAATAAAACTACCACCATGCTCTAAAAGATATAAGTGAAGTACTAGAGCAATAACAAAAACTACTCCGAAAGATATAAGTGAAGATCAATGAGTAGTCGAATAGTTATGCAACTATGTGAAGACTCTCCCATTTAATAATTTCAGATCTTGATACTTTATTCAAACATCAAGCAAAGCTAAAGAAAACTACATTGCAAGGATAGCACAACTCATCTGAAGAAGCAAAAACTTAGGCTCAACCGATACTAACCGATAGTTGTTGAAGAAGAAAGGTGGGATGCCTAAAGGGCATCCCCAAGCTTAGATGCTTGA
The DNA here is from genome assembly GCA_021605145.1 of Aegilops bicornis. Lineage (NCBI taxonomy): Eukaryota > Viridiplantae > Streptophyta > Magnoliopsida > Poales > Poaceae > Aegilops > Aegilops bicornis. The sequence continues at coordinate 3,524,282 of JAHIAL010000013.1, forward strand.
GACTTCTTGAAATATTATCTTGGGGTGCCTTGGGCATCCCCAAGCTTGAGCTTTTGTGTCTCCTTAATTCCTCTCATATCATGGTTTCTCTTTTTATCAAAAGCTTCATTCACAACAAACTCAACAAGAACTCGTGAGATAGGTTAGTATAAACCAATGCAAAACCTTATCATTTTCTACTGTAACAAATCACTAACATTATTATTCAGCATTGCATACTAAATGCCTCTGCATATTTAATACTCCTATCCTTAAATAGAATCATTAAACAAGCAAACATATGCAAACATAACAGCAACCTGCCAAAACAGTACAGTCTGTAAAGAATGCAAGAGTATCAATACTTCCCTGACTCCAAAAATTATGAACTAAAATTCCCACTGTAATAAATTTATCAGAGCTCAATATGCAAAAATATTCAACATTATACCACTCTCTGACTTTTCTAGGGAATTTTTGCAACAAGCGGTAAACTTTCTGTTTTCAAACAGCAATATGTATAGTAACAAAATAAGCATGGCAAAGGCTATCCTTGACATTTTTATTGGAACTAAAAGATGCAAAACATTATTATAAATAACAGCAAGCAAATTCTAACAAAATAAAATGACGCTCCAAGCAAAACACATATCATGTGGTGAATAAAAATATAGCTCCAAGTAAAGTTACCGATGAACAAAGGCGAAAGAGGGATGCCTTCCGGGCATCCCCAAGCTTAGGCTCTTGGTTGTCCTTGAATATTACCTTGGGGTGCCTTTGGGAATCCCCAAGATTAGGCTCTTGCCACTCCTTATTCCATAGTCCATCAAATCTTTACCCAAAACTTGAAAACTTCACAACACAAAACTTAACAGAAAACTCGTGAGCTCCGTTAGCGAAAGAAAACAAAAGACCACTTCAAGGTACTCTAATGAACTCATTCTTTATTTTTATTGGTGTTAAAACTACTTTATTCCAACTTCTCTATGGATTATAAACTATTTTACTAGCCATAGATTTATCAAAATAAGCAAACAACACATAGAAAACAGAATCTGTCAAAAACAGAACAGTCTGTAGTAATCTGTAACTAACGCAAACTTCTGGAACTCCAAGAATTCTAAAATAATTTGGTGGACCTGAGGAATTTGTCTAGTAATCATCTGCAAAAAGAATCAACTAAATAGCACTCTCCAGTAAAAAGTTGAAGCTAATCTCGTGAGTGCTAAAGTTTCTGTTTTTTACAGCATGATCATAAAGACTTCACCCAAGTCTTCCCAAAGGTTCTACTTGGCACAAACACTAATTAAAACATAAAACAACATCTAAACAGAAGCTAAATGGATTATTTATTCCTAACAGAACCAAAAAAGCAAGAAACTAAAATAAAATTGGGTTGCCTCCCAACAAGCGCTAACGTTTAACGCCCCTAGCTAGGCATGATGATTTCAATGATGCTCACATAAAAGATAAGAATTGAAACATAAAGAGAGCATCATGTAGAATATGACTAGCACATTTAAGTCTAACCCACTTCCTATGCATAGGGATTTTGTGAGCAAACAACTTATGGGAACAATAATCAACTAGCATAGGAGGGTAACACAAGCATAGCTTCAAGATTTTCAACACATAGAGAGGAAACTTGACATTATTGCAATTCCTACAAGAATATATTCCTCCCTCATAATAATTTTCAGTAGCATCATGAATGAATCCACAATATAACCAGCACCTAAAGCATTCTTTTCATGATCTACAAGCATAGAAAATTTACTACTCTCCACATAAGCAAAATTCTTCTCATGAACAATAGTGGAGCAAACTCAACAAAATAACTATCATGTGATTGAAAATTAAGATCAAGATGACAAGTTTCATGGTTATCATTATTCTTTAAAGCATACATGTCATCACAATAATCATCATAGATAGGAGGCATGCTTTCATCATAGTAATTTTGCTCATCAAAGCTTGGGGGACAAAAAATATCATCTTCATCAAACATAGCTTCCCCAAGCTTGTGGCTTTGCATATCATTAGCATCATGGATATTCAAGGAATTCATACTAACAACATTGCAATCATGCTCATCATTCAAATATTTAGTGCCAAACATTTTAATGCATTCTTCTTCTAACACTTTGGCACAATTTTCCTTCCCATCATACTCACGAAAGATATTAAAAAGATGAAGCGTATGAGGTAAACTCAATTCCATTTTTCTTGTAGTTTTCTTTTATAAACTAAACTAGTGATAAAACAAGAAACAAAAAGATTCGATTGCAAGATCTAAAGATATACCTTCAAGCACTCACCTCCCAAACGCGGCGCCAGAAAAAGAGCTTGATGTCTACTACACAACCTTCTTCTTGTAGACGTTGTTGGGCCCGCAAGTGCACAGGGTTTGTAGGACAAGTATAAATTTCCTCAAGTGGATGACCTAAGGTTTATCAATCCGTAGGGGCGTGGGATGAAGATGGTCTCTCTCAAACAACCCCTGCAACCAAATAACAAAGAGTCTCTTGTGTCCCCAACACACCCAATACAATGGTAAATTGTATAGGTGCACTAGTTCGCGTAAGAGATGGTGATACAAGTGCAATATGGATAGTAGATATAGGTATTTGTAATCTGAAATAATAAAAACAGCAAGGTAACAAGTGGTAAAAGTGAGCGTAAACGGTATTGCAAATGATAGGAAACAAGGCCTAGGGTTCATACTTTCACTGGTGCAAGTTCTCTCAACAATAATAACATAGATAGATCATATAACAATCCCTCAACATGCAACAAAGAGTCACTCCAAAGCCACTAATAGCGAGAAGAACAAACGTAGAGATTATGGTAGATGCGAAACCACCTCAAAGCTATTCTTTCGGATCGATCTATAAAAGAGTTCGTACTAGAATAACACCTTAAGACACAAATCAATCAAAACCCTAATGTCACCTAGATACTCCATTGTCACCTCAAGTATCCGTGGGCATGATTATGCGATATGCATCACACAATCTCAGATTCATCCAACCAACACAAAGTACTTCAAAGAGTGCCCCAAAGCTACTACCGGAGAGTCAAGAACGTGTGCCAACCCTATGCATAGGTTCATGGGTGGAACCATAAGTTGGTCACCAAAACATACATCAAGTGGCACATGATATCTCATTGTCACCACAGATAAGCACGGCAAGACATACATCAAGTGTTCTCATAAAAGACTCAATCCGATAAGATAACTTCAAAAGGGGAAACTCAATTCATCACAAGAGAGTAGAGGGGGAGAAACATCATAAGATTCAACTAGAATAGCAAAGCTCGGGATACATCAAGATCGTGCCATAGAGGGAACACGAGAGAGAGAGATCAAACACATAGCTCATGGTACATACCCTCAGCCCCGAGGGTGAACTACTCCCTCCCTGCGTCATGGAGAGCGCCAGGATGATGAAGATGGGCACGGTGAGGATCCCCCTCCCGTGAGTGCTTGGGAATGGGCTCCCCGAGAGGTTTTTGTGGCCGCAGAGGCTTGCGTGGCGTGAAACTCCCGATCTATCTTCTGCTCGGAAGTTTTACGATACGTGAGGTATATATGGGTGCAAAGTACGTCGGTGGAGCTTGGGGCCCACGAGGCGGTGGGCGCGCCCTAGGGGGTGGGCGCCCCCCACCCTCGTGGCCAGCTCCGTATCTTGACGTAGAGTCCAAGTCTATCCGTGGGTTTCCTTCCAAAATTAACTTCTCTAGTTGATTTCGTTCCGTTTCGACTCCGTCGATATTCCTTTTCCTCGAACACCTAAATAGGCATAAAACAAATAAAAATTTGGGCCTCCGGTTAATAGGTTAGTCCCAAAAATAATATAAAAGTGGATAATAAAGCGCAATATTGGCCAAAACAGTAGATAATATAGCATGGAGCAATCAAAAATTATAGATACGTTGGAGACGTATCAACATGTCCTTCACATAGATAACCTGTGCCACATCATTGGCTAGGACGAACGGTTCGTCAGTGTACCCAAGATTTTTCAGATCCACTGTTGTCATTCCGTCTTGTGGGTCTAGTTGTACCCCGCCTCCCAGATTGACCCATTTGCACTTAAACAAAGGGACCTTAAAATCATGTCCATAGTCAAGTTCCCATATGTCCACTATGTAACCATAATATGTGTCCTTTCCCTCTCGGTTCTCGCATCAAAGCGGACACCGCTGTTTTGGTTGGTGCTCTTTTGATCTTGTTCAATCGTGTAAAATGTATTCCCATTTAGCTCAGATCCTTTGTAAATCAATACAGTCAAAGATGGTCCCCTGGACAACAACTACAGACTCATCACAAAACAGTCTTGTCACCTCTGAGGCGTGTTTCCAACCAAGCTTCTTGAAAGTCCCGATGTGTTCACATGTAGTCCGATTAATCGCACTACTCCGGTGTTTGGAGCGCAGATCGTTCTTGTGTTCATCGACATACGGGGTCACCAAGGTATAGTTCTATAGAACTGTAGTGTGCTTTAGACCAAGAATATCCGTCCTGCATATTATTGTGTCCCCTCCAAGCGAGCCTTTTTCGATCAGTCTCCCCTCATATCGCGATTTAGGAGACCCTATCTTCTTAAGGCCGTGGAATGAAGTCAACACAAAACCCAATGACATCCTCTGCTTGATGGCCCATGGAGAGGCTTCCTTCCGCCTAGCAGCGATTTACATATTTCTTTAGGACTCCATGAACGTCTCAAAGGGGAACATATTGTGTAGAAATACGGGCCCCGTAATGACAATCTCGTCGACTAGATGAACTAGGGCGTGCGTCGTGATATTGAAGAAGGATGGTGGGAACACCAGCTCAAAAGCTGACAAGACATTGCGCCACATCACTCCTTAGCCTTGGTACGATTTGCAGATTGATCATCTTCTGAGATATTGCATTGAGGAATACACATAGCTTCACAATGGCTAATCGAACATTTTCCGGTAGAAGCCCCCTCAATGCAACCGGAAGCAGTTGCGTCATAATCACGTGGCAGTCATGAGACTTTAGGTTCGAACTTTTTCTCGCATATTTATTATTCCCTTTATATTCGACGAGAAGCGGTGGGACCTTCATCTTGAAAGCAGCATTCAAAGAAGATTTCTTTCTCTTCTTTCATAAGAGCATAGCCGGTAGGACCTCATACCGCTTCGGAGGCATGCCGCCTTTTCGTTAAGCGTTGCAGGTCCTCCGTGCCTCGGTGTATCTTTTGTCTTCCATACACGCCCAAGAAGCCTAGCAGGTGTTCACGCAAAGGTTCTTCATCACATGCATCACGTCGATTGAAGAAGCGGACCTCTAGGTCTTTCTGATGGGTAGGTCCCAAAATATAGATTTCTTCTTCCACATGGGTGCGTGTCCCTCAGCGTCATTTGGAACAGCTAGTCCGGGACCCTTTCCAAAGATACGTGTAAATCATTGACCATAGCAAATGCGTGATCACCGATGCGCATGGCGGGCTTCTTCCGGTGATCTGCCTCGCTTTTGAAATGCTTGCCTTTCTTTCGACATTGATGGTTGGTCAAGAAATCGACGATGGCCTGTACACATTCTTCCCGCATTTGTCCAGTATATACTTTCAAAGTGTCATCTAAACAAAGTGTGTGCATGCGTGGTATCCCTTGTTTGTCTGTCACGAAAGGTTACCGAGAGTGGGCCAATAGTTGATGGTCACGTAACAACATAACGCCTTTAGGTCAAATTCCTCCTGCTTGTGCTCATCCCACGTACGTACACCGTTTCCATTCCACCGCTGTAAAAGTTCTTCAACTAACGGCCTTAGGTACACATCAATGTCGTTGTCGGGTTGCTTAGGGCCTTGGATGAGAACTGGCATCATAATGAACTTCCGCTTCATGCACATCCAAGGAGGAAGGTTATACATACATAGAGTCACGGGCAGTCTTTGTGATTGCTGCTCTGCTTCCCGAAAGGATTAATGACATCCGCGCTTAAAGAAAACCATACGTTCCTTGGGACACTTGCAAACTCATCCCAAACTTTCTCTTGATTTTTCTCCACCGCGACCCGTCGATGGGTGCTCTCAACTTCTCGTCTTTCTTACGGTCCTCACTATGCCATCGCATCAACTTGGCATGCTCTCCGTTTACGAGCAGACGTTTCAACCGTGGTATTATAGGAGCATACCACATCACCTTCGCAGAACCCTCTTCCGGGGCTCGCCGTCAACATCACCGAGGTCATCTCGTCCGATCTTATACTGTAATGCACCGCATACCGGCATGCGTTCAGATCCTTATGCGCGACCGCGTAGAGGATGCAGTCATTAGGGCATGCATGTATCTTACGCACCTCCAATCCTAGAGGGCATACGACCTTCTTTGTCAGCGTATGTACTTGTCGGGCAATTCGTTATCCTTTGGAAGCTTCTTCTTCAATATTTTCAAGAGCTTCTCAAATCCTTTATAAGGCACAAGATTCTCTGCCTTCCACTGCAGCAATTCCAAAGACGGTGCACCGAGCTTTGTGTTGCCATCTTCGCAATTGGGGTACAACCCTTTTTGTGATCCTCTAACATGCGATCGAACTTCAGCTTCTCCTTTTGACTTTCGCATTGCGTCCTTGCATCGAAAATGACCCGCGGAGATCATCATCGCCGGGCACATCGTCTCGTTCCTCTTGATCTTCAAAGTATTTTCCCCTTTGCAGCATCACCGTATTCGGGGCACATAGTTGTCATCGTCCTCTTCTTCTTCTTCATTGCCTTCCATCATAACCCCTATTTCTCCATGCCTCGTCCAAACATTATTGTGTGGCATGAAACCATTGTAAAGCAGGTGGGTGTGAAGGATTTTCGGTCGAGTAAGACTTCAGATTCCCACATTTAGGGCATGGACAACACATAAAACCATTCTCGCTTGTTTGCCTCAGCCATTTCGAGAAAAATCATGCACGCCTTAATGTACTCTTGAGGTGTGTCTCACACCGTACATCCATTGCCAGTTCATCTGCGTGCATTATATATAATTAAGTGTGTCAAAAACCATTACAAAACATCATGAATAGATAATTAAGTGACCAAATTAATAGAAGTTCATCATCACATTAAAACCAAAGTACATACATAGTTCTCATCTAACAACATAAAGCTCTCCGGAGCATCTAAATTAATTAAACCATACATTGAAACTATGTAAAACATTTCAATGCGAAAACAAATGCGATCATAATCGCAACCAAGGGAACAATTGATCCAACGACATAATGATACCAAGCCTCGGTATGAATGGCACATTTTCTAATCTTTCTAATCTTCAAGCGCATTGCATACATCTTGATCTTGTGATCATCGACGATATCCGCAACATGCAACTCCAATATCATCTTCTCCTCCTCAATTTTTTTTTATTTTTTCCTTCAAGAAATTGTTTTCTTCTTCAACTAAATTTAACCTCTCTCGACAATAGGGTCGGTTGGAATTTCCTTCACATACCTCCTAGATAAATAAAATCTATGTCACGTTGGTACGGCATAATTTTCATAAACAATAAATGAAGCAATAGTTATAAAGATAATATATACCACATCCGAATCATAGACAGACTGAGGGCCGACGGGCGGATACCAAAACCATCGTGACCGTATAATAACAAGCAATAAAATAGTAAGAAAATTAGACAAGTATGTATCTAAAGCAAGAATTTTTTTCTTTCGTAAAGAAGATAAGAACAAGAGGCTCACCACAGTGGTGCCAAGTACGATCGGCGACTTGAGGCGATCGGCAACAGTGAAGATTTGGGGGACGGGCGTGACGGGCCACTAATATAAACCTAGACAAATCTCGGAAAAATAGAGTTCGGAGGTCGTGCTTCGAGAGGAGAAAGCTTAACTAGTGTGGCTCGGTCATTTCATCGAACACCTCATGTGCGTAGGAGGTGAGCTAGAGCACCACAAAGCCCTCCCCTCCCCGGCCAGAGAAAAACAGAGCAGTTGAGTGCTGCTGCTTTCATGAGCGAGGGTATATATAAACACCTCAATGGTCCCGGTTCGTGGCACTAACCGGGACTAAACAACCTGTTGTCGGTTCAAGCCACCAACCTAACCAATGATGGTGGGCGAGAGTTGCAGACCCATTGGTCCCGGTTCGTCCCACCAACCGGGACCAAAAGGTCCAGACGAACCGGGACCAATGGACTGTTGGAAATATGCCCTAGAGGCAATAATAAATTAGTTATTATTATATTTCCTTGTTCATGATAATCGTTTATTATCCATGCTATAATTGTATTGATAGGAAACTCAAATACATGTGTGGGTACATAGACAACACCATGTCCCTAGTAAGCCTCTAGTTGACTAGCTCGTTGATCAATAGATGGTTACGGTTTCACGACCATGGACATTGGATGTCGTTGATAACGGGATCACATCATTAGGAGAATGATTTGATGGACAAGACCCAATCCTAAGCCTAGCACAAAGATCGTAGTTCAGTATGTCAAGCTTTTCTAATGTCAAGTATCATTTCCTTAGACCATGAGATTGTGCAACTCCCGGATACCGTAGGAATGCTTTGGGTGTACCAAACGTCACAACGAATCGGGTGGCTATAAAGGTGCATTACAGGTATCTCCGAAAGTGTCTGTTGGGTTGGTACGAATCGAGACTGGATTTGTCACTCCGTGTAAACGGAGAGGTATCTCTGGCCCACTCGGTAGGACATCATCATAATGTGCACAATGTGATCAAGGAGTTGATCACGGGATGATGTGTTACGGAACGAGTAAAGAGACTTCTGCCAAGCGAGATTGAACAAGGTATCGGTATACCAGATCAAATCTCGGGCAAGTACAATACCGCTAGACAAAGGGAATTGTATACGGGATCGATTGAGTCCTTGACATCGTGGTTCATCCGATGAGATCATCGTGGAACATGTGGAGCCAACATGGGTATCCAGATCCCGTTGTTGGTTATTGACCGGAGAACGCCCTGGTCATGTCGCATGTCTCCCGAACCCGTAGGGTCTACACACTTAAGGTTCGGTGGCCTAGGGTTATAAAGGAAGCTTGTATGTGGTTACCGAATGTTGTTGAGTCCGGATGAGATTCCTGGACGTCACGAGGAGTTCCTAATGGTCGGAGGTAAAGATTTATATATGGGAAGTTCTGTTTTGGTAACCGGAAAAGTTTGAGGCGATATCGGTAATGTCTTGGGACCACCGGGAGGTCCCGGGGTCCACCAAGTGGGGCCACCAGCCCCAGAAGGCTTCGTGGGCCAACAGTGGGAGGGGACCAGCCCCGAGGAGGGCTGGTGTCCCCCCCACAAGGGTCCCAAGGCGCAAGGATAAGTGCGAGGGCAAACCCTAGTCCGGATGGGCCCTAAGGCCCATCTAGTGGCGCCTCCTCTCCCTCCCTCTTGGCCGCCTCCCTTGATCCCATCTAGGCTGCCGCCCCTCTAGGGGTGGGAACCCTAGAGGCGCACCTCCTCCCCTTCCCTCATATATATAGAGGCCTAGGGCTGCCCAAAAACACATGAGAACCTCTCCTCTCGTTGGTGCAGCCTGCATCTCTTCTTTCTCCCTCTCCTGTGGTGCTTGGCGAAGCCACCTGCAAGATTGCCACGCTCCTCCATCACCACCACGCCGTTGTGCTGCTGTTGGATGGAGTCTTCCTCAACCTCTCCCTCTCTCCTTGCTGGATCAAGGCGTGGGAGGCGTCACTTGTCTGTCACGTGTGTTGAGCAGCGGAGGTGCGTCCGTTCGAGACTAGGATCTCCGGTGATTTGGATCACTGACAGTCACGACTCCTTCAACCCCGTTCTCATGAACGCTTCCGCTTAGCGATCTACAAGGGTATGTAGATGCACTCTCCTTCCCTCGTTGCTAGTTTCTCCATAGATAGATCTTGGTGACACGAGGAAAATTTTGAATTTCGCCACGTTCCCCAACAAAGGGTATCGAGAGCCGGGTTTATTGCGTAGATTCTTTGCACGAGTAGAACACAAAGTAGTTGTGGGCGTTGATGTTGTTCAATATGCTCACCGTTACTAGTCCAATCTTGTTTCGACGGTATTGTGGGATGAAGCGGCCGGACCGACCTTTACACGTACTCTTACGTGAGACGAGTTCCACTGAATTCCATCGACATGCACTTGGTGCATAAGGTGGCTAGCGGGTGCCGGTCTCTCCCACTTTAGTCGGAGCGGATTCGATGAAAAGGGTCCTTATGAAGGGTAAATAGCAATTGGCATATCACGTTGTGGTTTTGCGTAGGTAAGAAGCGTTCTTGGTAGAAACCCATAGCAGCCACGTAAAACATGCAAACAACAATTAGAGGGCGTCTAACTTGTTTTTGCAGGGTATGCTATGTGATGTGATATGGCCAAGAAGAATGTGATGAATGATATGTGATGTATGAGATTGATCATGTTCTTGTAATAGGATTCACGACTTGCATGTCGATGAGTATGACAACCGGCAGGAGCCATAGGAGTTGTCTTTATTTATTGTATGACCTGCGTGTCATTAAACAACGCCATGTAATTACTTTACTTTATTGCTAACCGGTAGCCATAGTAGTAGAAGTAATAGTTGGCGAGACAACTTCATGAAGACACGATGATGGAGATCATGATGATGGAGATCATGGTGTCATGCGGTGACGATGATGATCATGGAGCCCGAAGATGGAGATCAATGGAGCTATATGATATTGGCCATATCATGTCACTACTATATAATTGCATGTGATGTTTATTATGTTTATGCATCTTGTTTACTTAGAACGACGGTAGTAAATAAGATGATCCCTTACAACATTTTCAAGAAGTGTTCTCCCCTAACTGCACCGTTGCTACAGGTTAAAACTTCTAAGCACCACGTGATGATCGGGTGTGATGGATTCTTACGTTCACATACAACGGGTGTTCGAGCCTAGCATGTCTGAGACATGGCCTTGAAACACACGCAATACACTTAGGGTTAACTTGACGAGCCTAGCATGTACGCATATGGCCTCGGAACACGGAGACCGAAAGGTCGAGCATGAGTCGTATGGTAGATACGATCAACATGAAGATGTTCACCGATGATGACTAGTCCGTCTCACGTGATGATCGGACACGGCCTAGTTGACTCGGATCATGGAATCACTTAGCTGACCGGAGGGATGTCTATCACGAGTGGGAGTTCATAAGATGAACTTAATTATCTTGAACATAGTCAAAAGACCTTTTTGCAAATTATGTAAATGGCTTCGGCGCTTTAGTTCCACTTTGTTTAGATATGTTCCTAGAGAAAATATAGTTGAAAGTTGAAAGTAAGCGATTATGCGGACCGAGAAAGCTTATGTCCTTAATGCACGCTTCGGTGTCTTTGAACCCCAAGCGTGCCTGCATGGATGTTGCGAACATCGGACATACACGTTTTGATAACTACGTGATAGTTCGGTTAAGCGGTTTAGAGTTGAGGCACGAAAGACGTTTTCGAAATGTCGCGGAACATATGAGATGTTTCAAGGGCTGAAATTAGGATTTCGGGGCTCGTGCCCGTCGCCAAGAGGTATGAGACCTCCGGCGATTTTCTTAGCCTACAAACTAAGGGAGAAAAGCTCAATCGTTGAGCTTGTGCTCAGATTGTCTGAGTACAACAATCACTTGAATCGAGTGGGAGTTAGTCTTCCGGATGAGATAGTGATGTTTCTCCAAAGTCATTGCCACCAAGTCGCTAGAGCTTCGTGATGAACTATTACATATCAAGGATAGAGATGATGATCCTTGAGGTATTCGCGTTGTTTGACATCAGAAAGTAAAAATCAAGAAGGAGCATCAATTGTTGATGGTTGGTGAAACCACTAGTTTCAAGAAGGGCAAAGGGCAAGAAGGGACACTTCATGAAACGGCAAATCGATTCTTTGCTCGATTGAAGAAACCCAAGGTTGAACCCAAACCGAGACTAAGTGCTTACGCAATAAGGGGAACAGCCTTTGGAGCGTAATTACCCTAGATACTTGGTAGATAAGAAGGTGGCCGGTCGATAGAAGTATATTGGATATACATTATGTTAATGTGTACTTTACTAGTACTCCTAGTAGCACCGAGGTATTAGATACCGGTTCGGTTGCTAAGTGTTAGTAACTTCGAAACAAAAGCTACGGAATAAACGGAGACTAACTAAAGGTGAGCTGACGATACGTGTTGGAAGTGTTTCCAAGGTTGATATGATCAAGCATCGCACGCTCCCTCTAGCATCGAGATTGGTGTTAAACCTAAAATAATTGTTATTTGGTGCTTGCGTTGAGCATAGACATGATTGGATTATGTGCATACTTGTCTGATTATTCATTTAAGGAGAATAATGGTTACTCTGTTAATTTGAATAATACCTTCAATGGTCTAGCACCTAAAAGGAATGGTTTATTGAATCTCAATCGTAGTGATACACATTTTCATGCCAAAAGATATAAGATAGTAATGATAGTACCATGTACTTGTGGCACGCCATGTAAGTCATATTGGTATAAAAGCATGAAGGAGCTCCATGTTGATGGATCTTTGGACTCACTCGTTTTTGAAAAGTTTGAGACATGCAAACCATGTCTATTGGTGTATATGCATGAAGAAACTCCATGCAGATGGATCGTTTGGACTCACTTGATTTTGAATCACTTGATATGCAAATCATACCACATGGGCAAGATGACTGAAAAGCCTCGGTTTCAGTAAGATGGAACAAGGTAGCAACTTTGTTGGAAGTAACACATTTTGATGTGTGCGGTCCAATGAAGTCTTTGAGGCATGCAAATGAATATCGTTATGTTACGACTTCACAGATGATTCGAGTAGATGTTGAGTATATTTACTTGATGAAACACAAGTCTGAATTATTGAATGGTTCAAGTAATTTCAGTGTGAAGTTTAAGATCTTACGTGACAAGAGGATAGAATGTCTATGATATGATCATAGAAATGAATATCTGAGTTACGAGTTTTGGCACACAATTAAGACATTGTGCAAATTGTTTTCACAATTAATACCGCCTGGAACACCATAGTGTGATGGTGTGTCCGAACATCATAGTTGCACTCTATTGGATATGGTGCGTACCATGATATCTCTTATCGAATTACCACTATCGTTCATGGGTTAGGCATTAGAGACAACCGCACTCACTTTAATCTGACACCACGTATTTCCGTTGAGATGACATCGTATGATCTATGGTTTAGAGAAACCTAAGCTGTCATTTCTTTAAGGTTTGGGGCTGCGACGCTTATGTGAAAAAAAAAATTCAGGTTGATAAGCTCTAACCCAAAGCGGATAAAATGCATCTTCATAGGACACCCAAAACAGATGGGTATACCTCCTAATTCAGATCCGGAAGCAATAGGGATTGTTTCTTGAATCGGGTCCTTTCTCGAAAAAAAATTCGTCTCGAAAAGTTGAGTGGGAGGATGGTGGAGACTTGATGAGGTTATTGAACCATCACTTCAACTAGTGTGTAGCAGGCACGTGAAGTTGTTCGTGGCACCTACACCAATTGAAGTAGAAGCTTATGATAGTGATCATGAAGTTTCGGATCAAGTCAGCGGCGTACCTCGTGGGGTGACAAGGATGCGTACTACTTGAGTGGTACGCAATCACATCTTGAAGAAGGTCATGTTGCTAGACAACAATGAACCTACGAGCTATGGAGAAGCAATGGTGGGCCCAAATTCCGACAAATGGTTAGAAGCCATGAAATCCGAGATAGGATCCATGTATCGAACAAAGCATGGACTTTGGTGGACTTGCCGATGATCGGCAAGCCATTGAATGAATGGATCTTTAAGAAGAAGGCGGGCGTGGACGGTAATGTCACCGTCTGTGAAGCTCGACTTGTGGCGAAGAGTTTTCACAAGTTCAAGGAGTTGACTACGATGAGATTTTCTCATCCGTAGCGATGCTTAAGTCCGTCGGAATCATGTTAGCATTAGCTGCATTTATGAAATCTGGCGGATGGATGTCAAGGCGAGTTTCCTTACCGGTTACGTAAGGAAAGGTTGTATGTGATACAATCGGAAAAGTTTTATTGATCCTAAGGATGCTAAAAGGTATGCTAGCTCCAAATGATCCTTCTAAGGACCGGAGTAAGCATCTCGGAGTTGGAATGTGCGCTTTGATGAGATGATCAAAAGATTTTGGGTTTATACAAAGTTTATGAGAAACTTGTATTTCCAAAGAAGTGAGTGGGAGCACTATAGAATTTCGATGAGTATATGTTATTGACATATTGATGATCGTAAATGATGTAGAATTTCTAGAAAGCATATAGGGTTATTTGAAAGGTGTTTTTAATAGAAAACCTGGATTAAGCTACTTGAACATTGAGCATCAAGATCTATGAGGATAGATCAAAAGCGGCTTAATGGTACTTTCAAATGAGCACATACCTTGACATAATCTTGAAGGTGTTCAAGATGGATCGATCAAAGAAGGAGTTCTTGCACGAGTTGTAAGGTATGAAGTTAAGACTTAAAAGCTCGACCACGGCGAGCAGAGAGAAAGGACGAAGGTCGTCCCTATGCCTTAGGCGTAGGCTCTACAAAGTATGCTATCTTTGTGTACCGCACCGGAAGTGTGCCTTGCCATGAGTCGGTCAAGGGGTACAAGAATGATCCGGAATGGATCATTGGACAATGATCAATAATTGTCCTTGGAGTAAATAAAGACATGTTTCTCGATTATGGAGGTAATAAAGAGTTCGGCGTAAGGGGTTACGTCGATGCAAAGCTTTAACACCTATCCGAGTGACTACGAGTAGCAAACGGATACGTATAGTGGAGCAACCATTTGGAATAGATCCAAGTGGAGCGTGGAAGCAGCGTTTATAATATGACCTAGAAATTTGCAAAGCACACACGGATCTGAAAGGTTCGTAGACCGTTGACTAAAACCTCTCTCACAAGCAAAACATGATCAAACACGAGAACTCGTTGAGTCTTAATCACATGATGATGTGAACTAGTTTACGTACACTAGTAAACTCTTTGGATGTTGGTCACATGGCGATGTGACCTATCGATGTTAATCACATGACGATGTGAACTAGATTATTGACTCTAGTGCAAGTGGGAGACTGTTGGAAATATGCCCTAGAGGCAATAATAAATTAGTTATTATTATATTTCCTTGTTCATGATAATCGTTTATTATCCATGCTATAATTGTATTGATAGGAAACTCAAATACATGTGTGGGTACATAGACAACACCATGTCCCTAGTAAGCCTCTAGTTGACTAGCTCGTTGATCAATAGATGGTTACGGTTTCGACCATGGACATTGGATGTCGTTGATAACGGGATCACATCATTAGGAGAATGATGTGATGGACAAGACCCAATCCTAAGCCTAGCACAAAGATCGTAGTTCGTAGGGTCAAGCTTTTCTAATGTCAAGTATCATTTCCTTAGACCATGAGATTGTGCAACTCCGGATACCGTAGGAATGCTTTGGGTGTACCAAAGCGTCCTGGCAACGTGGGTGGCTATAAAGGTGCATTACGGTATCTCCGAAAGTGTCATTGGGTTGGCACGAATCGAGTCTCGATTTGTCACTCCGTGTAAACGGAGAGGTATCTCTGGGCCCACTCGGTAGGACATCATCATAATGTGCACAATGTGATCAAGGAGTTGATCACGGGATGATGTGTTACGAAACGAGTAAAGAGACTTGCCGGCAACGAGATTGAACAAGGTATCGGTATACCGACGATCGAATCTCGGGCAAGTACAATACCACTAGACAAAGGGAATTGTATACGGGATCGATTGAGTCCTTGACATCGTGGTTCATCCGATGAGATCATCGTGGAACATGTGGGAGCCAACATGGGTATCGAGATCCCGGTTGGTTATTGACCGGAGAACGCCTCATTATGTTCAATATGTCTCCCGAACCCGTAGGGTCTACACATAAGGTTGATGGACGCTAGGGTTATAAAGGAAGCTTGTATGTGGTTAGCGAATGTTGTTGAGTCCGGATGAGATCCCGGACGTCACGAGGAGTTCGGAATGGTCCGAGGTAAAGATTTATATATGGGAAGTTCTTTTGGTAACCGGAAAAGTTTGAGGCGATATCGGTAATGTCAGGGACCACCGGAGGGTCCCGAGGTCCACCAAGTGGGGCCACCTGCCCGAGAAGGCTGCGTGGGCCAAGTGTGGGAGGACCAGCCCCTAGGAGGGCTGGTGCGCCCCACAAGGCCCAAGCGCAAGGATAAGTGGGAGGGGGCAAACCCTAGTCCAGATGGGCCCTAAGGCCCATCTAGTGGGCGCCTCCCTCTCCCTCCCCTCTTTGGCCGCCTCCCCTTGATCCCATCTAGGGCTGCCGCCCCTCTAGGGGTGGGAACCCTAGAGGGGGCGCACCCTCCTCCCCTTCCCTATATATATAGAGGCCTAGGGCTGCCCAAAACACATGAGAACCTCTCCTCTCGTTGGTGCAGCCACATCTCTTCTTTCTCCTCCTCTCTGTGGTGCTTGGCGAAGCCACTGCAAGATTGCCACGCTCCTCCATCACCACCACGCCGTTGTGCTGCTGTTGGATGGAGTCTTCCTCAACCTCTCCCTCTCTCCTTGCCGGATCAAGGCGTGGGAGACGCCACCGGGCTGTGCGTGTGTTGAGCAGCGGAGGTGCCGTCTGCTCGGCACTAGGATAGGATCTCCGGTGATTTGGATCACGGCGAGTACGACTCCTTCAACCCCGTTCTCATGAACGCTTCCGCTTAGCGATCTACAAGGGTATGTAGATGCACTCTCCTTCCCTCGTTGCTAGTTTCTCCATAGATAGATCTTGGTGACACGTAGGAAAATTTTGAATTTCTGCTACGTTCCCCAACATGGACCATGTGGCCCGGCCGGCCCCCTGGGCTCACGAACCGGGACCAATGCCCCCATGGGTCCCGGTTGGGTGAACTCGACTAATGGGTGACACTGAACCAAAGCCCTCTTTTCTACTAGTGACAGTAGAGAGAAAAGACATCGGCCCTGTTTGGATACTCTAACCAAGGTTAGAGTTAGAGTTAGTTTCTAACTCTAGACTAACCTGAACTAACTCTAACCAAGATGGTTGTTTGGATCTGAGGTTAGATTGACAATAAATGCATTTTTTCTCACTTTTTAGCCGGATTTGGTGTGGCCTCGAATCATAAAAGGTTGACGAACAACAAATACTCACTTCACATCGCTCTTGAAGAAGCCTAGGCGCAATCAGTGAAGACTCCACGAATAAGTGAAGCCTAGCCGCAACGAGGGCCCCCGGTCGAGTGGCTTAACGGCGACGGGGGCGCAAGAGACGATGTCGTGCCTCGAGTGGCTGAACGAGGAGGGATGTCGCGGCGCCAGAAGGAGCGGGATGGGGCGCGGAAGCGGTGGCGGGATGTGGGCAAGGCGGCGCGGGCGGGAGCTCATGGGAGCGGCGGCGAAGTGAGGTGGCGGGATTAGGCGATGGGGCGGGGCAATTGGGCGGTCAGTCTGCAGGAGGATGAGGTACGGGTGCAGGAGAGGGTATTTTTTAATGGGACCAACCACATCTAACTCCAATTAGCACCTCCCCACCGGGTTGGATTTTTTTGCCAGGTTAGAGCAACTAACTGCTATCTAACTCCACATGTTTGGATCCTCTAGGGTTAGTTTAGCCTGAACTAACCAACTCTAACTCTAACTGCAGCATCCAAATAGGGCGATCGTGCATTGTGCAAGCACACTGTGCAGGCACACTCCAGGCAGAGAAGTAGGTCCATGGTCTGGACTTTGCTAGTACATCTTATTTTCTTTTAGTTCTACTCCTTTTGTTCCAAAATAGATGATCCAATTTTATACTAAAGTTAGTACAAAGCTGGGTCATCTATTTTAAAACGGAGGGAGTATGAGTCTAGGATTCTCTGCATCAGCTTTCTCTGAGTTCTATGAGTCTAGCATTATCTGCATCTACTTTCTGTGTGTTTGCAATGGATATACTAGTTAGGTTGTGTGTGTGATTTAAGTTGCTAGTGATTATGAGTTAAATTGGAGGCCATTCACTACTAGGAAAAGGCCTACTAGCGGCGCACCAGTTTTGCCTACTAATGTCGCACTACTGGTACGCCACTAGTATATTTTACTAATGGCGCACCAGTAAATGGTGCACCACATAGAAGTGCGCCATTAGTAATATTTTTTAAAAAAAAAATTCAAAATTGTTTTATAATTTTTTTAAAAAAAATATTCAATTTTTTTTATTTTTTTCGTTTTTTTCTTAATCTCGGGTCACTAATGGCGCACTACTGGTGCGCCACTAGTATTTTTTACTAATGGCGCACCACATAGAAGTGCGCCATTAGTAATATTTTTTTTTTCAATTTTTTTTCAAATTTGTTTTATAGTTTTTTTAAAAAAAATAATTTTTTTTAATTTTTTTTGTTTTTTTCTTAATCTCGGGCCACTATGGCTTAATTTTGGGTCAATATGCTTAATCTCATGTCAAATTGCACTCCGTAGTCAAACTTCCCGAACGGTCACCCATCCTCACACTACTCCAGCCTAAGCACGCTTAACTTTAGACTTCTATCCAAACCCAGCACCAGCTCACTTCACAGGCACTTGTTGATATATCTAGCATATGAATCCTATTAAACCTAGTTGATGTTTAGGACTTTGTTCATGTTCATGAGTGTGATGAAATTTTGAAAAAATATTTCAAACTTCCGTTCATATTACGTATCATATTTTGAAAAAAAAATCCCAAAAAAATCGAAACTATTTTTTTTCTGTTACTAGTGGTGCACCTAGCAAACGGTGCGCCACTAGTAAGTTTGAATTTTTTTGCCTCCAGATCTTAAAAGCCCCGTAACTTTTTTTCTGTTAGGTTTTTGAGGATTTTTAAAATGTTTAACGGGGTTCCCCCGGTTAAATTCGGATGTAAGTTTTCGATTAGATGATTTTTCATATAGAAAACTTTTTAATCCGAGTTCGTATGCAAAAGTTATGCCCATTTTACAAATTCCCGAGAGATTTTGCAAATAAAGTCGAAATTCATATTTGTAAATTTTCTCAACAACTACACCACATATCACATGGGAAACTTATTTTCTTTTATTTTTTTGACATTTTCATCATTTTCTTTTATTTTTTTTAAAACTGAAAAGGCGGTCCACGTGGGGTGCATTCGGGGGAATTTTTGGGCCAAGTTAGTAATGGCGCACCGTGGGAGTGGTGTGCCATTAAACTAGTAATGGCGCACCACTCCCACAAAGGCGCCATTACTAGTTTTGAGAAAAATAAAAAAATTGAAAAAAAGTTTGAAAAAAATTTACTAGTGGCGCACGGTGGATGTGGTGCGCCATTACTAGTTTTGAAAAAAAATAAAAAGAAATTGACAAAAAATGAAAAAAAATTACTAATGGCGCATCGTGGATGTGGTGCGCCATTACTAGTTTAACTAGTAATGGCGCACTATCCCTGGTGCGCCATTACTAGTTTTGAAAAAAAATAAAAAAAATATGTTACTAATGGCGCACGAGCACATTGTGCGCCATTAATATATACTAGTGGCGCACCACATGTCTGGTGCGCCATTAGTGTCCATTTCATCTATAGCCTTTTTCCTAGTAGTGATTCTAAGTCAGTGTTGTCATATAATTGTCTGTCATACTAATTTGTAATTTGTTTATGATGTCGCCACGCCATACGCCATAAACGTTTTAATGTTATGAAGGGGTAGGTGCCACAAAACTCATTACGCATTATAAACCTTGCTAAACGCTTTGCTTACATTTTTTTTATCCGATAGCCAGTTTTGGTACCTAGAAATTTTAGTGATTTTGTTGGTGTAATATGATTCACACAAAAATAGTGTTAAATTTCCATGTCTGGTGATCCGTAGGAGGCTAGAGATGGGTTGAGCCGCCGGCAATGAAGGAAAGCACAACATGGACGTGGGGACTGAGCAGCGCTAAGGTTGAGAGATTGTGAATGGAACCGCAATAAGCCCGCAACAGATTTGTTTCATTGATAAATCAGAATAGAAAATTATGTACTCCGTATCAAGATTCATATTTGAAAGTTCATTCAGACTATATTAGTCCTATATATAGTTATAAATGATGTATTATTTGGGGAAACATTGATTAAAAAAAATTGAACACCATGTGGAACACATGCATGCCTTGTATTTTGGGAGGGCAAGAGTACACCTTTGAGTCTTTAATCAACCGTACATGGGATATAGAGCCATTACACTCACAAATACTTCCTCCGTTTCCAAAATAAGTGTTGTAAATTTGTTTAGATATGGATGTATATATCGAGATGTAAAACTGAAAATTAAATCTACATACATCCATATTTAAATAAATCTAACGGAGGGAGTATCTACCAAATACTCCTATATAAGTAGACAAATAAATGATGCATTGCGCGCATGCATGCATGCATTTTAAAAGGGCCGGTGGCAGTGGCGGGGGAAAATATCTGGTACTCCCATCCTTGGGGTACTCCCGGTGCTTCAAGTTCAAAAACAATTCTTAAATATTTTCAACAATTTTGCAAAAAATGGGAATGTTTGCAAGGAATGTGACTACAACCCTTAGAAAATTTCAGGTCCAAACTCGAAATATACATTGAGAAACAAAAATGTGAAATCCAGATGTGAATAGTATCAATGTTGATTTTGTCTTTTTCTTACACTATTCATGCCAGATTTCACATTTTTGTTTCTTGATGTACATTCCGAGTTTGGACCTGAAATTTTTAGGGGTTGTAGTTACATTTTTTGAGAACATTCACCATTTTTTCCCGGAATTTTTTGAAATATTTCTGAATGTTATTATAAACTTGGAGCACCGGTGGTACCCCAAGATGGGAGTACCTGATACTTTCCCGCGGTGGCGGTTGCATCGATCGAAAGGGCCTGCACGTACGCTGACATGCATGTTCCACTACTAGAAGGGTAGCGATAGTGATGGCAGTGGTGGTTGCATCGCAAGGGCTTGCACGCTGACATATTCCACTAGGAGGGCAGCGATAGTGATGAGCTCACCGCCGCTGCCAAGCTGCTTGGCATGAGAATACGCGCTGCACCGGTGGCCTGCGTAGCATAGTATCTCGATCCACACCTGGGCGATGAGCTCCGGCATCACTGCAGCAGAAGGCATGCCTGGCATCCCGTTGTGGATCAGCTCTGCGGCAAGCCTACATCCGCGGTGCAATGTAAGGTCCAACCGATAGGCCTTTTGCCTGTCTTGTGCATCACCCAGACTAGTGTCAAACGGGATGATATCAGACAGGTTCGGCTTGGGCTTATTCTCCAGAATAGTGTCAAACGGCATATTAGACAGTCCCGCCTCCTCCTCCGCCTCCTCCCTGTAGTACCTACCGCAGCAGCAAGTTGGCCAGATCCTCAGCTGAGCTGCACACTATACCAACCAACTCATAGCAGGAATTAGCATACATCCCACGGTCAACAGCGGCAGGCAGCATGTAGGGTCGTGAGGCAAGGAGGAAGAGCATGTAATTGGAGAGCGCCTCCACCGCCTCGACGAGATCAACCAGCTCCTGCTGCTGCCTCTGTGCGTCGGCATTTGCTTGCTCCAGCTTCTCTTTCTTGTACCAAAAGAGATACTCCCTCCGTCCCATAATGTAAGGATGGTCTGCTCCAAGGACCTTTTGGGGTCCAAGCTCCATTCCAGTTCCTCATACAGCCCCTTGCTCTTCAGGGCCGCCAGACCCCTTGAGTTAGCCATGTGATCTTCATCTGTTGGAAGGACGCTGCGACTCAACACATGGCTGACCAGCAGCTGCTTGATGAATGCCGAGACGGGGATGGAGGAGCAGTATGCCAGCGTATTCCACGGGTCCTCAAATCCCATCCATCTCGCCATTTTGCTGATTCGGCTCACCCTACTACCAACGCACAACTGAAGCAAGTTGTGCTGCCCCATGGAGCCCGACCAGTACCTTCCTCTCCATTCTGCTGCATGCACAAACCGGCGGACAGATGTAATCCCACGACCAAGCAAGATCCTCATATCTCTTTCTTCCTCTCCTGCCCTAGTGAAATCCTTCCTCGGCTCTAGCAGGAACGAACTTGTCCAGCTCGACAACATTGCCTTAATACTTGACATGACCTCCAAAACAAGAGCCCCAATAAGCAGGACATAACTGATGATGATGATGATCACCCAGAAGTGAAAGATAAAACAACAACAATGCCACGGCCGTGCCGGGCAACGAGATGACACGGACGCAAAGGCCACACCAACTGTGCACCACCCCAGTCTTTGTAAACAAGACATCGTGCATCAAGGAGAGTTGCATCTCAACCACCTCCGCCAAAGCATGCTCATCTACATCATGAAACCGCAACTCTTCATCCCGCAGCATGCTCATAAGGAATTTCTTAGGAACAGCCAGGAAGAGGTGAGCATCCAACAGGTAATCTTCCTTATCCGGGCAACTTTTGGACGGTATGGTCCGGTAATGGGATCCCGAGGCGTAAAATAGAGGTTGATAGTTGCCGCCCTGGCCCTGGCCCTGGCCCTGCTCTGAGGTACTACCAGCGCACTTGAGTGCCCACACTCTCTCTCCATACTTGGCAACACCAACCACAAACATCAACATGGTGGCTGCCCGGAGGACGAGCCCGCTGGTAAGGATGGAAGACGCATAGACGGCATATGTAGCTGCAGCCACCTGCACGGCAAGAGTCTGCAGGTGGCGCAGCCACAGCTTGTTGTCTTCGATGCTGTAGGCGGTGATGTTATCTTGCCCACCCAGGTGCAGAAGGAGGAAAGGCGCCCAAAACGCCACCAGCTCATGCTCCGGCGATCTGCTCATCACAGAGATGTGTCCCAGCACGTAGATTGCCGTAGCATCGGCCATTATGTACGCTGACCACACAAAGGCCCTTAGCACGCCGGAGTCGATGCGCCATGATGAGGAGCATGATCTGGAGGGAGAAGCTGAGCAGCACCAGCACCTGGATGCCCCATTCTTTCCATAGATGCAGTACTTGCCCTGCCCCTGCCATCGGTGTCCCGTCTGGAATGGATGGATTCATGGAGTAAGAGTTACGGGCAAAACCAGAGAGACAAGTGCTACAATAGTACTAGTCTAGCTATGTTAACAGCCTGTGTGCCCACAGTCACAAACTGAGAGATATAGCAAAATATAACTTTTATCATGGTTGGCGATTTTAGGAGCCGTTGAATCAAGTCAATCTAACGGTGAAAATAAAATAAGTACTAGGAAGTACTAAAAAAAGTACTGAAAATAATGATTTACCAGTAATAAAATATTAATTTATTTGATTTAGCTGTGTGCTTGATCAAACCGATAGAAATAATTTTAGTGGGATCGAGTACTGACAAGTACTCGCCAATCAACGGAGAAGCGTCCATGCATGGTAGCTCAAGCTAAACAAAGAAACTAGCAAGTGGCGCTGCCCTAGAGGATAGGTGCTAGTTAAGTTATTCTCTTTAAAATGAATTCTTATATAGGGCAAGGATTCACTGGTGAAAAGAGTTCTTACATATGGCCGATGTGAACAATGCTAAATCGATTGTACAGCAGGAATAGGAACTAATGAGTGGTAAAAAATAAATCAAAGGCTATATATACCTATCACTATAGATTATGAAAGGGGTGTGTACGACGCAAATGGTTATATATAGAGTACTCCCTCTGTAAACTAATATAAGAGCGTTTAGATTACTAAAATAGTGATCTAAACGCTCTTATATTAGTTTACGGAGGGAGTAACTGCTCACTCGAACTTTACATGCATATATGTTCAAACGTCTATGACTTTCACGAGCTGCACCTATAGGTGTGTTTGCTGTATTGTTCCATTAGTTCATTTTCATGTAAAAGCATGTACATTCTTGGCAAAAAAGAAAGAAGCTGTGCATGGTCTGAGATATATACTAGTATTTCATTGTCCCTCCGAAATGAGCAAGAAATGAGCAATATTATACTACAGCTGAAAGTAGGGTCGAATTATTGAAACTCTATCGGGTGAGTGTTGAGGCTTCCAATTAATGTTCATTCTTGCTATGTTTGTCTATGTGAGTCAGTATACAGTTGCTCTCTCTGTTTTCCCCAAAGTGCAGGGGAGAGGGCGGCCATGACAGTAGTAATAAGCAAAGCTTACCTTGCGCCAAGGAGGGAGGAGGGGTTGCTTCAGTCGTCGTCACCGTCCTTGGACGCCCAAATCTGAAGAGAAGAGGAGGAACGAACAGGGCGTCGGCGTCAGTCAGGCAGGCAGCCTCCTGGATTCGCGCAGGGGACTCCGCGGAAATGCCAGCGCCGAGGAGGGATTCATCACCTAATACCAGCGAGCCAATCCGGTTGTCCGAGGGACCGACTGCGCACGCACGCACACATCGGGATTAGTCAGAGGCGTGGGCGGGAGAGGCGAATGCAGATGCGCGTAGGGGGAGGTGCTTGCTTACTGAGCGGGAGCGGGGCGATGTGGATGGCGTCGACTCGAGCTTGGATGTGGAGGAGTAGACGCAGGTGACGAGGAGAAGCCGGCGACAAGGCCGATGCCCACGGTGCTCCTCTCCCCTCCTCTACTTCCTCTACAGGGAGTGCCTCTGCTCTGCTCCTCTGCTCCTTTATCTTTTTCGTTTTTGGGACAGAATCTCGGTTCCTTCACTTTGGACCATGCATGTATGTACCTTTGTTTTCACATCATCTGGGGTCTAAAACATGAACCGACACTCCGCACCTTTTTGTTAGAATCAAACACTCCCTCAGTTTTTTTTTCTAATATGTGACGTTTAGGACCAAAAAAAATAGTTCATTTTGAACTAAAATTGTTGTTGTCATAAACGTCGTATATTTAAAAAGGGAGGTAGTAGTAAATAAAAAGCAGATCCTAGATATCCTCAAAGCTCAACAAGATATGCCAAATTCGCTGTCAAAGGATGCCTTAGGGCAATGTACAATGGTTGATAATGCTCTCTTATCTTAGTGTTGCCACGTAATTTAGATATAGCAAAAAAAGAGGTGTACAATGGGTTATATCTTAGTCTTACCACTAGTACTAGAAATTCCTAAATTTATGGTGAGAGTATTGTTGCTAAGAGATCATCTACTACTAACTAGTAGAATGCACGTGCGTTGGTACGGGCTTCTGAAATAATTTTCTAAACTTACATATAGATAATGCATGTTAAATTTCACAGGTAGAGACAATATAACATGGTCACGATTGCATAATAGTTGAGTCCAATTCACTTGTAATGTAAACTGATAACAAAATGACAAATTGACCATGTACATATAAAGCGATGGTCCAACAAAAAATCTATTATAAATTATTAAGATCTACTTGATGCACTTAAGAAATTCTCGCATAATATCAAAAAAGTTGTCTTTAGCTTCTTTCGCACGATGTTTGAGCAAATATAATAAAAATAGCTTCCATACGTTTGAGCAAGTTAATAAATGATTAAAGTAGAACGCTTGTGCGTTGCTACAGGCTACAATGTACATAAATGAGTCAACAATGATTAAGTCCGTCTTCAAAGTCGAAGCTCATTACTGTTCATATGTCCGGGTGTGTTCGAGTATCAAATGGGCATCCAACGGACTCCCTAACATCCAACCGTTTGGATAGCACGGGCTACCCAGTTCGAGCCCATGTGTGTGTGTGTGTCGGGGAGGGAGGGAGGATGTGGTTGTTCGGACTGTCCGTCATGTTATCTCCAACACGTTGTCCAACACAAAAACCGCACCGCACGATGCATCCTTCCTTTTCATGTCGGACATTCCCCTTCCCGCTCGGTTTCTCGCCATAGTGGGATATTTCTCGCTGGAGACCCCTTCTTTAAAATCGGATGACGCCCACCTCACTTTTGCCATGGCACAATCTCTTCACATCATACTTCCCATGGACAACCAGGAAGGAGTGCCCCACCAACCACCCCCGCTCCCCGCGCTGAGCCCCCCCGCCTCTCATGTGTCTGTGCCGATCCTCCACCGCCATCAAAGGGGACGGGGCGTGCCCCGCCCATGACGCCCCTAGCTAAGAAGGCGGATTCGATCAAAATGCCAGAGTGCCGCTTGCCCGACCGTTGTGTTCCCCAGCCCACCAGGGTTAGAACTTGGTTGGATGGTTAGAGGGAATGTGGTATCCCCAGCCCACCAGGGTTCAAATCCTGGTGCTCGCATTTATTCCTGGATCTATTTTAGGATTTCCGGCGATGCGGATTCAGTGGGAGGAGACGTTCCTATCGATGATGAGGTGGCTACGGCGACTTCGTAAATTTCAAGATGATATGCCGGCTCAGTCTTTCGGAGGTGCTCATAGGGGTAGGGTGTGCGTTGATAGAGGTGAGTGTATGCGCGTGTACATGAGCGCTTGCGTTTGTACTGTGTTCAAAAAAGATATCAAAAGAGCGAGCCAACCTATGGTTGGATGGTTAGAGGGATTGTGGTATCCCCAGCCCATCAGGGTCAAGTCCTGGTGCTCGCATTTATTCCTGAATTTTAGGATTTCCGGCGATGCGCATTCAGTGGGAGGAGACGTTCCCATCGACGACAAGGTGGCTATGGTGACTTCGTAAATTTCAAGATGATATGCCGGCTCAGTCTTTCGGAGGTGCTCATAGGGATAGGGTGTGTGTTCATAGGGGTGAGTGTATGCGCGTGTACATGAGCGCTTGCGTTTGTACTATCTTCAAAAAAAAAGATATCAAAAGAGCGAGTCAACCTGTGGTTGGATGGTTAGAGGGACTGTGGTATCCCCAGCCCACCAGGGTTCAAGTCCTGATGCTCGCATTTATTCCAGGATTTATTTTATGATTTCCGGTGGGAGGAGACGTTCCGATGAAGGTGGCTACGGTGACTTTATAAATTTCAAGATGATATGTTGGCTCAGTCTTTCGGAGATAATCATAGGGGTAGGGTGTGCGTTCATAGGGGTGTATATGAGTGCTTGCATTTGTACTATGTTAAAAGAAAATAAGTCCTAGTGCTCGCATTTATTCCAGGATTTATTTTATGATTTCCGGCGGGAGGAGATGTTCCGATGAAGGTGCCTACGGTGACTTTGTAAATTTCAAGATGATATGTCAGCTCAGTCTTTCAAAGATGATCATAAAGGTAGGGTATGCGTTCGTAGGAGTATATATGAGTGCTTGCATTTGTACTTTGTTAAAAGAAAATATCAAAAGAGCAGAACAGAAGCCACTCGACCTCACACACACAGAACGGCCTACCAGGCACCGGCAGCCCTCTGTCCTCTCCTGTTGTCGCTCGCCGTCGCCATCGCCTGCCATCCACATCTCTCGTCTGTAGATCCGCAAGCCGACGAACTAGCTGTCGCCCAGCGAGGAGGTTAGCTCCGAAGCGCCGGCCCTCCATGCGCGACCACCGTACGTGCTCCCTGTGGTGTCGCCGACCCTCTCCCTCTACAACACCGCTTGGCCAAGGTGGTGTTCAACAAGGCAACAATCAACAATCGACACATCTCCCCTCCACTCACGTTCTATAAGAGCAACTCTAGTAGACCCCGCATAAATCGCAAACCCGCAAAATTCCGGCGAATATGCGGGCTCGGCCCATTTTTTCGGTCAGAACAGAGCCCGTATACTCGTCCGGCCCACAACTTTTTTGCCGCGGCCGGCATACTGCACGCCCCGACCGCTATAATCGTGGTTTCGCGACTTCGTTTATGGGTCCAAACCCTATCCCTCGCCGCCGCCGATCCACACGATTCTCCGTCCCCCTCTCCGCATTTCTCGCCGCCGGCGACCACCCGCCCCGCCTCCCGCCGCCATGTGGGACCGAATGTGGAGCTCCGGACGCGACTCCAGCAGCAGATCCGGCGGCGGAAGGGACCCGGAGCGTGAGCGGCGCGTACGGTCCGACGGCGCGCGAAAGCGCGGGCCCGGAGGTGGACCGACAGTGGCATGTCGCCACCGGGCGAAGCTTCCGGCGAGACGGAGGAGATCGACCGGCCGCTGCTGCGTCCTTCTCCTCTCCGCGAAGTTTTTCAGACGCTGGAGCTCCCTCCTCCGGCGCGGGCATTCTCTCCGTGAAGAGGGAGTGGTAGGACGACGATGAGGAGCCGGAGGAGCCGGACGCGTTCGCCTTCGTCCCCGGGAAGGATGAGCCCGAGGAGCCCGCTCCGCTTGGCCACCGCGGAGTCTCGGGCCGGAAGACTACGTCGCCGACGTCGACGCCGTTGCGGCCGCCATTGCCGAGCGGAGCGTGCGCGAGGAGGCGGAACGCCAGCGCCACACCGAGGAGCTCGAAGCCCTCCAGTGGCGGGAGGCGGTCGCCGCCAACCTTGCCGCCAAGGAGAAGGCCGAGGAGTGGCGCCGCATCCGCGCGAAGCAGGCGGCTGTGTACGTCGACCTATGCAGCTCCGGCGAGGAGGATTGAGCGTCTGGCTCCTCCACGGCGTCGTCCATTTTGCCGCGACCTCACCGCCGTCAGATCCGACCCCTCTAGTACTAGTTTAACTTAGTATGTAGTATAACTATGCTTGTAGTTTGTTGATCATGTGATGAACTATGTTTGTGCAATTTTCTCCCGCGAAAGTGTTTTTTTTTTAAATTATGCAGGTTTAGATACGGGGTCTGTTCGGGCGCGCTAGTTTTCGAGCCGCAAACGCGATCTTCATGGAACCACAAACGCGTTTTGCGGGTCAAATTTATGCAGGGTCTGCTAGAGTTGCTCTAAGTACGTACTGGATTTGTATTGCGGTAATGTTCTTCTAATTTTCTCACTGTAGTCCTCCTCATGATGCGACAAATGTGATGGTGCAGTGTAACCTACTGCCTAATTTCGTCTTGCTTAGTAACCTACTGGGTTAGGTTGCTAGTGTCTGTGTATTCTTATATTCATATATCCACAGCTATGCTCATATAATCTATGCCACCTGGATCATTAATTGTTTCATTTGAGTGAAAATGTTTTCAACCATGCCGTTTTGCATATAATCTATGCCACCTGGATCATTTTAAAGAAGTGGCAAATGATTGAGAGTGGGTTTCTTGCTCCCGAGCTCCATGGAGTCCATCTTTTGAAAAAGAACAAAATCATATTTTTAGTGTTTCATAAAATTCTGAAAAACAATACACATGAACATACAAATGTAGACTGCATTTCTGTAAAATTTGATGACAAAATATGCTTCTGGTGTGCGCTGCAAAAAGAACACAAATCAAGGTGTAGTAGTGCATGTGCTAGAAATACATGTTTTTTTGGTAGGTTTCACCAAAACTTATTTCATCGTGAAAATTGATGAAGATGTAGTCTACATCCCTAGGTTTATTTTATTTTTCCAGAATGTTTCAAACTTCAAAATATGTTTCTTTTTGTATTTTTCACAAATCTGGGTTCCATGGAGTCTCGGACCAAAACCAATTTCTGAAAATTATTTGGATACTGCAGGCTGAAACCATTTCCAACATATGTAGTTATTCATGTATTCTTTATGCGCAGTGAAGTTCATCATGTCATTATTGTCTGCAACTGGTGCAAGGTCTTTGCCCCTGCGTAGGTTGTGATGTGATGTGATATTATGATGCTTAGCAATTACTCCATTGTTTTGAAACGAGTCTGTGTAGCTGGATCTGATCAGGGATGCAACAAATATACTCCCTCCGTCCTAAATTACTTGTCGCATGTATGGATGTATCTAGATGTATTTTAGTTCTAGATACATCCATTTTTATTCATTTCTGCGACGAGTAATTTGGCACGGAGGGAGTACCTAATGAAAACAAAAACAAAATTGAACCATGTGAAGTGTTGCCATTTTAGGTTATTTGCTGAGAGGCCATGAATATTTATAGCTGACAAATTAAAATTGTGAGTAAATTACCGAAAAACAAATATATCAGTATTCTTTCGGTGTTGCTCAGAGAAATATTCGGCATATTGTGACACAGAACCATATATTCGACGATAGAGTTTGTGTGGTTGATGTGCGAGCGCACAACTCACACACGCCCTTTAATTGCCCTGATTAGGCACCATGGTCACTCTGTCACGATTATTGTTAATCTGAACAAGTGGCAGATTATTTTAGTTTTAGCAAAGCACTACATAAAATCTGGTTATTCTTACTTATCAATCCATCTTAATACTTCTTTCAAATATGATTCATTCCGAAAGACCTCATGACATGGATTGAGATAATGTTATTTCGTGAGCATTTGCAAATTGTATTGTTGTTTGATATATATGGAAGTTTTATTGTGTGATTTTTACACTTGGCAAAATTAACAACATATCTTCATTAATAAAGATTATGACATAATGTTACATGTTATACAACTGCCCAGTTTTCTATGGAACAAACTTTACAAAATAACGTTTACAAAGAAAGGTTGGTTGTTCAACTGAAAAACAAAACGTACTCTCTCCATTCCCTTATACAAGGCCACTATCAAAAATACATTTTGCATCAATACAAGGCCACCAACAGTAATCGAGGCAAAATTTAATGATGTTTCCTCGTACTAGCAACTTTTTAATAATTACATGCATGTAGTCATAATGACACTCCACCACTTCCTTCCCATTCATTCGTTGCATGCTTGTGGTGTATTAATGATCCCGGTTAACTAAAAGAAAAGTTGACTTGCAAAGGAGTCATTAAATTTTTTCTTGGTACCTGTAATATGAGTTTGTGGCCTTGTATAAGGGAATGGAGGGAGTATTAAAAATATTGTTTAAGAAAAACTGTAAGGAAAACACCTAAAACTTGAGTTCATAAGAACCTTGACCTGACTGTCGGGCTCACTCTTTTGCTCTTTAAAACTTTCAATAAGCACCCCCCGCCCAGATTAAAATTAAGACAACAAGCATGTATGAATGAATTATATTTTATATGTATATATTATGTTCCTTGGTAATATACATTAATACGTTAACACAACCCTATAAAATATTTATATATCAAATATCTCGACAAAATATTTATAGAGCGCATCATAGGTCTAAATAAATATAAGATTCTAGAGTACAAGAGGTGTCTACTAGTGTTCTCTCGGATATTTTGGCATTGCTCATTTATTGGTATGTGATGCTTAACTTATCTATATTTATGTGTTATTCTTTATGATCCCATTTTTCCTTGTAGATGTCATTTATCAAGTAAGAGAACAATCAATAATTGTGTGGTATATGGAATGCCTATGTTGTTCGCCATATGGACATTGTGACAGTTTTCGCTCGGAGTTAGTCTCTACAATCAAGCACAATGCCATGAATTTATATGTTTCTGAATGTTTTTTTAAATGCAAATTTTATTTGCTAAATGGGGCGGAACTATAATTTTTCGTGGTCGCCATGTTTCAAAAGGTTGCACTTCTTCATTCCGCTATGAAACTGGCAACGACATCACTGGACTTTATGTTGAACTAATCCAACCTACATGAGTGGTAGGAGTATTTTTACTTATGTCATTACCAGGTGATGCCACTTTAAAAGGTACACTAAGTTTCTGCACCCAGGTCCAGATGCTCCCGGGTGTGGACAATAAAATCGTTAATAAATAGAAAAAAACAAAAAATATGATATATTTATTTGGGTGCAAGATAGTCGAATGCGTGATTCATATGCCAAATTTGGTTTAATTTGGACATTCGAGGAGCTCGTGGCAAAAAAGACAATTTTTGGGCATGTGAGAAAGTTTAAAAAACACACTATTCATAGCCCATTTTGTCTTTTTTGCATGAGCTCCTCGAATGTTGTTTGCCCCCGAATTTTTGCACGCACCTGGCGCACTCAAGCATCTTTCATGCAAAAAAGTTGCAATTTTTTAAATATTTTTCGTATTTGCTTTGGTTGTACTGTTCACCTAACGTAGATGAGCCTGAGCTCCGAATTAAACTATTACTTTAAAAGTTTATTCCACTAAAACTTGACCTTAGAAGTGCAGTTTTTCAACATCAGATCATTAAATAATTTTACTCCTATCAATAGCATTAGAGCATTAAACCAACAATTTTATGTGTTCATGGCTGCTCGCCATATATATAAACCGTTTGGTCCACCATTTTTGTTATCTTGAAGAAGTGGCAATTGAGCGTGGGTTTCTTGCTCCCGAGCTCCATGGAGTCTGTCTTTTGAAAATACCAAATCCTATTTTTAAAGTTTCAAAAGATTTAAAAAAACATTACGCATGAACATATAAATGTATACTAAATTTATTTAAAATCTCATGATGAAATATGCTTTGGTGTGAGCTGCACAAAATAATATGGTGTACTCCCTCCGTCTTTGAAAAAGTGTACTTTCAACTTTGTTGAAAAGTCAGAAATTTTAATGTTTGGCCGTATTTATACAATAATACATCAATATTTATGCCATCAAATAGTAGCATTAGATTCATGATAAAATATATTTTCATCATATACCTATTTGGTTTCACAAATATTGATATATGTTTGCACAAAGTCGGTCAAACTTTAAGATATTTTGACCCTCCAACCAAGTTGGAAGTACACTCTTTGAAAGACGGAGGGAGTAGTAAATAGTGCATGAGCTAGAAATACATGATTTTTGGGGGTAAACCAAAACGTATTTTCATCATGAAAAATGATGGAGATGTGGTGTACATCACTAGGGTTTTCTTTCCAGAGTTTTTTTTTATTTCAAAATATTGCTTTTGTGTTTTCGCAAATCAGGGCGCCATGAGTCCTAGAGCAAAAATAATTTTTGGATACCGTAAGCTGGACCCATTTCCAACATATGTAGTTATTCATGTGTTCTTTATGTGCAGTGAAGTTCATCATGATTCATGTTGTTATTGTCTGCAACTGGTGCAAGGTCTTTTGCCCCTGCGTAGATTGTGATGTGATGTGATATTATGATGCTTAGCAATTATTCCATTGTTTCGAAACGAGTCTGTGTAGCTGGATCTGATCAGGGATGCAACAAAAATACCTAATAAAAACAAAAACAAAAACAAAAACAAAATAGAACCACGTGATTTGCTGCCTTTTTAGGTTATTTGCTGAGAGACCATGAATATTTATAGTTGTCAAATCATTTTTTTGAGCCAATTACAGAAACACAAATATACCAGAATTTCTTTCGGTGTTGCTCAGACAAATATTCGGCATATTGTAACACGGAACCATATATTTGATGACACAGTTTGTGTAGTTAATGGGCTTTGACCGGCCTACTTTACCTGAGCTATAACAAGAAATTCCCCTAAAAATGATAAAATGTTCTACATATGCGGCAAGAAACTAATTCAGCTGATGACATGGTCACTGAACAGCTGGAACTGTCCGGCGTCGAGCACTAGCTTCCGCACGGACGCAATGGCGCCAATGATCCCAACACCGGTGAACAAGGCCATGATCGCCACGTTGATTACATACACCGCCGACCTCTTAGGCGGGGCCAACGCAATGTTGTACATGACGACGGGAGCACGAAGTCGAGCGGGATGAACCCCAAGGCGCCGACCACGCCCACGATGTCACCGAAGAACGGCAGCGCCGCCGCCACAAATGCGCACGCCGCAACGCATAAGGTCCATGAGCGCCACCCGCGGCGCCAGGTTCCGCCATGAGAACCTTCCATGGCCCGCGTCGCCGACCCTTTCTCCATAATCTCGTGAGGCCACTTGCGAGTACACCAACGCAATGGCCAGGAGCTGGAGGAGGGCGAGCACGACGGCGAGGCCAAGGAGCCATGTCGGTGCCGTAGAGAGGGCCCCGAGTCCGGCATCGGGCTCTGCAACGCGTTGGATTGCACCTTGTTGCCGAAGGCCCGGTAGCGAGAGATGGCCGGCGGTAGAAGGTGAAGAAGACCACGGTGTAGCATAGCACCAACGCCTTCACCATCTTCCCCGCCGCTGGTGGCGCCAGGTGGCTTGGATCTCGTGCAGGATGCCATTGCCGAATTTCTGATGGCCAGGATGGAGATTGAGAGGAAGGCGTCATACATCTTCCCGGACTTTGATGGGCTCAGCGAGTAATCTTTCACCGGAGCATTGCTCATCATACCTGTCAAAAATTCATATCTAGGATTGAACAATTTTTTTCTTCCTAGCTCTTTTTCATCTCAGAACACCAAGTACAACATAGACGTAATAAACATGTAACGCACACACGATCATCGGTCGGTGTTTGCACATACCTGCCCGAATGCACGCACTGGAGACGAGGATGGTGTAGCCGAAGGCTAGGACCAGGGACCCGAGGTTGATATACCGCAGCGAGTGGAATGACGGCATCTGCGAGAAGAGAGACAACACGACGGCGACGATGATGATGAAGTGGTATAGCTTCAGGGTACCATTCGGCGCCAAGCTCTCGTACATAATCTACACCGTAGCAGAGGTGCACAGTTAAGGTAAACATTTTGTTTCAGTTTTTGACACGATCTAGTTGTGCCATCATTTATATATGTTGCAATGTTTTTGGTTTACATTAACATTATACTCCCTCCGTTCGTAAATATTTGTCTTTCTAGATATTTTAACAAGTGACTACATACAGAGCAATGAGTGAATCTATACTCTAAAGTATGTCTATATACATCTGTATGTGATAGTCAATAGAAAATCTCTAAAAAAACAAATATTTAGGAACAGAGGGAGTACTTCGCAATGGTGTCTACGAGAGATTTTACAGTATAACCTGGGGGGATCATCAAGCCACCAATTGTGTAATGCTAACAGTTCAACAGAATTTTGTGGAAATCAATCCATGTAGGAAGGAGTATGTGTGTTTACCTGAAGGCAGTTGCCGGCGATGAGGATGCTGCCGATGGTGATGCCGGCGTTGATGGCGGTCTGCACGGTGACCACCGCGTAGAACACCCACCCGGACCCTGCCCACACCACACCCATCCAAAACAGCACATCATTCACGCCGCCCGCTCATTATTATTAGCGCATTAATGGCGGTAATCAAAGCAGCCAGCAGACAATTAAAGTAGTACGTATGTACAAACACGCAACGTACGTACCGAGGACGTCGGCGGCGAGCTCCCGGAAGCGGATGTGGCGGCGGCCGGCGGCCTCGCAGTGGTCGAGCACGCGGGACATGAGGTAGTAGGTGTAGAAGGTGACGGCGGCGACGGCGGTGAGCGCCGATAGCCCGAGCGCCCAGCCCATGCCCCGCAGCGCGTACGGCAGCGTGAGCACCGTGGGGCCCACCATGGCGGTGGTGAGGTGGAACCCCGCGTGCCACCACGTGCCCTTGGACTCCAGCACGAACTCCGCCCCGGCGTCCCCCGCCTCCGCCGCCGCCGGCTTCCCGTCGTAGGAGGCGGAGGGGGTCATGGCGCGCCCCGTGGACGGCGAGAGCAGGAACGGGCTGTCCCCGGTGTGCCCGGCCATGTTCGGATCCATCGACCCCTCCCGCCGGTCAAGACTCTCGATCGGTCGCGGCGGCGTCAGATTAGGCGGTTGCACTACGAGCAGCGCATGCGTGGAGAGGAGGAGAAGGATTAATGGCGCGGGATCTCGGGGAGATCGTGGCTGCTACTACTGCTGCTGCAGATTAATTTGGCCTCTCGTGTTCTTGCTGGATTGTAGGCTGGATCACGTGGCCTGCCGTTGAGCCGCGGGATACCACAGATCCGGACAGGCAGGCGGGCAGACGCCAAGTCAACGCCGGGGGAGCTCCCCTACTCTCCTGTTTACTTTTCTCGCTCAATTTGCAGGGGAAAGGAAGGAGGAAGAAGAAGAAGAAGGAGGTCAAACTAGACGGAGCTACCAATTCGTCGACATCCAGATAAAATACTCCATATATAGGACAATACTAGGTGTGGAGTGCACCCAAGGAGCTGCTGCCTGCCTGCATCTGCATGCGTGCCGTGCCACACAACTCTCTGCCCATATATCTATCTATCCACCAATGACCAATCCTCTCCGGGATCGGGGAGCAAGACGACAACACTTGGTGACTCCCATACGTACAGGTACTAGTATAAATACACGCATTGGTGGGATATGCATGAGTTGTTTCTGCCTATTTATATACTCCCTCCGTTCTTAAATATTTGTCTTTCTAGAGATTTCAACAAGTGACTACATACGGAGCAAAATGAGTGAATCTACACTTTAAAACATGTCTACATACATCCGTATGTTGTAGTCTATTTGAAATGGCTAGAAAGACAAATATTTGGGAACGGAGGAAGTATACGGTACTGACGTAAATGAATGCTTCCTTTCTTGGCAATCCTATGTTTATCGACCTTTTAGTAACTACCAAAAGTGTAAAATAAGAAGAGCATTAGGGGATATTTTTCGATGCATTTCTTATTTCTCATACAAGTTAGTACAAAGAATATGGTTATCTCTGACAATTAAAGTTTGTGTAATACTGAAATTCTAGCGTGATTTGATTATAATTAAACTACTCCCTTCGATTCGGTCCGTATTAACTGTCGATGATATAGTACTAACAATTTCTACTAAGTCAACAACAATTAATATGGATCGAATGGGAGTAGAAAACATGTGAATTGGGGAAAGTCATGTTATACAATGGAGAACGATGTTTTGTCCTTCATATTAAGAGATGGTGGATCTCTTTCCACGCCTCATCGAATTATCTTGTATGGTGTCGCTAAAATAGCACAATTGTGTGTGGCATTGTCAAAACTGTTTTAAAGAGACGGAAACGATAGACGATAGTTTCGTATGTTTTGGGCACTGTTTGCCTGCA